>OY856409.1:924502613-925010113 GCA_963693085.1 Alisma plantago-aquatica
TATATATATATATATATATATATATATATATATATATATATATATATATATATATATATACTCCACCAAGTGAATGGGTATGTAACTTTTCTTTTTCTTCTCTATTTGTAATGAGGGAAAGACACAGAAGCTTTTGTAGGTATTATATGATTGTTTTCTTTGTTTAATTGTGTTTCTTTCGCCTCTGAATAAGTGTCGTATGTTTTCACGACTGTATGTGAGTAGAACATAAGTGTTTTTCGATTGATATAATTCAAGAATAAACAATTACTTCTCATTGTTTTGTTTTTGTACTTTGACATACTACTTCGTTTTGCCAATATTATTTTACGTCATCTGAATACATACCGATTTGTTGCAATGGATGCATCAAATAACCACATGTAACTGATGCTTCATTGTAGAAGAATCTGGTTCTACAATACTCAATCCCATTATGTAGATTGTGTAAAACAAAATGCGTCGAATTTTCTTACCCTCCCAAGAGGCTAAGATGTCCATATGGGTCCTTAGCATGCATAAGGCTTCACTAGCATCTAAGTCCATATTTACAACAGAAGTGAGCGTATCAAAAGACATGCTATGTGTGCATATTCCTTAATAAGCAGCCAAGTGCATTTACCCTTTGCAATTATTAATCGGCTTGATTTCATTCAAGATTGTGTTAGTTCATTTGTTCATTGGTGATATAAGTTATAAAGTTGCATAATGACCTGACAATATCATATATTAAAATATGATTTTTGTTCTGTCGTGGTGACCTTTCAGATCTATATACACAACTGTTTGTTTGTTTAGTTTTTGGAAATAATGAAGCATAATACAAATTTACAATTATGTATTATTGATGTAACTCCAATGTCATGTTACTTTCAGACGTCCTTGGGGTTTGCTCGATATCAATCATTCTAGGTGTTTTTTTCTTCTATTTTGAAATGTGCACGTTGTGTTGTATTTTTACTCTTTATTTTATGTAGTTACCATATTGTTTTGTCATGGTTACATGTATATTAGCATATTATTTGCATTCATATAATTTTAGTCTCATTAAATATTGTTTATTGTCGGTTTCAAGCCACATACATTGTGTGCACGTCATACACCATGCCGTTTTAGAGATGGAGTAGAAGTCGAAGGAGAAAATAAAGAAAATAGCAAAAATTGGTAAAGGTATATGACATTTCATAATAGACGTATGTTATTTTAGAAATCATAGAGAAGGCGGTGGACAAAACAACAACTAATAGATTGTGCCCATCATAAGAACCTTCACTAAAAATAAACTACAAATCATATGTTGTGTTTCTCTAATGGCACAATACGTCTGTAACGCCTGGGCTCACTGTCCAAGGCTCTAGTAGAGTTTCAGGAATGACGACGCGCAAGCCAGGATCAACTTCCCGACTGGTCACCCATCCTAGTACTACTCCAAGCTGAGCATGCTTAACTATGAAGTTCTTTAGTGAAGAGCTTCCTGAAAAGGAGGTACATCTTGGTGATATGGGTAGTTCAATCATTCCTTTTAAGATCATTTTATCTGAGGCCTCAAATCCTAGGATGTTACAATCTCCCCCACTTAGACTCTTGACGTCCTCGTCAAGGCTCAACTATATGGCCTCAAAATCTGACCCCATTTTAGTGCAGACCCACAATGGCCCATGGACACCCAGCTCCCGATCACAGAATATTAGCGTAAGGGTGGCTACGTCAACCATGGACAACCCTTTCCTACATGCATGGACCGCACAGCTCAAGACTGGCATGCCATGCCCATGTGGGCCCCACATACTGGAGGGGTTATGGTTCTGATACCATTTGTAACGCCTGGGCCCACTGCCCAAGGCTCTAGTAGAGTTTCAGGAATGACGACTGGCCCCACAAACTACCACTAGCCTTAACTGCACACTTTGTCCACACTGACGCACAAGCCAGGATCAACTTCGCGACTGGTCACCCATCCTAGTACTACTCCAAGCTGAGCACGCTTAACTATTGAGTTATTTAGTGATGCACTTCCTAAAAAGAAGGTGCACCTCGGTGATATGAGTAGTCCAATCATTCCTTTTAAGATCATTTTATCCGAGGCCTCAAATCCTGGGATGTTACAACGTCACATCTTGGGAACTGTCCCAACATTTTATTCACCAACTATGATACAACAATATGACATATTCACAATAAGACATGATGTGTCTAATCATATAACTGTATAATAGATAATTGGTAGACAGTGTGTCAACCCCACAACACTCCTTATTGGATAATTATTTTGAAATCTGGTTCATCTACGCAAAAAGATGATACATTGTGTTGTAGTGTAACATTATAAATATCAATACTTGCTAGAAAAAATGGGGCATTTTTCACCTTGTTTTTTTTCCCACTTTGATCACTTGGAGGGATTGACAGATCAACATCTACCCCTAGCTTGAGAAAGAAAGGAAGAGAAAGAAGAGGCCAGATAGAGAGAGGAATAAGAAAATAAAGTGACTATCAGGTTCTTGATGCCAAGACATACCAACATTAGATTCTCCTTCAACATGAGTTTTTCTCCTCCTATTCTCTTCTTACCTAGTGTTTACTTGGCAATTGATATTGTTTTGTGGGATAAACACCATATGTATGACAATACATCCTCTATTATTCATATATGTTGGGATCAATGGCAAATATCTAAAAGTAATGTTTTTATAACTCGAATTTCTCTAGTTTTCTTAAAGACATGTGGGGAGATATCCAATCTACTATATATATGGATCACATGCAACTACAAATAATATCTCATAACCAAACAAAAGGAAAAAGAGGGTATTTTAAACCTATCAATGCTTGGACTGAGCATCATTACTTTTGAGATATCCTTCAAGAATCTTGGAGATCTAATGTTGTGGGCAAACTCATCTATAAAGTGACTATGAAACTCACAAATGTCTAAAAAGGCTATTTGTATGGAACAAAAGAAATGGTATTATAACATTACTTTTAAGGCAAAGGTGTTGGAGTTGAAAAAATGAAGCTCATAAGGAGGCCAATTAAGACAAATATGATGGAAAAATATGTTTAGTTTTGTTGTCAAAAGGAAAAAACCATTATAGCTAAAGAGTCTATTTCTAAACAAGTTTTAAGATTAATTTGGATGAAATTTCGTGATATAAGTAAATTTTTTGATTTAACTCGATTAAGGTCATAGCTACAAGAATATGAACTAGAGGTCTCATTTTAGTGATGAAAAATCTTATGGAGAACACATATATCAATGATCATACATTCTTGTTATTACAACTTGTTCAATAAGTACAAGTCTTCTATTGAAAAGATTTTTCCAAGATTTAGATTGAAGTTTACATTCCGTGTCTATTGAGTAGAGATATTCTCTTACTATATTTGCCTAAATAAGGGAAAAGTGATTAAGGAGGTAGATGGATACACAAATCCATGCTGTAATGGCATTATTGGGCATTTTTCAAAAATCACTTGGCATATTACTAGAATATATATTGTAGAAGGTACCCAAAATTTCTCTATCAGTGGTAAGATTCTCAAGGAGAAAAATTGGTCCAATAAACTCTCAGTTCAAAAGTCAAAAGAGTTGCATACAACATATTGGAAACTCGTATCTTCATTATTGTTCCTTCAATAATTAGCCCTAATAAAGTGGCATTTATCAAGGAAATGTGTTTTTCATGCTTTGATTCTTCCAAATTAGATTATAAATTACTTCAAAAAAATCAACATGTCTCCTAAGATGAGTACTTGACTAAGGCATCTAATTAAGTATAATTTCTTTATCTTTTATGTCTTCCAAAGAGAATGGTTCCTACTTTTTGAATTAATTGATTCCATAATCTTTTGATCTCCATATCCTTATATGTACCGTGAACAATATAGATAATGAAGTTATTTTCCCTAGTACATGGATAAGGTACGGTGAACCCCTATCCCCATATCTTTTTGTTTTAGATATGGAAGGTTTTACTTTTATGACAAAGCACGTCACCAATGAGAACTTTATACACCCTTCTTCCCAAAATATGCAAATCTATCATATTATTTTACAGACGTAAGGATTTTTCCCAATTTGTGGATCTAGATTCTAATAACATACATACTATGCTATAGATATTGGAAAATTTATCTGGGTAGGAAACTAGTCCTATGGTAATGAATTTGTAGTATCAATATCATTAAAGAGAAAAAAAATCAAAATTTCAAAAATATTTCTACAACTGAGTTTACAATGAGGTATATTGGATTAAGTTGTTTTTGTGGAAGACTTAAAGATCTCATTGTATTCATTAAATTGATAATAAAATCAAGGTATATGGGTGTAAGTTGAAATCTATTTCAATGCAAGGTCACATTGATCTATTGATTCAAACATAGTATCTTGCCATATTTTCTATTCTTCTACATTTCTTTTGACTACCTGTGTTGTGCAAGAAATTGAGAAAGTTTGCATGCATTTCTATTTCTAGTAATGTTGACAATGCATTGTGACTTGTAGAAATTGGTTTTGCAAATGCATCAAGTTTGTGACATATGTTAATTAAATTGTTAAGGTATTGATATAAAGATATGCAAAAAAAAATAGAATAGATTTCACAATCAATTATGGACATAACCATACCTTTTGAAATATGCATGGAAGGAAACAAAGGCTGTATTGGAAAGAGAGAAAGAAATATGAAGATCTCAACTATGTGAGGAAAATCCTAAGGGTTGTCAGGATATTACAAAATTAATCTATGTAGTGATAAAAAAACATAACAGAGCATTGGAGTTCTCATTAGATATATGGCCAATAATAAGATTCAGTTCTACAATCAATGTGATGGATATTCACCAACATTGATTGAAAATGGTCCTAATCCCTTTCTTGAATAGAGATCACAATCGTATAATTCGAATAATAAATTATTGTAATGGGAAGGATCATCCTGACATGAATCAACTTGGTGTTCCATCACTTGCTACTATGCTCAGATGTTTTCACCAAGACCCAAACCTAAATACCACAAAAATATATCCATAAAATAATCCAAACATACCCAAATGAGCCACCATACTCACACATTGATGCTTACAACCAAGTGGGTGCACCCAAAACATATACCCTTATCATAGTCAGATCCATTGACTACTTTACCTTACCGGGGTTCAGTGAAGACAAGGTCACGTTGGGTGCATAAAAAGCACTCACTCCACTTTGGCATGATATATTCCATCACAAAACAATCAATAGTTCATCCTTTCAAAACCCTTAAAGGGACCCTAAAGTAAGGCATCTTACAAGTGAGCCCAATTTATTCTTGTCCTTTGTGTCAACTAGATGGAAGTCTGTAAGTAGCTACTCTAGATGTCTCCATGAAATGGGGAACCCTCGAGGTGCACACCTCACCTATTTCTAGATAGTATTTCTTATTTGTGAGTGAAGCAATGTTTAAAACAACCCTAACTGTTATGTAAGTCCCAATCTCTATAAAATACAACCTCCATATGTAATTTGAGTAGCTTACAAGGTCAAAACCTATTCATCTTGAATAAAGCTATCACTAAGTATAGAGCACCCAAGAACTATATCTTCAACCTTGAAAACCCTAAAGAAGCCCCTAACGTTAGTAACTTGTGAGATTCAAGAAGGTAAGCTACATTCCTAGAAATCCTAATTTGTCAATTTTAGTGAAAAAAAGAATGTGATAATCCTTCACATCCTAAAGTGTCTAGACCCTTTTTACACTTTTCCTTTTCCAATCCCACCATAATTCATTAATATGAGAACCTAGAGTTGATTATCTATTGTATATTGTTGTTATAGTAACTACTTTCTTGAGAAGCTAACATATATATACACTTTGATTTATGTACTATATCTAGAATAAATATAAAGTATAAAAGAACCCATTTTTACCTCACTTGAACATGCAATACCAAGGTGCATGGAGGTGTCTAACGTTCTTCCCATGCATAACTAGTGCCTTAACTTGATCTTTGATATTCAAATGAGCCTTATCATGTTTCTTTCCCAATCAAAAATAAGGGTTTTCATTTTTCCCTTATTAACTAAGTGGAGAATTCATTGTCAAACCTCCCATTTTGGCTTTTGAAATCTACTAAAACCACAACGATGACTTTTCTGGGTGTATTAACACCAATGTTGTTGATTGTCCCGATGAGGTCAAATTTTTGTGTTTTTAGGTTTCTTTTCTATGGCACCCTCTAGTTGTAAACTTACCATGGCTTTTTTTTCAAAGTTCTAACTATATGCTCCTAATTGTTCATAGTTTTTGAGATCTCAAAAAGTGGGGTGCCCCCATGTGCATGCCACACCCTATTAGGGATGTTATCTAATGTTTCTGACTCTTACTCATTACTACTCATGATTTTTGAGATATCAAAAGATGGTATTCCACCTAGGTGCGTGACCCACCATGCTAATTTATATAGATTCTATTCATCTACTTTTTATGGGTCATGTTTCTCAAGGTCCCTGGAATCAAGGTGTCCTTTAGGTGCATGCCCCCCTCTTTACAATATTTTTCATAAAGTTTCATCAAATATCAATTTTTTATTAAGTTAGTAGGGGAAACCTTCTAAAGCATCCACTTTACATCACATGTATGACCTAAGGTTGTGGGAGAAAGTTGGAAATCTACATTTAGACTAAAGGAGGGGCTCCCATCCATGGAACCCCCAAAAGTTATGATGATAGTTAGCTCTACTTTTCCATATCATTGATTGTATACATATAGAAGGGAATTTGACAATAATACACCCTACTCTAATATTTTTTAGGAAACTAGGAGAAGGGAGAGTGAAAAAGGTGATTATATATAATGGAAGGAGGTGGGTGTGTTCCTGGAACACACTCTCTTGGATGCCATGGTGGTCATTTTTATTTCCAACATATCTTGATGCAAACATGTATTTGTCACATGCCCTCCTTGTAACCTTCATCTGACATTCCCACAAACACTAAAATTTAATCATCTTATTTTCTTTATTTTATATTTATTTTTCTATTTTGTTTTGGGAAAAATGATAAAAGGGGGTCTAGGTGGCTCCCATCAAGTTGGGAACCATTTCTATCTTTTTCGTATTGCATTTTTTTGTAATTATTAGATTTGAAATGTCTTTTCCCAAAAAACAATGGGGGCATAATTTTAGTTGCACCCCAGTGTAGTGATAATTAAATTGCCTTGCATGTTGATGTAGTAACAACCATTTGACTTTATTCATTTCTTATTTATGCAACTCCCTTTATTTGTCTTATGGCACATACTACACTTTATTATTTGAATTATTCCTTTCTTGTTAACTCTCATCACCTTGAACCATCCTCCTCCTATGACTTCTATCAGGAAAGAGTAGCACTTATGATACCATGTCTACAATATGCCTATGCATATATAGTTACATGAACCCTGGGATAGCATGATCATTCATAGAGTTGAATGCTATACTCCCTTGTACCCATTATAAATTGAAGTCACCGTGACCAAGATCTGTATTAAGTGAAGTATCCTAACCTAGTGAACCTAGAGAACCCATGTAAGATGAAAAAAATATGCTTAGCATATATAAGGCTCCCATTTTCACCCATTTCAAGTTCAAGTTTTGAGATGTTGATGATATATTTGTTAAAAATAATGATAGCTAAAGGAAGGGGGAGACACTTGTTTCCATCACACATACAATACAATACATTCAAACCTTCGAAAAACAAGACGACGCTAAAATGTTGCCAAACGTTACACCCCTTGGTAAACCTAGATTTTTCAAAACCCAAAATGTGGTGCCAAAACTTCAAATTCTTTGGTAAAAACCTCCTTTTGAAAACACAAACAAACTCAAAATTCTTTCAACCTTTTAGGGAAGACTCTTTTTGAACCCAAAGTACATCAAACCTGTGGAGTCTTTATTTCTACACACCCAAGTTTTATTCAGAACCAAAAATATACACAATGCTTCCTAAATTTTGAATTTTTGGCAACAGTCTCTTTTCAAAACCCATATATGTTTGAAATACCAAAACATTTCAACCTTTAGGTAGAGCCCTTTTAAAAAACCCTTGGTGGTGTAGAAATGCTCTTAAACTATAGACACATTGGTAAAATCTAAACGACATTGAAAAGCTTCCAAAATTTTGACTTTTGTTTGGTAACAATCTCTATTTCATAACTAAATAGGTATGATATTATGAATACTTTATAAGTTTGACAAAAACCCTTTAAAAATTTGAAGTACATTAAAACTATGTTGACTCAAGGTTTAAATCAACTAAATACTTGTTTTGATGATGACTAACCATTCCACTTACTTGTGTATAATGACACTACTTGAGTTATTTTATATTAGGTATAAACACACTCAAAATGCCTTAACTTGCAAATTCTAACTTGGAGAAAAGACAAGTCAAAATCAATGCATGTGCACTTTTTTGGAATACTAGAATCATGTTATATATCACTTGTAATGATTGTATGACTTGTAATCAAGCTTAGAAAAACTAGGAACGCTTAAAGCAAATATTTAAGCACTCTAATGACATTTTCTAAAATTGATCACATGTTGTTTGATCGATCGAGTTTCCTTCCTAGAAACTTGATCGATGCCTAGGATTGATCTTGGCAAACATCTAGGACCAGTTGAGTTTACCCCATGTCAAACTCGAACGAATCCTTGCACTTGCAAACAAATTTAAGTGGTCGACTGAGTTTCATCTAGGATAAATTCGACCGATGCTTCAAATTTGCTTTGTTGAATAGTGCAATTAGTCAAATTTCCCAAAACTAACCTTGGTTGATTGTATTGTACATGATGTGTAGAAAAAGTGTTTCTAACCATTAGAGTGTTGCAAAACTTGAAAAACATCCATTGTAACACCCCAAACGACTAGTATCTGTCAAGTGTTCCCACTGACTAGTAGGAATCCCCAAAATAGGACCCCTTGGGCTTCATCCCATGGTTATCTAAGCACTATGAAGGTCCCTATATTATAGTTGAGTGCATCCTATAACCTCCTTCTACTCTCAAGCTTAATCACTCGCTACATCCATTAGAGTAAGTAGGAGATTGTAAGAGAGCTAGTACTACATGTATATCTTGTGAGGCTCTCACTTCCTTGACCTCCCAATCTCTCATTTATACCATGAAGATGAAGATTATCTATCTTATCTAAGAGAGGTGAATAAGAAGAAGGGAAGGACTCCCTTGGTGAAAGCATCTCCCTGGCGAAGGTGAAGTCAAAGGCGGAAGATCCAATAAGAGTGGGTAATTCTTTCAGGGAAAAAGACTTGTTGTAAGAGTGGGCAGGACCTTGGTGAAGGCAGAAGACTCCTTGCAAAAGCGGGTAAGTCTTTTGTGAGGTTGAAGACTCAGTATTGGATAGGTAAGTCCTTTAGTAAATTGTTGTCTCCATTCTCCTTAAAGGGAAGGCTGGGTATCCTTGGCCTAGAAAAGGAAGGTTATATGTTGTATGTCTTATAATGAAATATAAGTATGCAGTGGTTACAAAAGCATAGAGCTTGACCTATATAGGAAGTGGACTAACTTACTCCTAGTTTGGAGTATGGAACAACTCTACATAGCTTGTGTTCTTGTGCTTGTTCAATTCTCTCTCCCTTGATATGTATGCTTTAGTTGCACTCAAAGTTCACACTTTCCATATTATCTTAGAAATATTTTGAAGGTCTAATGATTTTTTTTAAAGTGCATTTAGCTCTATACACCCCCCCTATAGCTTGTCACCTTTAGATACAACAAGTGGTATCAGAGTGGGTCTTCTCCAAGCATACCTCCACACGTAGTAGAAGATTGGTGATTATGAAGGTGGGAGATACCTCATCAACATTCCAATATTTGATGGGTGCAACTTCCTCTATTAGAATAAAAGTTATAGTACTACATACAAGGATAAAGTCTTGATCTATGGAGAGTGTGGACCTTCCATACAAGCTACTAAAGAAAAAGATAGAAGAATGGGATGAAGACACCTTAAAGAAAGCAACCTTGAATGCAAGAGCCATCAACATTCTCTATGCCTCCATATCCCCCATAGAGTTCAATCGGATTTCCTCTTGTGAGATGACCTATGAGATATGGACTAAGCTATGTGTCACTTGTGAGGGGACACAACAAGTGATGGAAAACAAACTATACATGATCAAATGGCTTCTTGAAAAGGTCAAGATGGGAAAGAAGGAAAGGGTGGAAGATATGTACTCAAGGTTAAATACCATTTTAAATGGTCTTGCCATCCTAGGTTATCATATGGCTAGAGGAGAGATCAATTCAAAGATACTTAAAACTCTCCCCAAGAGGTGAGAATCCAAGGTGACTTCCATTAAAGAAGAAAAGTCTCATGGAGAGATTCCTATTGAAGATCTCATAGGAAATCTACAAGCCCATGAATTTATACTTGACAAGAAAGAGGAAGATGAAAGAGAAGAAGAGAAAGATCTCAAGAGAATGAAGAATGCTGAAATCAAATCTCAAATTGAGGCTATTGTTGGTCAAACTTCTTCATCCTATCAATTTGAAGAAGATTCCATGTACTCTAAGGGTATACTCTACAAAGGTAAGTCTTCCTCCTCTATTTGGTGATTCAAGTGTGGAAAGAAAGGTCACTTCAAGGAAGATTGTTCACAAGGTAAAAAGACTCGTCATCACAATAGAAGAGGAGAGAAGAACAAGAAGAAGGAGAAATGGCAAAAAATCTCAAGTGACTCCGCCAACTCAAGATCTAGTAATTCCTCATACTCAAGCTCAACTGAATAATCAAGTGGATGATCTAGATCAAACTCTATAATGAAGGAGAATGTCATTTTTCTCTCATGGCTTCAACAAGTGAAGACTCAAATGAGGTAAATCTACACTCTTTAAATAAAGAATATATAATTGCTATTATTCATGCTACTCATTCGTGCCTCTCTTAAGTCTTCTAAAAAGAAAAAGAAAAACTTGCTAGAATTGTTGATAATTTGCATGAAGAAAAAGATGATCTTGAACATGCTAATATTTGCCTGGTAGATGAAAACAATGCTTATCTTAGTCAAGTAGACTCTCTTAAACTTGAAAATTCTAACTTTCTTGAAAAGATTAGATTTCTAGAAGATCAACCTCTTATGCCTAGTTCTAGTGAAGAGCATACTAATATTGTGGATTCTCTTGTGCTTGATATTAAAGTTCTTGAAACTGAAAATGAAGACAAAGATTTTATTTTGCAAGGAATAGAATCTGAAAATAGTGTTTATCTTTCTAAGATTGATCTTCTTGAAAAAGAAAATGCTTCTTTACTTGTTAAACTCGGTGTTCTTGAATCTTGTTCTAGTTCTACTAGTAGAGCGAATAATGTTGATGCTCTTCATATTGAGAAATATTCTTATATGACCAAAGCTCTTTGCTTAGAAATTGATCTTTTGCATGCTAGAGATGATATTGATCAATTGTCTTTTACTATTACTTCTTTTATGCTTGATAATAATAGTTTGAGATCTTCTATACAAAGATTCTTATATGATTAAAATAAATTAAAACAAATCATAGACCATACTACCTAACAAATAGGTAGAGATGGTATTGGACTTCCAAATACAAGATAAAAGTAACATGTCGACAACAAGAGAGACTTACAGTTTGGATCTAATTTTTTATATTAAAGAAATAATTAAAATATACACCACATGTAATTCATGTTTGGGAATATTTAAAATAATGAAATTCACTAATATGCAAATTTAATTAATATGAATGTCCTAATTCATATATAACCATGGTGATATATGCTATGATAATTTTTATATATATTAATGAAAACTAAAAATCATACCTCAAGATGATTTGTTTGGTATCTTATTCATGATAATTGACCAACCCTAAATGTGTTGGATATTGTTGATTGCATTTCATAATACAACTGTTATGTTGGGCCTTTTCTAATAACCCCATACATATGTATTCCCACTCTATTCCCATATAATGTTACTCAAGCTTTCTCTTTACATATGATGTTATTGTTTAGGATATACTAGGATGTATAATATCCATAATGATGGGAATGAAGAAGTATGAGTGTATGATATATAATCAACTATTATGGGTCATCCATGGTGTATGACATGATTGTGGCCTAATGAATAGGATTTTGCATCTTTTCTTTATGCATGTGATGGTGAAAATCCTAGATAACCTTAGTCAGCTATTAGCTATGAATAATTGTGCCAAGAGGCTGACATAATTATAGTTACATTTATCACTTGTTGTGCTTGGCTATACTATATATATATATATATATATATATATATAGAGAGAGAGAGAGAGAGAGAGAGAGAGAGAGAGCCTTTTTAATAACTACAAATTTAGAAGGTTTTTTGTAAATCCAACCGTATGATGGGAAATGCAACATTGCCATTAGATTCATACAAAAAATTATCATGATCGAACATTACTTTCTCATCCATATATGTAATTTACATATATTGCATATAACGGTTAGCCCAAAATTCAATATGGAATGTGAGAATATTTTCTCTTACTACGGGCAATCTGTAAGTCCGATGTATATGAAACATTTTGGGAAGGTAAATGTAGTGTTATATTTTCCATCCATATGATTGGATTAGAAAAAATGGATCATTGCTGGGTGTTATTCAAAGGTCTCTCATGCTCTCATTGGATCATTCTTATCCCTCTCTCTCTCTCTCTCTATATATATATATATATATATTTGTGTGTGTGTTTGTGTGTGTGTGTGTATTTGTGTCTACATGAGTGGTGACCAGGATGTGCATATGTATTATATCAAGTGCATCCCTATATGTTAAGATAAAGATTCCATTGAATGATATACACATTAAGGTGCCAGTGATTTATGTAGGATCACCAAAGCGATGCACATTGTCTATCTTTATAAGGTGTGAGATGAACATGGGTCTACCCCAAGCTGGGTATATGGTTTATCAATATCGATTGTTGCATTCATCTTAACTACATAATATTAATAGGATTAAGTCCCTAGAGTCTTACGAATGTATGTCCAATAAGAAGGAATTTTGAAATGGTTGTTCCCCATCCATCCAAGGGTCACACATAATGCAATTGGAAAAAGTTACTACTAAAATAATCAAGCTCTCAGCGGTCAGCCAAAGTGGAATCATGATTCAATAAAATACGAACCTTGGCCCACTAGAAAATTATATTTTCTAATTTTGGATTATCATTAAGGGATACTAATTCACATATAACAGTGAGAGTAAAAATCTAATTCAAGGCCCAATGAAATGCATTTTTTCCAAAAAAAATATTTATTCTTCTCTTATTTGTAAATCACATGTCAAATAATAATAACCTTTAACCGTAATTGGTCCTTGATAAGGACAATCTCAATGAGATGGATTATGTAGATTAGTATCAAAATTTGAGAATTTTTCTCAAGAATGAGCATAGGCTTGACTACTGGATCAATATTTTCTAAAAACTCTCGCTTCCACTGCACCAAATACTGAAACTTATGCTTGCAAAATATTTTATTATAAATAAAACAATATATGTGCCTCATTATAGCATCCATGGTGTCTAAACTCTAAAGGAAGCATAAGAATATGGAAGCCTTTGAAAATGGTTGACATATCAAGAAATGTTTTGAAGGCCCCATGCTAGGTAGGAGAGGTATGACCGATCAAAGGTGTTATTTTAAAAAAAGTTGGTAGAGGGAGATCTATTCAATCCTCATGCTCCTAAGATGATTGGGTATCAGAGAACCCAAAGAGACTTGACTTACCAATGGGCTAATATATAGCCACTAATTTGATTCTATAATTGTTGCTTAAATCTAATAACGAAATTATCATGAAATAAAACATGATTGACATGCTTAACACACTACCATAACTACTAAGCATGATGCGAGATGAACATGAAGAAGGTCAAGACTGGATCTTGAGGATGGTCAATGTAGATAGAGGAAATACAAAGGTAAAGAAGAAGGTTAAGAAGGGTTATATTCCTAAGTCCCATTCTACTATGAAGACAAAGGAAGGTGCAACCAAGGATAGCAATTGCCTATCATAAGATTGGATATCAGAAGAGATATTTCCCACTCTAGCTGGAGGAACTTATGAAATCAATGGTTATAGAGATGTCCCCCCTAAAGTATAATTGTATTGATATTGACTTATCTACTTCTTCACCATGGGTATTTGATATCATATGTGGATCTCACATATGTTGTAATGTGCAAGATCTAAAAAGAAGTACCCCCTTAAAGAAGGGATTGATGGGATGATGAGTTACTCAAGGGGAAAAGATTGTTGTTGTGATTGTAGAACATATAGTTTATCTCTACCCTCAAGTCCTATGTATAATTATATAGTTGTTATTATAAACCTACCATAAGTAAATTAGTTTTTTGTTTTGAAAAGAATGATTTTCCGTTCCTAATAAAGAATGAAGCTCACTTTGTACTCTTGGATGATTTCTTTTATGTTAGTGTCTTGATGCCTTATGGTTTTTGTTTGTTTGATCTTGAAACACATGTCTATAATGTAAATAATAACAAGGTTACACTACAAGAATCAAACATGGATTGCCTTTGGTATTGTTGCTTGGAACACGCAAAAAAGAAGCACACAATTTTTAACTCCATGAGGACGGATAATAAAAATAGTTTGATTTTGAATATATTGAGACATGCAAAACATGTTTTTTGGACAAGATAGCAAAGGAAGCTTTTATGGGAAGTAGTTATACGACAACTGAGATTATAGAACTCCTAGACACTAATGTATGTGGTCCATTTAGTTCACTATTTAGAGAAAGGTATCAACATTTCATCACATTAATTGTTGGTTTGAATAGATATAGATATGTGTATCTTATGAGACACAAGTTAGAATACTTTTAAAAGATCAAGGTACTCAAGAATGAAGTATAGAAGTAACTTGACTTGAAAATTAAGATTATTCAATTATATTAAGTTGGTAAATAGTTGTTAAAGAGTTAAAGGACCTTCTCAAGGATTGTGGTATTGTACTACAATTAAATCTGCTTAAAATATCACAAGTAAGGAATCACTCATTGTCAAACATGGTGTAATCCATGATGAGCTCAAATGAGCTTCCGAAATCTGTCTGGGGACATGATTATGAAATATCCATAGTGTTTTCCATATAAATCATTTCCAAAGATATCATATGAGATATGGAAAGGAAATTGTGCCAATATTCTTCCATTGATAGTTTGGGATTATGAATCTTATGCGAGCCTCATTTTATAAGAAATTAGAACCCAAATTTGATAAATGTTATTCATGGGGTATACTAGGGAAACTAAAAGATATTATTTCTATAATTCATCTCAAAGAATAGTGTTTATTTCTAGAACTAGTACTTTGTAGAGAAAGAGTTCATCTCTAGAAATACTAGTGGGAGGAAAATAGAGCTAGAATATGTTTAAGGTAGACAATATGACATTTGACATCAAGAGGAACATGAGAAGTAATCATAGGTTGTTGTGGCATAGCATCTCCCTAAACAAACATATGAACCTTGTAAAACCATAGAATTGTCCATGTTTGACAGAGATTTGAATATCTTGTGTCTCAATATAGTGAGGTGTTGGTAATGGATCAAGATGAGATAACCACCTAAAATGAAGCAACATATGGACCAAAATATGGTAAATAGATTTAAGCCATTATCTTGAAAATGAACTCCATTTACAGAACAAGGTATGAACCTTGGTGGAACAACCTGAAGGGGTAAAAACCATTGGGTGCAAGTGGATATTCAACAAGAATACTAACATAGATGGACATGTCCATACCTACAAAGCATGAGTAGTTACAAAAGGGTTCAAACAAGTTCAAGGTGTTGACTGTGATTAAAATTTCTCATTAGTTGCTATGGCTAAGTCCATTAGCATCATGCTAGCCATTGTATCATACCATGACTATGAGATCTAGAAGATGGTTGTCAAAACCAAGTTTTAATGACAATCTTATCAAGGATGTCTAAATGACACAACCTACAGTCTTGAGTCTAAAATGAAGACAGAAATGTTTGTCAGTTGTAAAGGTCAATCTATAGGTTGAAGAAAGCATAATGAAGCTAGATTATCTATTTTAATGAATATGTTAAACAATATGGTTTCGTCAAGAAATAATATCAACATAATGTTTACAAGAAGTATATTGGGAGCATTGTGGTACTACTCATATTGTATGAGGATGATATACTACTCATGGGAAATGATTTTCAACTCTGCAAAAGGTGAAGATTCTATTGGAAGAAAAACTCTTAATGAACGAGTTAGGAGAAGATGCTTATATTTGAGGTATAAAGATAAATAGAACATATATAGAACAAATATACAAGGCTTAATGCTTGAGTCAAAGTACATATATTGAGAAACTTCACAAATTGTTCACTATGAAAGGTCTAAGAAGAGTTAACCATGCCTCATAGGATAAGTATTTATAAGGACAATTGTTTCAAATCATTGAAAGAAAGGAACCCCTTGAGTAAGATCTTATATGCATCCACAATTATACTATGTATGCAATGTTATGTATATGTACAAACTCCTCATATTCCTTAAGCATATATATCAAGCACATCAAGGTCAAGGTTAATCGACTATAGTGATGAATGTCCTAATGTACTTGAAAAGATATAAGGATGTGTTCTTGATACATGGAGGTGAGGAAGAGTTGGTTGTGCATGGTTATGCTAACATAGGATTCAAATGGACAAAGATGATTATCATTCACAATCTAGTTTTGTATTTGGCCTTAATGGTGGTGTGTTAATTGGAAGATTCCAAACAAGAGACAGTGTCTCATTATAAAATAGAAGGTAAATGTATTGATGCATCAGATGTTGCAAAGGAAATTATATAGATCAAGAAGCTCACCAGTGAACATGGTTTTGTTACTAAAATTTAAAGACAATAGAACTATAATGTGACAACAAAGAGGATATCATTCAGTCTTAAAAATCTAGATCGCATCTGTTTTCCAAACATATTTTACGACGCTTCCATATCATAACGAGATCATTCAACAAGGAGATGTCAATATTTGTAGGGTACTTACAAAGAGAAATATTGATACTTTGTTGAATATGGTGCTGTCATAATAAAACATGAAGGTCATGTTAGATCGTTTTGTGTTATATAAACATGTTAGATAATCATTGGATGATGTCTATATAGACATTTGTATTTTTGTTTTGATTTTAAAGGTAGTTTTTATCGATGCACATGTAATTATTGCAATAACAATATACATTATATATGTGTTTAGAATGATTTATTCTAATACATGGGGATTGAAGTATCTATATTGAACATGAGATCTAGTTGGATGCTAAAGGAAAACATTTTTATGCCCCAAGTCAAGTTTTGATGTGATTTTTCACAACAATAATGGATGCCATACTAGTATACATGTGACCTTTGATCATTTCTCATAGGTCATAGGTATTGGGTACCAAGTACTACATATAGGTACTTATTAGAGAATTAATTCATTGGATAAACCTTATGTAAAGAAGTGAAAACACCTCTCTACTAAAAATTTGAACAATAAAACCTCCAGTCCAAACACACTCAGAAGGTATGATGGAGTGGGTGTAAAATTTTCAAATCTTTATATAATGGTAACAAAATACCAAAGTATAGCAGCATAATAAAATCATGACTATATTCAATTATAAAACATGGGAGCAACTTAAACTTACTTCATAATGATCCATGTAGAGGAAATCTAAACCACCTCAAAATTGTCTCCAAGCTTTAACTTCACAATCTAAGTCTAGGTCATCAAGCCTTGTCATCCAAGTCCTCCACCTAGGGTTGGAAGCATACCCCAGCAAAAGAGAAACAATAGGAGACAACAACAAAAGCTGGTATGTACATACTAAAAAGCAAACTTGAGTAATTTATAAAGAATAAGGGATATCAAAATAAAAGGCTTCCCATGCAAGAGATAAGGTCTACCCCAAAAAAGGGCATAAAAGATAAGATTCATCATCATCATAAAAGAAGATACTTGCCATAAAAAAAACAATAAAGTAGTGCTACATAAGCACATATCAATATTTTTGGGCACATAACCCATCATCAACATCATCAACCTGCATGTGAGATAAACATAGCCCTAGAACAATATAAATAACAATGGCGGTAAAAAATCACACATCTTGAACCTGGTGGGACACGGGCCAAGAATCACACATCCTACCCTGGCATGGGGAATCACACATCCACCACCCAAATATATATAACATGAGCCAGGAATCACACATCCTGCCCGGGTATGGGGAATCACACATCCTCCATCCCAAAGATATCACAATATTACCATGTTGCATATTGAGACAAAACCAATGTAATTACACTACTCTAGTGCTACTGAATCACATAGCATGTTAAATGTAGAGGCAAGTAGAGAAGTATAGTCAAATTTATACAATGTTGCCATCACACAATGGACAACACAAGCATATAAACAAATCCACTTCAAAGTGGGAAAAAGACATCACATGTCAACCAATAACTTCCACATCACAGTGGGCATATCAACAAGTAAACATCCACATCACAGTGGGTATATAATATCAAAAGTCCAACATGCACCAAGGTAGAGTAAAGAGAATATCCATGATCATAAGATCAATAATAAATAAGGTAGTTCACATGAACCATGATATCAAAAGGAAAGATAATGTGTAAAGGTTGTTGTCCATAGGACCAAGAGTAATAAGAATATAGGTGATTGCTCAACATAGAATAATAGGGATGCAAACATACCTCATCTGCAAAGTCAAACGATCCAAAGTCACATCTATGTCCAAGCCTAGGCATCCAAAGCACCTATTAGCATATATGTGGGATTAGGGTTAGGTTTCCATTAATTATTCAAAACCCAAAAAAATTGCCTTTTTATTATATGTGAATTAGGTCATCAAAACCATGCCATATTTTAGATTATATTTTTGAGTCCAAAATATATTTTATCACATTTTTATGACTTATCAATATTTAGTTATGAATTATTCAAGTTATTATCTTATTAATTATATCCATTAAAATCACCTCTTCAAAACATCAGATTCAAGCAACAAAACCAAAACCATTAGAAAGATTTCATTTTTTTGAATTCAATGAGTATTTGTCCATATTTTTCTAAATAATAGTTAAATACTTATTAATTTTAAAAAACTTGACAATTCAGGAAATTACATGTCAGCGTTTACCCAACGAGAGACTGAGAGAGAGAGGGAGAGGGCACTCAGTCCGAGTTGGCCCAAATAGAGTTTTCCAACTCGGCCAACCACTCAACCACCTCAGCGAGGCAAAGGCCCAACACGTGAAACAAATAGGGAACCTAAAAAGACCAAAATCCCCTCACCCAAAAAACTAAAGAGAGGAACTGATGGGCAGTTTAGGAAAAACAAACAAAATCATCTTCAACCTTGCTTGCGATGAAGGGACCATGAAAAAAAGCGAGCCAACAAAACTGGAGGATGAAATCTCGCGAATCAACCAACCAAAATGCCAGGGAAAAGCACCATCACAAACGCAAAGCAAAACCAGACTCAAGAGTCCCAAACCACTGAAACTGAGGTGCGAAAAGCCTCAAATCATCTCACCGTCAAGGTACGATAGCAAGAAGAACCAAAAAGAGGGAAATAGAAACGCCACCACACCCGAGCAAATTGGCGATATCAGAAGCATCTCGGAGGTGCTTGGGAGCAAACAGATCCCTCTTTTGGCTTCACAGTGGTCGGAGTTGATCGGAGGAGCCCCCGAGGTACCAGGGTAGTAGCCGGAGTAGGGGAGGAAGACCAGAGTCAAATGAGGCTAAACCAATGTAATCAAACTGTGTCTGAGGCCTCATCAGAGGTCAAGGGACGAACCCCCCTTGGTATGATGGTCAAGATGGGCGAGAAGAGGGGAAAGGAAAGAAGAACAGAGAAATTGGAGAGAAAATAGGGGAGACATAAGATGGTTTGCGAACTGGGTAACAAAGATCTGAACCCTAATATATATATATATATATATATACATATATATATATAGGGTCATCAAAATTGAGAAAAAGCAAGGGAGATGGAGGAGTAGAAATCATAGGAAAAGGAAGAAAGTAGAGGGAGAGATCGAAGAAGGAAAGTCCACAGGCAACCGTCTTGTGTGTGAGAAAAGAAAGGGAAAGAAGCGAGAGGTACGAGATAAAGGGAAACCATAAGATCAAGATCTGACGCTCGAAAAGATGTCTGAGCATTTCAAAAGCCACTGTATTTGAAATCATAGCTTCACCAGGAAATAAAATCATATCCGATTAACAGTAAAGTGATATAAAATTATATTTTTCCTTTTTCTCTTTCATAAATTAAGGGTTCATACATCTTCCAAATTAAGTGGAATTTTGCACAGGGGCAAATTAAGGCATGTAGATTTCAATTATGCACTTAGTTTTGCCTTTTTGAAAACTTTTAATGGGTTAAATAAATCAAATCATATTTTCTCTTTCCTCCTTCATTAATAGCTTTAGGATTATCCAAATTTTATGAAACTTGACCCACAAGCCATATTTAATGTGTTGGATACGAATTTGCCATCAATTTTACATATTGGAGTTGTTTAAATTTTTATTTAATATTTTGAAGGTTCTACACGCTCTCTCTCTCCTGATTTTATCTTTTAAGAAAACTTTCTCCAAATTGGATAAAAATTTAGCCAAAGGCTATATTTATTATGTAGATCATGAATCTATGATTATTTTCCTCTTTTGGAGTTATTGATTATATTTATTTATTAATTACACCTTTTAGGAAATTTCTCTCTCCTAACTTACCATATTATTTCAAGGTTGTCCAAATTAAATGAGAATTTACATGTAGGCTTATTTTGATGTGTAGATTGCGAATTTGAAGTCTATTATTTAATTTGAAGCTTTCTTACATGGGTTATATCATGTAGACCATTAGAGGCCCATTAACCATATTATGCATGAAATTAAGTTATTTATCATTTTATTATTACCAGATGAATTATATGACATATTATATTACATTATTCATGCATTATATTATTAGGATCATTCTAACCTCAACCTTGTTTGGTCAAACCCAAAAGATCAAAGTTCTAGGGTAGGGTTTGAGATTCAGTATGTGACACCTTACTTAGAGTGATTCATGGACTGTTATTTGATATTCAAAATCATCCCTCAATGCATATATGGTGCTGTGATCCTTTGACCCGAAGTCTCTACAATTGCGATATGATGGTCAAAAGGATTATATAACATGGTAAAATTGGTCGTTTATGGTTTATCTTGTCCAACTAATCCTACTACTTAGTTGTCAGGTGAATTTTATACAAAGAGGAGGTAATGTTGTAGTAAAAGCACTGACAAAACTTCATAATAACAATCTTGGGGAGTAAAGGTGTTACACTCGCCCACCAGAAGAGATCCCTGGTCTCTTAGCCTTTGATTTTTGTAAGGGTAGTAGTACTACCTTGTTTCATTCTGTAGATTAAATTAGTGATTGTAATCTACAATTGAATTTTCTCACAATCGGAGGGCGGGATGAATAAGATTGCCTCCTGACTTCTCAAAAAAGAAACTAATCCTACTACTTGGTAGAAACTATGTGAAGCTAGACACCATTCATTGATTATGGGTTGTAATATTTACTCACATTGCATGACATGCTAAGTTAGCAATTTCATAGAGATCCCAAAGCCGTGTCATCAAATAAATTAAAAGGTAGAAAACACAAAAAAACCCATTGAGCATGTGATGTGATTAGATAAATATTAGGGCAAATACATCAAAGGCCAATCACTCATACTCTTTACTTCAACCCTTTTGCCCTCACCCATACAACTCAAGTATAGAGATTGAAGGCAATGAACAAACTCAAGAATTTTGGAACCACATAGATAAATGAGATTACCAACAATTTCATGATGATCCAGTGAACTCAAAGACCATACAAACCAACACCTGAGATTCAAATTCCTCTATCTATGACCTCTGCCACTGTTTTCCAGAGCAAGAAGGAAGTTGCTTCTTTAGAAAGAAACCAAGGTATCATAGAAGCCAAAACCACTCTTTCAAAGATGAATTGCTACCACTGAAATCGGTGCTAATGACGGAAACAACCCAGGAAATAAAGTTTCTTTGAATGGTCATCTACAATAGGAAGGAGGGAGAAAAGGGGTATATGAGGAATACCACAAATCTAAATGTGCACAGGGTTTGATTATATGAGGATCATGACCATAGAACTTACTATGTTAATGGAGAGTCCCTTGGGGCTTACAACTAGAATGGAAAACTCATAGTTCATCCCACAATTAGAGGAGGCAAGATGGACTATATGTGGGTGGATCGGTGAGAATATATAATCAGAAACAATTTTGGGTCTTCGACAAAGTTTAAGGAATTAGTATATAGGTATAGTAGCTAGAGGAGGTGATAGTCCCTATTGGATTTGGAAATAGAGGAAAGGAAAGAACTCTATCCTTGACTAGGAAAGTAAGAGAAACAAAACCTAGTTGAGTCATGTGCAAATGGAACAACCTTCCTGTGAGAATTGTGAAGAGAATATGATATAGAAAAAAGAGGTGAGGAGAGAGAGAGAGAGGTCGAGTGATGAGTAGAAGTAAACCAATATATTATGGAGTCCTGCAAAATGAGGAAAGTGGGCAAGGAGGATGAACTAAAAGTATTGGACCCAAAGTTTGATATGGATAGGGAAAGGATAGCGTGACACATGTTGTAGGCTGAATTCCAAAATCAGCCGATTAGAACCAAATTCCAATGAAATTGGGATATGATTAATATACTTTATCATCCTTTAATAAACTGGGATAGCTATAGGACCTCAACTAATACGAAGCTAGGTATCCAAGCAAACTAGGACCGAGGAGCCCAATTATAGGAATATATTCAACTTTTGAAACTTCCAATAATGAGTTCTGATACAATTAGGGTTTAGGCTCACTATCTTCATATGAATTATTACACATTACATTAACCATCAATATTTAGGATTTAGTAATCCAATTATCAATATCTTATTGCCATAAAAATTACATGACATTATTTTACAAGAATTATGATATTTTACTAATTAAGTCAATTAACTTCATTAATGCAATATTAACTTATTCAAAGAACATTATATATCTCCAAAAACATTCAACATCCAAATATGGTTTCACTATATATATGAGTCACACTATACTCCACATGAAATATACATTTAAGTCAGTGGGTGTGTATTAATGAACAATGCATGATATGTTACATATTTATGAGTTCAACTACATATTGGATCCTAGTCCTATTGTTAGGTCCATTTTGAGAGTATCGTGATGCATCACATAATGTTACTAATGTATCATGTACGATACTAGGAATTTATGCACTAGGGTTTTGTTGATCCCGACTTGGGGTTTAGGTCAACATGATTACTATACACAAAATACACATGAAGTCAAAGGTTAGGTTCCATATATTCAAGTGATTAAGTTATTAGTGTTCACTTATCCAAAGCATGGTCAGTATCTACGTTTAGGGTTACATTTGTGTTGTTTGTGTTACATGCATTAGCTACTCATTAGGGTATATGCCATTGTATTAACATTTTTTGGTCAAATCTAAGGATCCAAACATATCATACTCCTATCCATGTGATTAGGGTTTCTAGAGTCAAGATGCTAGGTTTTACTAGTTACAACACTCCACCCCTTAAAGAGAATTTCTTCCTCTAAATCTAATTATCTGTACACTACGAGCTAAAAACTCTCCACCGCTTAAAAAGATTTAGCTTAATAAGTCAAACAAAACAACTCTTAAAGATATTAGAGTTGCATATGTCAACTACGAAGTGTGTTTTCAATATACACAAGTCTAGAATACAACTAAAAGGTCATATACAATTAGGGTTGCATTTAAGGTTCATTGTATTACTAACCTAACAACCTATTAGCATATAATAAGTAACAAGAGACGAAACTCCACAACCTAATGGAATAGGTCCACTAAACCTTTGATACAAGCCCCATTTTCATGTTCATATCTTCATACTCAAAAATAGAGTTTCACATTTTATTCTAACTTATTCAAGAATATTTTCTACTAGAACTTTATTCTTTCCTCTATTGTAACTTAGCTCAAGAAAAAATTGATAACCAAAGATTTTTTTGTACATATAGTAATATAATGAAAATTAGATTTTCCTTGAGAAATCATGCGAAATAAGTCAAGGAGGATCTCAAAATCAATGCAAGAAACAAGTCACACATTTTTCATATTAGGATCTCCTTAACATCGTCATCAGCCAACTCCATCCTAAGATAAAAATTATAATTTCTGAAGAGATCTACTATAACTAACTAAGATAATAGGGTAAGATCACTTAAATCCTCATCACATTAGGGTTTACTAGTAATGATTCTTACATGTACTTCATATGATTCTAATTAATACTCTCATCATATCTCAAACATTTTAGGTATATTCTAGAGTAAACATATCATTTATAGGGTGACTATGCAAGGCAACAATCTTATATAGGGAGATATAATAGTAAAAGTCTGACTGCCATGGCTCTGATACAATTTTTACAGTGGGACCTGAGATGGGATCCACTCCTCATAAAATCAAATACGAGTCACCATCCATAAAAAACACATACAATTTTTTGAGTGAATGAATGATAATATTTAATCTTTAAAGTTGAATATCATAAAGACCAAAGTATAGCAGTGGAAATAAATATAAGGACTATTTTCAATTTATAAAATTACATGACAATCTCCCACTTGGGGCTTACATGAAGGAACAACTTCAACACTAAGCACATGGATCTCCGTGCTACTTTTGTTCTATCTCCCAAAATTAGCTCCACTAGTCTAGTCTAGGTCATCATGTCTAGTACTCCATGTCCTCACCTAAGGGGTTGGAAGCATACCCGATAAGAGAAGACAAAGTGGAAGTTGTTAGCATAAAAATATCGATATGTGCATACAAATAGGGATTGAGAAATATTAGCAAAAAAGACATAAAATACAATATTATTAAGGTTTCCAACAAAGAGGAAAAAAGCAAACATCCAATTAGATATCATAGAGAAAAATATAAGGTAATAAAAAACGTACTTTCCATATATCCAAATATCATGATGTGCAACATAAGCACAAAAAACATCACCAATAAAAATAAATATGCATGTAGGTGAGATAAACATATCACTAGTGAAATATAAATAAACAATGGTGGTTAGGGCACGTAACCCAAAACCTGATACAAAATGACACATAAGAAAACTCCCAAATTTATAAAGGAGGGTACATAACACAGGTATGAGGCACATAACCTCCATCCAAAAATATAACATGGACACAAAACCCAAAATTCAATGCACTTATATCACTCTAGGGCTAATGAATCAGCAAACATGCCATAATGTAGAGGCAAGTGAAAGTTTAGTCATAATATGGCTTTAATGAAATTTCCATCACAAAAAGGAGCATATAATACTTCCATCACAAAAGTGGGCAAAATAGTTCATATCCAAAATTTAGCGCTAAAACATGAAAGTGGTCAAGATATAATTTAAGAGTCCAAATTGAACATCCAAAGTTAAGGATATCAAAAGATAAATGTAACCATTCACAAGAGTGAAAATATATAAAGAGAGAAAAGATATACAGTGTAGTATGTATCAAATAACCAATAGAGAAAAAAATATGACTTTTCTCAATCCAACTCATAGTTGAATGCAACATACCTCATAGACACATATCAACTATCAAGATCTAAACCCTATATCAAATTAGGGTATTTCTTCAACTAGTATTGAACTATATATAGAAACCATTAATTAGTAAGTACATTATATACCCTACATTACAAACTATTACTATGATTGGATTAAGTGTCTAAATTGTATCTAATTAGGTAGACTCTAATGAGTTTTTATTTGTAGTTTTCTTATAACCATATAATTAGTTATGAATTTAGTAAGTTCATGAATTATAAAACAAATTCGATTTTGAAATTACCGACATGCCCCAACATATTATTATCTTATCATA
Organism: Alisma plantago-aquatica; assembly: GCA_963693085.1. Classification (NCBI taxonomy): domain Eukaryota; kingdom Viridiplantae; phylum Streptophyta; class Magnoliopsida; order Alismatales; family Alismataceae; genus Alisma; species Alisma plantago-aquatica. The sequence goes on from OY856409.1 coordinate 924,528,726, forward strand.
TTGTGTGATACACTAAATTAGTACCTTCACAAAGATCTCAAAGTTGTCATAAAATAAACTAAAAGGCACAAAAGACACAAAAATCCATTAAAGGCATGACACAATTAAATAAATATGAGGGCATATACATGAGAGGCCAAGCAATCATATTCTTCACTTTAATCCTTTGACCCATGTATGTGAATATAAGTATAGATCCCAATGATGATGAGCAATATCAAGGACTATGGAGCCACAAAACTAGAGGAGATGACTAATAGTTTCATGATGATTGTCGAACTCAAAGACCTCATAAACTAGTACCCAAGATTCAAAATCCTTCATCCAGAATCCACCACTATTGGATGGAGCAATAAGGAAGGAAGCCCTCTAGAAAGAAACCAAGGTATCATAGATGCCAAAACCCCTCTCATAAATATAAAACATCATCATAGAAAACAAAGCTAACGGAGGAAAGAACTCATGTTGTGAAGGTTCTTTACAAAGTCATCTATTCCAAGAAGGAGGAGAAACGGAAGATATAAGGACTATTATGAATCTAAGTGTGCATAGGGTTCAATTAGCTACAAATGACAAACCCAGAACTTCCAAGTTAACAACAAGTCCCTTCAGGATCAACACCACTATGGTAAACTCACATCACTTCCCAAATGTAAATGACGTAGGGTAGAATATATGTGGGTGGATTGGTGATCAACTATAGATCATACACAATTTTGGGGACTTGAAAAAGGTTGAGGAACTAATATTATAGGTACAACAGTGAGAGGAGGTAACAATCCCAAAAACATGGTAACAAAAAGAACTTCATCCTCGATTGGGAAGTTAGGGGGAAAATCTAGTTGAGATAGGCATCTCACGTGAGGACTGTGAAGAGAAAAAGACATAGGTTAAAGGAGGTGAGAAGAGAGAGAGAGATAGAAGGAGGAGTAGAAGAAAAGAATCAAATTGCAGTCCTTTTGAAAGAGGGAAGCGAGCGAGGAGGATAAACTAAAAGGACCCATACCTAGAATCCAATCTGAAATGGGAAAGGATAGTGTGACATATAATTTAGACTAAATTATAAAATCAACTCATTAAAACCAAATTTTGATGCAACTAGGATATGATTAATATACTTTACTATCTTGTAGTAAATTGGGATAATTATAGGTTCTCAATTAATAAAAAACTAGGTATCCAAGCTAATTGGAATTAGATTTTACTTTCAAAATATCCTATTGTGATTTATAATACAATTGAACTTAGTCTCATTATCTTCATATGTGTTATTATACATAAAATTAAATATTTATATTTAGTATTCAACAGTCCAATTAAAATTAACTAAATTACTTAAAAAGTATAATATATTATTTTATGTGAATTATGATATTTTACTCATTAAGTCCATAATATCAACTAATTCAAAATTAACTTATGTAAATCACATTATCTAACTCCACAAACATTCACCATCCAATTATTGTTCCACTATATATATTATTTACATTATACTAAACATAAATTATGCACTTTCAGTAAGTAGGTGGGTATTAATGAACAATATGTCATATATTAGATATTTATGAGTTCAACTTACATATTGGATCTTAGTTAGGTTATTAGGTCCATTTTGACAGAATCATGATGCATAACCTAATGTTACATATGTATCACATATGATATTAAGAATGTATTCATTAGGTTTTTTATTCCAACTTCAGGTTTAGGTCAGCATCAACACTATACATCAAATATGCATGAAGTTCAGGGTTAGGTTCTATATGTTCAACTAATCAACTTATTAATGGTCACTTATCTAAAGCATGGTCATGGCCATATGTATCTATGGTCAGGGTAATATTTGAGTAATTCATGTTACATGAATTTTGTGCTCATTGGGGTACAAGCATGTGCAATAACATTATTTGGTCAAATATAAACATTCAAACATATCATAATCATATCCATGGGAGTACAATTTCTTGAGTCAAGATGCTTGGTTTTTGCATGTTACAATGTTAATGTGATTTTTTGCATACTCAATCATCTAACTATTTCCAAGATGACATATGATAAGCCAAAGAAACTTAGTCTAATTAGAGATGTAATAACATGCATGATTTTAACTACAATAAATGTCTCCTAGTGGAAGAAATCCAACCAAGTAGTTGAGTAGGCTTCAAGTTCTTACATACAAGTACATTATAAGTCCCACCCGTAATGACTTGTAACCTTTACACTTCTTTTACATATCTAATGAGGGTTTTTTTGACAAGAAATGAATAACATCCTCACACATTATTCTAGTATATTAAAAAAACAATGATATTTTTTAATTCACTTTCACAGTTTAGTCTAACTCCTAAAAGTAATTTTTCACCACTAATTTTAACTTCTAAAACCAACTAGAACTAGCAAAGTGAACATGGATTTGTCAGACTAAGGACGTACTATACGTTTGTTCTGATGGATAAACATTTCCTTTTATTACTTCTTCTAACTAGTTCACTATTTCTTTCAGGAGTACATGAGTTAGAGTAGTTCAAAATGGACTTACATAATTTGGGGAACCATTATTTATAAGAAATTTGGTTTTTGATGCATTATAAATTATGTGGTTGTCCATTTATATTTTGTCTCATTAAATAAGTTTTGTGGATTGTTTCACACACCATTAAAGTCTTAGTTAGGATCCTAGAGAGACATGGGAATGGTTATTATTTATTACAAAATTGCATGTAGTAAAAAATAATTGAAGGCAGTAAGTTCTTCAGCCAAATTATTCGTTCAATTTAGGGGTTTTTGTATGAACTTACTATTCAAGGGGGGTTGTCTAGGGGTCATTGTTATCAAAGATATATGTCAATCAAACTATTTGTTTAACCAAATTTATCTCAGTGAAGCTCTTGGTTTGACTAAGGGTAGTCAAACCAACTCATTAAATGAGTTCCTAATTTTTTTGCATATGTGTTATGTCTTCCATGGGCTTCTATTGAAGTCACCATTCAACTAAAGAAATCATGACTGAAGTATAAGTTTGACACAAACAACTTGTTTAATACACAATCTGCCTCTTAAAATTGCCTTTGATTAAACCTAATAAATCTATTTACCCTAGATTCTCCAATATGATCTATAGCCTAATATAACCATTTTTAAATATTGGGACCACATTTCATCACTATAACACATGAGCCATTGAAATATTTTTGAAATAGACGAAATATTGTTTTTGTCCTTATAGATTCTTACAATTATCAATTGAGAGCTTACACTATTCTAAAGAGGTTTTCCAAACCTTTTGGGAAGCTCAATATGAAAAATCCCTTAAGATTGTATTGCATTTTCTTTATTCAAATCATGTTTATTTTGATGAGAAGCCCCATAGAGGTACTTCAAGGAGTGAAGTGGTAGCCAGTCTAGAAGCAGATGGTGGTCCTCCTCATCCTTGCAAAGAGGAAAAAAATGGTGAAAATCTAGGTATTCAAAGGAGATAGTGTGTAAGGAGTGGGATCCCAAAGGGGAACCACTCCCTACTAAAATAAAAAGGCAACATCCCTTGAACTAAACACAATATAACTTTTTTCATCAAAGGGATGATAACTAATTCATTCAACATGTATGTATCATAAAACCAAAAGTAGTAGTGGAATACAAAAATCTAACCATTACAAATCTTGAAAACATTATACAACTTTCCACCACACATGGGTGAGTCAAAAGGGAAAACTATAAGGATCCAGTAGAGGGTCATCTAACCACCTCTTCAAAGTCTCCCAAAGCTCAAATACAAGGTTGTTGTCCATTTACCTTGATTATACTCTCCTTGCACCAAAAACCTTGCGATGGAAGCATTACCCACAAAAAGGAGAAGAAAAGATAACATCAACAAAAGCTGGTATGTGCATACTTAAATAGGAAATTGAGAAATATGTGGAATAAAGAAGATCAAAATAAAAGGCTTCCCATAGAAAAATAAAGGATTACCCAATCAGGCATAAAAGAAAAGAATCTTAACAAAAGAGATAAAGAAAGGCAAAGTATAATAATAAATCATCCATCCATTTCACCTATTACAATACTAGGAAATATAAACATGTAGATACAAAATAACACATCTACCAAAAATATGAGGTGAGTGGGAACTGTATACATCTGCTCAAAATATAGAGTGGATAACAATTGTATACATCCGCCCTGAGTAGGAAATACACATCTACTCAAATATATTTCTGTATGCAAGAATTTTTCACATTTGCATTCATATGTGGGAATGTTCACATCCACATAAAATAAGATGTAACATTATATTAGAAGTCACGGCATGATGCATAACAAAAGAATAAGCATGTATCAAATAAGAGAGATGAGAACATCTAACGAAATAAAGTAGGATCAGAGGATCCATGCCATAACACAATGTGCCATATAAACATCCACTACAAAGGTGGGAAAAGAAGAACATATACAAAAAGATTGTTCCGCTATGAGAAAAACATAAGAGAGAGACTAAGAGAATGTCCAAATATGATCACAAGATCAATAACAATATAATGTACTTCACATGAAGCATATTTTCCAAAAGAACAAGATATTGTGTAGGCTAATGTCCATAGGACCAAGAAAAAGAAGAAACATAGGCTAATTGCTCAAAAAGAATAATAAGAGATGCACACATACCTCTCTATAGAGTCTAACAGTCCAAGGTCACTTCTAGATCCAAATCTAGATCTCCAAAGCACCTATTATCATGTATGTGAAATTAAGGTTAGAATCACATGGATTTCACGAACCCTAAAATTCACATTTTCTTGACATGTGATTTAGGTGATCAAAACCAAACCATGTTTTAGGTTATCTTTTAGTTCAAAACATATTTTGTTATATTTTTCTGACTTTTAATATTTAATTATAAATTTCCATGTTATTACTTATTTAGGAATCCATTAAAATTACTTATTATTAAACATTGGATTTAGATCACAAAACTAACACCATTAGGAAGCTTATCTTTTTTCTGAATTTATTGACTGTTTATTTGTAATTTTTGGACCAACAGATAAATAGTTATGAATTTTAGAAATTCGACCAATAGGAAAAAAAAAAAACAACATCAGCGTATATATCGTGAGAAACAAAGAGAGAGAGAGAGAGAGAGGGAGTGGGCCGTGCAGCCTGAGTTGGCCCAATCATGGCTTGTCAACTTAGCCAACCCCATGGAAAACTGGGAAAGTTGCCTCATCACTGAAACAAAAAATGCTAGTGTGAAATGACGATTTTGCCCCTGTTGAAAAACAAAAATAAGAAACGAACAAGAGGGTTTTCTAGAGAATACCTAGAGAGGATTCATCCCTTCTAGGTGCTGGTACCATGGCCTGTGAAGCTGCTCCAAACTGAGAGGCCAGCAAGCGAGCTAGGCTCCACAGTGCCCATGTAAGAACTCAGAAAGAACCGCCAGGTCACCACGAACTCAAAGATCCCACACCCAAGTTGAGAAGAGTTAAAATAGCAAAACCATGGAAAACTCTTGGTTGAGAAATAGAGCACCAAAGGAAGATACGAAAACAATGTAGCAGAGAGAGCAACAACCAAAATAAGATCACACAAAGCCTTAGAGAAGAAAAATGAAGGCAGATGATAAACCTCTGCTCTCAAGGGCATTTGAAAAAGCTAGTGGAAGAAGCTACTACGCAACAATAAAGGTGGCTTGAGGGAATAATACATCTGATTATCCATATGATTTTATGAATTGAGAAATAGAGAGCATAGAGTGCGGAGAAGGTCACCTTGAAAGGAATTGAAGATGTATGGTCAGAGTTTCTCAGAGGAACAACGAGACCTCATAGAGGCAGGTCGAATCCATCAGGGCAAACCACAACTCTTGGGATGAAATTGGAGAAGGGGATCAGATGCTCATTGTGTGGCAGAGGTTTTTGAATACTTGGCCTTACCAAGGAGGCGGTGAAGGGGAACTTGTAACTCATCGAGAAGAAGGGTAGAGAGGGTGGATATAGGGGTTTCCTATATATAAAGATCTATGGTTCGAGTGAGGGATCATGTTGAGTGGAATCAAAAAAGGAAAACAATGATGAAAGAATTGTGGGAAACATATGAGAATCGAGAAAACTAGAAGAAAATGAAAATCAAGTTTACTATTCTTGGCGGGTCTCTCTCCTACTCAAGGTAGGAGATGACTCCAGAGCCGTCGAATTAAAAATCAAACAGTCCAGATCAAGCGAATATCACATTAGAAACTAAGGCACGTGACAACATGACAAATTCAATTAATTTAATAAAGTGACATTGCATTTAATTTCCTTTTCCTCTTTCTTCATTTGAGGGTCCAAACCTTATCAAAATTAAGTGAAAATTTGCATAGAGTCCAATTAAGGCATGTAGATTCCGATTATGCCATTAAATTTTCCTTTTGAAGACTTTTAATGCATTATTTAATCAAATCTTTGTTTCTCTTTCTTCATGCATTTAATGGCATTAGAATTGTCCAAATTTGTTTAAACTTCATCCACAAGTTATCTTTGATGTGTTGAATACAAATTTACTTTTTTTCTCTTTCCATATTTTGGAGTTATTTATCTTTATTATTTCACTTATATGGCTTTTCCACATTTTTCTATCCTCAACTCTCCTTATATATTCAAGGGGTCCAAATTAGATGAAAATTGACACATAGGCTATTTTTAGTATGTAGATTACGAATTTGAAGTTTGTTTTCACTTTTGTGATTCCCTATTATGAAATATCTCATTTTTGATACTTGTGGCCCTTTATTACATTGGGTATCCCAAATATACTTATTAGTACTATTAATCCTTCAATTATGTTCCAAAACGTCATATTACTCTCCTAAGAGTTATGTGTGGTTATTTTGCATGAATTACTATGAAATATCTAATTATTAGATGTGACATATTTTATGTGTCTGTTATTGGGCCTAAGGATAAGGTGAAAACATGTATTTACTTAAGATCTTTTAGGTCTCAACTTTATTTGGCTAAGACAAAAAGGTCAAAGTTCCAGGGTTGGGTTCAAGATCTAGTTCGTTAAAACACACCACCCCCTAAAGGAATTTCGTCCTCAAAATCAAAACATTCATATAAAAGCAAACAAATATTTACCACCCCTTAAAAGATTCATCTTATTAAGTCAAAACTACACTTTAGGTATAAAGGGTTCCACTATACTTCCTTACATCCATCCATACAAGGGTTATGCAAAAAGGAAATATTAACTTATAAAACCTAACTATGGATCACCTTGTTTATGTTACTCCTCACGAACTTCTTCACCTTCTAAAGCAAAAACTCTTCCAACTCTTTTTTCCATAGGTCTTTTACCATTACTGTTTCCATTATTCTGATGAGGTACTTGAGGTGCTTGTTGTTGAGCTGGTACTTGCCCATTATGAAGCTTGCGGCACTTAGGTCAGATGTGTCCCAGTTCATTGTAGTAATGACATATCGGTAGTCTATCCTTTCCTCGAGTGACATAGTCCTCAGATCAATGATCACCTTCAGGGTGTTTCCTTTTATGATTATTCTCCTTGTGTGATTGAAAATTGGGATATGATTCCACAGCTAAGGTCTTATCCACCATCTATTAAAAGGCCAAGGATAGTTGCAGAATAAGAGAACGACCCATGTTGTGGTTAAGTCCTCAAAGGAATAGGTCGGACCTACGTTCCTCACTCAAACCAACTGCATAATGTTCCAATAGCAGAAACTTTTATACAAATGTAGAAACGTATAGGGAACCTTGCTTCAAACTGTAGAACTCAACTTCCTTCTTCTTTGGAGCAGCAATGTAGGTGTACTTTCCATGAAAAAACACCAAAAACCGCTCCCAAGTCATGGTTGAGATGTCGCAAGTCCTTACAATTCCATTCCACCAAACTCTAGATGGTCCGTCAAGTACATAAGCAACAAATCTGACCTTTTGGTGTGGAGGACATGCCATACCATCAAAAGTCCTCTATAAAGATAACACCCTATCATCATATTTTCCTACCATCTCTAGCTCTCCTTCACCCTAAAAGTAGGGTGGTTGCATCTTCATGAACCCCATGATTGAGTACTCCTTAGGTTTGTCGGACATAGGTGGGTTGTTTAACTTCCCTGCCATGGCTGTGGAGAGAAATTGTCTCAGCATGGTCAACTCTTGTTCAAGAGTGATTTCTATTCCCGCATTAGCAATAGTAGAGGTTGGGGTTTCTTGTCCTGCTGAGGACCCACTTCCAATTGGAGGAGTACCTTAAGTCACTGGAGTGTTAAAGGGTGGATCCATCCTTGACATCCCAAACCTAGGGTTCTGGGGTGTCTCATAGCCGGACATGTTTTCAATAGTTGAGATATCTCCTGCCATGAGATTTTGCGTGCACAAGGCAAGGGCACTATGTATAAGCAACCTAAGATAAAGGTAAACATCCTAAAGGAGACACGATTGAAATGGTTAGATAACCGACATCCACTGGCTCTGATACCATACTGTAAGGAGTGGGATCCCAGAGGGGAACCACTCCCTACTAAAATAAAAGGCAACATCCCTTGAACTAAACACTATATAATTTTTTTTCATCAAAGGGATGATAACCAATTCATTAAACATGTATGTATCATAAAACCAAAAGTAGCAACAAAATATAAAAATTCTAACTATTACAAATCTTAAAAACATTATACAACTTTCCACCACACATGAGTGAGTCAAAAGGGAAAACTATAAGGATCCATCGGAGGGCCATCTACCCACTCTTCAAAGTATCCCAAATCTCAGCTACAAGGTTGTTGTCTAAGTTCAACTTGATTATCCTCTCCTTGCACCAAATCTGGCAATGGAAGCATTCCCCACAAAAAGGAGAAGAAAAGATAACATCAACAAAAGCTGGTATGTGCATACTTAAATAGGAAGTTGAGTAGTATGTGGAATAAAGGACATTAAAATAAAAGGCTTACCATAGAAAAGTAAAGGATTACCCAATCGGGCATAAAAGAAAAGAATCTCAATAAAATAATTAAAGAAAAGCAAAGTATAATAATAAAACATCCATGCATTTCACCCGTGACAATACTAGACAATATAAACATGTAGGTAGAAAACAACACATCTACCAAAAATATGAGGTGAGCAGGAACGGTATACATCTGATCTAAATATGGAGTGGGAAGGAACAATATATATCCACCCTAAGAAGGATATACACATCTACTCAAATATATTTTTGTATGCAGGAATTTTAACATCTGCAATCATATGTGGGAATGTCCACATCCACATCCACATAAAATAACATGTAACATTATATTAGCAGTCACCACATGATGCATAACAAAATAATAATTATGTATCAAATAATAGAGATGAGAACATCCAACAAAATAAAGTGGGGTCAGAGGATCCATGCCATAACACAATGTGCCATATAAACATCCACTACAAAGGTGGGCAAAGAAGCACATATACCAAAAGATTGTTCTACTATGATCAACGCGTAAGATAGAGACCAAAAGAATGTCCAAATATGATCACAAGATCAATAACAATGTAAGGTACTTCACATGAAGCATATTTTCCAAAAGAACAAGATATTATGTAGGCTAATGTCCACATGACTAAGAAAAAGAAGAAACATACACGAATTGCTCAAAAAGAACAATAAGAGATACAAACATACCTCTCTACAGAGTCTAAAAGTATAAGGTCACTTCTAGATTCAAATGTAGGTCTTCAAAGTACCTATTATCATGTATGTGAAATTAGGGTCAGAATTACATGGATTCCACAATACCTAAAAGTTACCTTTTTCTTACATGTAATTTAGATTATCAAAACTACGCCATGTTTTAGATTATATTTATCTGAGATCAAAACATATTTTATTATTTTTTGACTTTTAAATATTTAGTTTTGAATTTTGCAAGTTATTACTTATTTAGATTAATCCATTAAAATTACTTATTATTAAACATTGGATTTAGGTGACAAAATCAATACCATTAGGAAGCTTAATTTTTTCAAAATTTGTTGACTATTTATTTGTAATTTTTGGCCCAGTAGATAAAAAGTTATGAATTTTAGAAATTTGACCAATAGGAAAAATAAAAAAGCCACATCAGCATATATCTCGCGAGAAACAAAGAGAGAGAGGGAGTGGGCCGCATAGTCTGAGTTGTCCCAATAAGGGCTTGCCAACTCAGTTGGCCCCACGTACAATTCCGCAAGTTGCCTTAGTGATGAAACAAAACAAAGCTAGCGTGAAATAACAATTTTGCCCATATCAAAAAACATAAACAAGAAACAAACAAGAGGGCAATCCAGAGAATACCCAGATAGGATTCATCCCTTCTAGGTGCTCGCACCAGGGCATGCAAAGCTACTCCAAGTCGAGAGCCCAGTAAGCGATCTAGGCTCCACAGTGCCCAGGTAAGAACTCAGAAAGAACCGCCAGATCACCACGAACTCAAAGATCTCACACCCAAGCCGAGAAGAGTGAAAATAGCAAACCATGGAAAACTCTTGGTAGAGAAATAGAACACCAAAGGCAGATACAAAAACATTGTAGTAGAGAGAGGAACAACCAAAATAAGATAACACAGAGCCTTAGAGAAGAAAAACGAAGGCAGAGGATACACCTCCGCACTCAGGGGCATCCAGAAAAGCCAATTGAAGAAGTCATTTGCATAGGGAAGGTGACTTGAGGGAATAAGACATCCAATTATCCATACAGTTCTATGAATTTAGAAACAACGGGCATAGAGTGTGGAGAAGATCACCTTGAAAGGAGTTGAAGGTGTATGGTCAGAGTTGCTCAGAGGAACAACAAAACCTCAGAGAGGTAGGTCAAATATGCCAGGTCAAACCACACATGTTGGGATGAAATTGGAGATGAGGATCAGATGCTCGTCGTGTGACAAAGGTTTTTGGATACTCACCGTAGCAAGGAGGTAGTGAAGGGGAACCTATAACTCATCGAGAAGAAGGGTAGAGAGGGTGGATTTAGGGGTTTCCTATATATAGAGATCCATGATTTGAGTGAGAGATCATCTTGAGCGGAATCGAAAAAGGAAAACAACGATGAAAGAATCATGGGAAACAGATGAGAATTGAGAAAACTAGAAGAAAAAGAAAATCAAGTTTACTTTTCCTGGCGGATCGCTCTTCTACTTAAGGTAGGAGACGACTCCAAAGCTCTCAGATTGAAAATCTAATGGTCCAGATTAAGTGAATAATCACATTAGGAACTAAGGCGCATGACAACATGACAAATTCAATTAATTTAATAAAGTGACATTACATTTAATTTCCTTTTTCTCTTTCTTTATTTGAGAGTCCAAACCTTATCCAAATTAAGTGAAAATTTGCACAAAGGCCAATTAAGGCATGTAGATTCCGATTATTCTGTTAGATTTTCCTTTAGAAGAATTTTGATGCATTATTTAATCAAATCTTAGTTTCTCGTTCTTCATACATTTAATGGCATTATAATTATCCAAATTTGGTGAAACATCATCCACAAGTTATCTTCTATGTGTTGATACAAATTTACTTTTATTTCCATCTTTTAGAATTATTTATCTTTATTATTCCAATTATACAGATTTCCACATTTTTTCTCTCCTCAACTCTCCTTATATATTCAAGGTTGTCCAAATTAGATGAAAATTGACACAGTCTATTTTTAGTATGTAGATTATGAATTTGAAGTTTGTTTTCACTTTTGTGATTCTCTTTTATGAAATATCTCATTTTTGATATTTGTGTCCCTTTATTACATTGGTTATCCCACATATCCTTATTAGTACTATTATTACTTCAATTATGTTCCAAAACGTCATATTACTCTCTTAAGAGTTATGTGCGGTTATTTTGCACAAATTCTTATGAAGTATCCCTTTATCACATGTGACATGTTTTATGTGTTTATTATTGGGCCTAAGGCTAAGGTGAAAAAACGTATTTACTTAACATCTTTTAGGTCTCAACTTTGTTTGGCAAAGACAAAAAGTTCAAAGTTCTAGGGTCGGGTTTAAGATCTAGTTCGTTACATAGTGGGTAGTTTCTCAACGACTAGACAAAGAAAGCTTTGTGGTGTTCTTCCATAGCCATGACCTAAGAAATAAATAGATGATTTGGTGTCATTATTTCTTTTTTGCAATTATAACTGGGTTGTTGTACTCCCTATAAATTTTAATAAAGACTGCTTTGTCCTGACCTAGTGGTTGTAAAGCTAATCAAGCATATAATGGGAAGCCTTTATGATTGTTGAAACCTTCTATATACCATGTACTCATGTTGAACTCCTTCTTCCACCTCCTTCTTTGTAATTTTATTAAAAGGTATTGCTACTAACTTGTTTGTTTATTTGAGTTTACAATATAGTCTGAGGGAGTTCATTCATCCCTCCATATTACTTTTTAGGATTAAGTGTTTTGTAGTAAAAGTTAGTACCTAATATAATATTATCATCATATTATTATAGATATTGATGACCTATTATCTTTGTTCACTCATAGAAATATATTGAACATAAACAAATATACTTTGTTGAATAAATATAAATGGACACAATAGAGAATCATTGTGAAATGTTGTTTTTTTATTAATATGCCCAAACCACTAAAAGAGTAAATGTTATAACATCAACATTTGACCCAATTATTGAATATGTATCCCTAGAAAAACCTGGGCAGTGCCCAGGAAATTGAAATGTCCTCATATTACTCCATTTTGTATATAGGCTTCTTTAAAAACCAATATTAGTTTGGTTTTAGGTTGATTCCCTATTTGGGTCAACACAAAACTTCTCAACCTCGAACCAACTCAGTATAGCTAATAAAGTGATAAATCCAAATTTGAAACTAGATCATTAAAGTCTACTCCAGATCAAGTTTTGATTCTATAATAGTCTATATAACTTAAGAAATATTAGTTTGAACCCCATGTAGGAACTCACATTGTCGAAACATTTCGTCCTAGAACTAACTAAGATTGACCATATCCAAATCCTAGAATATGACCCAAATTGACAAAAACCAAACCCCAACCAAGATTATCTCAACTTAAACACTAACTTACAAACCCAATAATGACTCTGAATGGATTTTTGTTCCTAAATTAGTTATGGTCAAGTGCAAAACTTTGGACAACCTTTATTCTAAAAATGCATGGACATGAGGGAAAAATTGATCCTTCTATTATATACAAGAATCATAAATGCCAAAATTGTCATTCAATTGTTATTTTTGCCATCACACCTAATTTTTTCACTCTAGATCCTCATTTGCTTTTATTTACTTCACTTTGCTTTGATAATTTAAGATTTTAATAATGTTTCCAAAAACAAGGGTATGGAATCCATGCAACCCCTTCTAGATTTGACTTTAAGGAGCTGACGAGAAGAAAAATAAATAGAAGAGACTAAATTCTCTATTTTATTTATGGAACCTTTTAAAGAGGTGGATATTTAGAATTTAGTTTGCATTGGATTGAAGAACAAAAAATGTATACATTTGCAGGTGAATCTGTAACTCTTGGAATAAAATGGGAAACTAACTCTCATAAAATATACACAATGACCAAGTGACAAAACTAAAGTGAGTCTTCCAGTTGAAAGTTTTCTCGAGCCATCCCAAAACTACTAAAGCAATGTGACACAACTTTCATTTTACCTCTCATTAAAGACAATAACTAAGATTCAGTAAAGTATGTAGATCACCTAAATGGGACTAAAGCTCATATTTTTTTGTACACAACTTGATATATAATAAAAAGTGCCCCATGAGCATTGAGTTCCCAGAGGATATATATATATATATATATATATATATATATATATAGGCATACAAAGACACACACATACATACATACCGACAGTAAATATGTGTGTGTGTGTGGTCCCGGAGCAAGTCCAATGTCAATCCTTATAACGTTGTGCTTCTTTCTCAAGCAGCACATGAACGGCTGTCAGCGGCAGCCTCCTGGTGTAACACCATAGGCGATGGTTGATGAAATCCTCCTAGCATGATGGAAATTACCTCCACACCTCTACATACTCTACAGAGACCACTAAGAACTCCACGTCATTCTTCTAGACACCAGCATGAAGGAGTTGTCCCTTCATTTTGTCAATATGCTAGCATGGGCTTTTCTCCCCTTTGGTTGTATCTCCCTTTTATGGGTAAGATGCCTCAAACACAACGTTGAGATGAGGAGTATCTATACTAAGATCCTTGGATACCCCACCTTTATATAGGAGTGGATGGGATAGGGTTTCCACAAACTTGGGGGCACAATGAGATAGATCCTTAGCTACCCCACCTTTGTATAGGAGTGGATGGGATAGGGTTTCCACAAACCGAGGGACACAATGAGATAGATTTTATGAACTTTTAGCTTCTATGAATCACCAGTCAGTTGACTGGCATGCTAGTCAGTCGATTGGAACATCCATTCAGTCAAATAGATTTTTTTCCTATTTGAGAACATACTGGCTTTCATTAAAAATATTAATGCACATCATGATGTCAACATTGATTCCTTGATCTAGTCTTACAGATCGTCTAGTCGCTTGGATGGACTTTTCATTTAGTCGACTGGAAAATACAATCGATAGACTGACATTCCAAGTCAGTCTAATGGACACTCCAGTCATACAACTATTAGTCAGTGCTTATTAAGTTTATAACACTTCAGTAATCAAGTCAAACCTTATCCATGAGTAAACTCCTATTCCAGGTGCATCCCATGTGTGTGACCCTATAGGTCCCATACTACATTGGTAGTGAATGTCCTTAACTATATTATGACATCACAAGCAAGGAACAATATCTAGGAACACATGATTGATACCCAAGTAATTGGAAAATTATAGAATTTTTTTGACTTACATATGTGATTAGTGTTATCATGATCGTATAGTTCCTTTGTCACTGAAATCCAAATTAAACTCGAGGCATGCGATTGCCATCATTTTTATATTCAATCCATGTTCCTTGAGCTAGAGCAGACTATTTGAGATGCATGCAAGCTCACCTATCACATATTGATTCACATGAGTATGGCCATACATTTCTCAGTCTCTCTTATCAAGTGGCCAAGATATCAACTCGGGGGGGGGGGGGAGGGACAAATCCCATCTACATCACTCATAATCAACCCCAATGTGTCACAACATATCTAAGCACCGCCATTATGGTAACCTTTATTCAAAGTCACACTTGACAATGTCAAAGTACATCAAATGACATGAGATGAGTATAGTGACTTCAAGTCTAAGAACCACAATCACCATTATCACTATGAGAACTAGTTTTGACTACCATTAAATGGTTTCCATGTATCACTCTCAAAGTGGGTTTGTCTGGTACACTATTGTCTAGCAAGTACGTATGTGTTTGTCTTGATATCATATATCATGACAAATGAGATTCTATCATCCATCAACACACATTATAGTATTTTTTATTATTGTTGCCTATATTGTTTCCATAATAATATCTGACTGGGGACATAATAAGAATGTATATAGTCTTATCATACATCTGATCACATTGCTCAGACCCTTAACCTAAAGACATATGTCACTGAGTAATATAATTCTCTTATACATATATCATGTTATATCATCATCTTATAATTGAACAAACATATAGAAAAAATGCCTTTATTATTAATCAAATCAAGTACATGATTCCATATTACAATCATATTATGATTGTCTCTCTGGGCATTCATAACAACATACTCCCACTTAAACTTAGAGCCAATCACCCATGAATTGAATCCCAAGTGATATAACATGACCTTCATGCATATGCTGTGAATGTGCTTTTTTTAAGGGGTCAGAAAAATTGTTTTCAGTTGATATTCCACAAATCTTCACATCTCCTTACTGTATGATCTCTTGTGTGAGATAGAATCTCCATTTTATGTGTTTAGTATGTTGATGCGATCTATGCTCCTTAGCTTATGCAACATCTCCATTGTTGTAACAATATAACTCTACTGCATCGTTAATGTTTGGAACCACCCCAAATTCAGTGACACACTTCTTGATTCAAACATCTACTATATTGGAGGCAACAATATACTCAACCTCCATTTTTGAATCAACAACCATTTGTTGCTTGAAACTCTTCCAACTTACAGTTCTATTGTTGAGGTAAAATGCAAACCCACATTGTAATCTAAAGTCATCTTTGTCAATTTGGATCTTGCACCGGTGTAACCCTTTACCACCAACTCTTCCTCACCACTGTAGATAAGAAATTGATCCTTAGTTCTTCTCAAGTACTTAAGGATGTTTTTCACAATAGTTCAGTGGGCTTCACCAGGATTTGACTAATATCTGATTGTAATGATAAAAAAAGGATGAGTACATAATGTTGTGTACATGATAGATCCAATTATAGACACATATCAAATCTTACTCATGCATTCCCATTTTTCACAAGAACTGGGACATTGATCTATAGAGATACTAACAACTTGAGACATTCATAAATTTCCTCTCTTTGAGTTCACCATTCTGAACCTTTTTGACACTTTGTCAATGTATGTGCTTTGTCTTAGGCCAAGAAGCCTTATATATCTCTATAGATCTTGATTCCTAAGATATAGGATGGTTTGCCTAAGTCCTTCATAGAGAATGTGCTTCCCAGTCAATTTTTTTCATTTTTTGGGTAGGGATGTCATCCCTCACTAGTAGTATATCATCTACACACAATATGAGGAATATAATCATGCTCCCACTAACCTTCTTGTAAACACATGGTTGATATTCATCTTGACTAAAACCAAACTCGTTGACTATTTCATCAAATCAAAGATTCTAACTCTGAGACGCTTGCTTCAATCCATAGATTGACTTTTATAGCTTATAAGATTTATTGGCTTTTTTTTGGATTTATAAAACCCTGAGGTTGTATCTTGCACACACCCGCAAGCAGACTCCCATTTAGGAGTGCAGTTTGAACATCCAGATGCCAAATATCATAATCATAATAGCGTATAATAACAAGCATGGTCTTGATGGACTTAACCATCACAACTGGAAAAAAAAGGTTTCGTCATAGTCAACACATTGTACTTGTCTTTAACCCTTTGCAACCAATCGGCCTTGATAGGTTTGCACACTACCATCCATGTCAGTCTTCTTCTTGAAGACCCACTTGCACCCTATGGGTTTTACCCCTTTGGGTGGATCAACAAAGGTTCATACCTTGTTGGTGTACATGGTTCCATCTCAGATCTCATGGCGTCAAGCAACGTCGCAAACTTTGGTACCTTAACATCTTCTAGGTAGGTTGTTGGCTTATCATCTATGACCAACTCATCACCTTCTGGGTTCACAAGATAACTAAATCTTTCAGGCTCAAGGTGTGTCCTACTAGATATGTGAGATTCCTGTGTCACATGAGGAACTTAATATTCCATAATAATTTGCGACTCTCCATGTTCCTTTCGTACCTCTATAGGTTTAATGTTTTCGTGTTGGCCTAGAACCACTTTTAGTTCTACTTTCCTCCCATTTATTCCTTTGGAAATAATTTCCTTTACTAGGAATACAACATCCCTAGAAATAAACACTTTGTTGTCATATGGAGTACAGAAGTAGTATCCCTTGGTTTCCTTAGGATTTCCAACAAAATAACATTTATCAGACTTGGGTCCAAGCTTTTTAGGAAACTACTTTCTCACATAAGCATCACAACACATTAGGACGCTTCTCATACCATATCTCATATGGTGTCTTTTAAACCAATTTAGATGGTAGGAGGTTAAGTGTAAACACTGCAGTTTCTAGAGTATATCACCAGAAGTAAGTCGGAAGACTAGCAAAAACTCATCATTTACTGCACCATATCTAGTATGTGCAGTTCCTTGTTTTGATACACCATTATTTGGCGATGTTCCATGTGGATTCCATTGTGATATGATACGAAAGTCTCGTAGAAGGTCCTCAAACTCTCAACTTAAGTATTTTCTACCATGATTGGAACAAAGCAATTTAAAACTTTTACCAAGTTGCTTCTATGATTCATTCATGAAATCCTTGAAATTTTCAATGGTTTCTGACTTAAGCTTCATGAAGTACACATAGTCATACCTACTGAGATCATCAGTAAAGGTAATGAAGCACTGGAAACCACCTCTACTATATGTGCTAAATGGTCCACATACATTAGTATATACGAGTCCCAATAGTTTACTCCCTCTCTCACTGTGTGCAATGAAAGGAGTCATTGTCATCTTTCCCAAAAAATAAGATTCACATGTCTCTATTGATTTGAGGTCAAAAGAGTCTAGATAACCATCAATATGAAGTCTAGAAATGTGTCTCTCATTAAATCCCCTACACAACTACAACATACTAACTTTAGGTACAAAATCTATTTTTATACATATTTCACAATTCCCCTAAATTATTGTTCAATTACAATCAAGTTCTTCCTTCCAACTACTATTTATCATATGGATTTTTTTCATCTTCCTTAATACATGTTAGCCTCCTATTGAGTTTCTTATATTCCTTATCCCAATGGAGAAATTTTTACAAATTGGTGCCTTAGATTATCTTCAAGCATCATTTGAATTATCAAGTACTATTACAAAATTTAGACACTCAAAGTACATTCACACCACCTTGTGTTTTAGTGTTACACCTACTTTGTCAAATAATGGTCTTGTAATCAATATGAAACATTAATTGGCTAAAATTGTATCTATTTTGGTATGCACACTTGGAATACTCAAAATTATCCACCTCATGACCATAAATATAGGAGTTAATATGTCTAATATTTTGCTTAATGCAAATTAAACTCGTAGTCAAAATCTCTAAGGAATTGGGGTTTTGGTTTGGAAGACGTATAAGAAATTTAATATGAAATAGAAGTTTAGCATATATGTAGTTCTTACTAATTGTAATAAATAGAGGACTGGCCTCTAAAAACCAATACATTAAACCCCTCTTGGTACTCATATGTTATAGAGTTATGACTATGAGGTTGCTTCATCCTCCAATAACGCTATATGACTATGAGGTTTCTTCGTCCTACAATAATGCTAAATCAGGAAACCTCTTATCTCCCTTTCAATTTCTCTTTTGCACCCATGCGACATGAATAACTCCACCAACCTCCATTATATTCTTGACCAGAAATGGAAATGATAAACACCATAAAGTTGATGCCTCTTTATACCGAATGTGAACCCTGGTCAAGTGCCTCCCCCTCTATGTTTTTTTCGTCCCTAAAGCCCTAGAGGGCCCCCTTGCCTTCAACCCTCATCTCCCTGGATCTCCTCAAATTTTCCAGACAGCCTGCATCCCAGAGGGAGGCAATATCCATATAAAACCCATCACAGGACAACCTATGTGGTAGTACTGTTGGTTCCAGACCTTCTCGCCAGAAAGTTGTAGCCAACTTTGACTTTGGCGTTCGCCACAAAGCCCTGCTAACCATCCTTCACTGAATGTGACAACTGATCAGGTTGCTTTCCTAACTTCCACTATATCACCATTGTAGCCATGTTGATGATTCCCATAACTACCCCAACACCCTAAAATACTAGATCAAATGAAACAACATGTGGATACTTGACCTAGTGGATTCTGTGGAGACTTTTAAGTAAGGGATCAATATGAAAACCATTGACAACCTAAACTCTTATTGACCCTTCAGGCCATTCGATTGATTTTCCAAAACTTTTGGGTGCATATGGATCATAAGGAAGTCGAGAGCCTACATCCTCTACATATTTCATATGTTAGAGAGCATCACCTCCCCAACCACCTTTCCTCTTCAACTCAATCACACCATGTTCCCAATACCAAGTCATTGACAACCTACATACACATCTCCTTCACCAGAATCAAAATGTACACTATCTAGAAGCTACCCCAACTCTCTGACTAACACACCTTGAACCCTATCCTCTTCATGCCATGACTCCATTCATCAACCCCTCACACAGTTGCAACCTCAACCTATAATCAAATGTCAGTCATATCATCACCCTATCTACAACAAATGCATTTGCCTCATATAGCTTGGGGAAGACAAAATGTCATCCTCCATCTTTCCCTTATGACTTTTTTGACCATGGCCATCGAGGTGTTCTAGACCCTAATACTAAGGGAGGCTATTACCATGACAAGATCTTCATCTGAGGAATCCTAGTCACCACTCAAAATAAAGCTATATTAGGTCTACCTCTACTTCATGTTGAAGAAAACGACAGTCTGAAATGGAAATCCAACCAGACATTGGTTGCCTAGATGTTAGCCTATGGATTCATCTAACCAACCATGATCAATAGGTTAGTACTTTTTTTTCTTCTATTCTAGTTATTTATAACCCAATTAGTTGTCGAGATATAAATTGATTATATTATGGATTAGACACCTAATTGCATAGTAGTACATATGTATAATGCTCACATAGAGGACATTAATATAATTAGGTATTGGGTTTGTAGTACCTAATTTGAGGAAATCAACTAATAAATATATAGAATACAAAAGATAATTAATGATCAAGATGTGTTCCTACATATAAAACATGGGGATTAGAATAATATATCATGGTCGATCTATTATGTTAATGTCAATCATGTGAAGTACTAATATGCAGGAGTTAATAAATGATAAAATAATGACATTGTAGTTTCAATAGTTATTAAGAGCATAGATGCATAAACTTAATCTTGATAATTGTGATCATGATTAAGTTAAATATGCACATGTAACTAATTAGAGGACTTTAATCGTATTATAGTTACATGTTAAGTTGCCTATGTGTATAATAAGGATAGTTATGCATTTACATATGGAGGTATATGAACCTCAAATGTGTATACTAACATATATATGATATATCCATAATTGATTCACCCATAAGTAGAATGTAATCACATAAGATTGTATGTATTATTTGAACCCTATATATTCTTAGTAAGGGTACATTACTATAGCCTAGAAACTAAATAGAAGTATACATTAATCTAGGAGCTAGTCTTGAAGAAATTTACTATATTAATAAAATATATAGTACTGATTATACATATATCCTTGCTAGAAACTATATAAATGTGAACATTTGAAAATATGAGTGGCACTCCTAGATGGAAAACCATGTCTTGATCAAATTCTTAAAGCTGAATATTGGAATTCACAAATTTGCATACTTTGATACAAAGGTACGAAATTTAAATTTCTATTTGGAAAGTTATTTCCCTCTTTGATTGCATGCATAATTAGATAGGTTGGTTGGATTCAAATTGTTATAAAATTTATCCCTCCTCCTTGAAAGCCACCAACAATAAATCGTGGAAAATAGTAGCACATTTTTTAAACATTAAAAGGGCATGCTAGTGCCCATAGTCTAGTGGAATAACGCTTCCATGAATCTACACAGAGAAAAGGACATGAGATCCCTCACTATACTAGGAAACACAGTTGGTGTGTTGTCATTCTCCATGGAGAGAACATATGGCTTCCCCAACAACATAGACATTGACACATGCTATCTAATGAAAAAATGAATTATTAACTTCAAAAATTGGATATTGAATCTAATTAAATTTGAAAACTGATTGCAATATTTTGATACTTACCTATATTTATTATTCCTTTGCATTTTATAATAAAATTCATGTGTATATAGGTTCTAATTTTGTACCAACTTTGCTAACCCTTATTTTCCCTTATTTGGGCCTATGTGTGGTTTTGTTCTCAATCTAGTAACTCATGGGAAGGTGATCAGAGAAGTCATAGAAGAGAGTGGATCACATAGCCCTCTATTAGAAGATGAAGATTCAATTTACTAAGGTTTTAGTATTTAGTGTATATGTATCATTTCAAAAAAGAATAGAATGTACTCAGAGAAAATTGTATGAATGAAAATATTTGTTTATATTTTCCGATGCAATTTTTTAGATATTTGATGATAATGATCATATCCTTACAACATGGTTTAAAAGCCTATAAACGATCACCACTAATGCACGTCTCAAGAAACTAGGTCTAGTTAGGAATACAAATGGAATATATAGTTGAATATAAGCCCTAGTAATTGACTCAACTGTTTAAATATGCCTAGACTAAAAAGTAGGATACATTAAGAGGATAGCATGTGAGGTATGTTCCTTAGTTTAAAAATTCATGAAACATACTTGGCTCATCTACTATCTATTGGATTCCCCAAGCATAGGTTCATATGAAGGTATTATTGAGGAAGAAGTGTTTAAGTTACAAACATGTAGACTTATTATAAGACATGGAACATCATAATCACCACTATAAGTATACAAATGGGAAGAGTATTGTGGTGTTCCTCTTTAATTATGTGAAATCACAAGTAATTATAAATTATATTAAACCCTAGAATCATAACTTTCATATATTTGATAACTTCAATTTGGAACCTTAAAATATGTGTAAGAGTGATAGGTAATCGACTCTAATTTTTTTAATTGAGTGAGAATATTTCATCACCATGTAAATGGAATAAGATAAGGTGTCTAAGGAATGATAGTGAATGTTTTGGCATGATTACTCTTAATCCACTTAGGTGAATGTAGGGTTTCCTCGCTTTACTTACTGAACTACCAAAATGATGTCTACTACTTGGGAAAACCCTAATCTTGAATTTAGTTATTAACCTGATTAAAATAATGTGTATGTTTAATCACCTTAATAGAGAGGAGAAAAATGATAATATGTTAGGACTTATATGAAAACCATACTAGTACAACTTTTTAAAAAAAAGTCCTCACAATAACTTTGATATAGAATCCCTAAAAAATATGACGAGTTGAGAAATAATTACTAGGTTCTTCTTCTATGTATGTAATTATGATATTTATAAGAAGAAAAACTAATATTAAATTTTCATACCAATCCATAATAAGTGAATCACATGATAAAATTTGATGAATATTAGGACCTCTAGATTTTTGGGACCCCCAATTTTCAAAGATATATAAAACTTCAAATATTTTATGCTAAGCTAATCATTATATTGATGAAAAACCCTAACCACTAAAAATGAAGTATATCTCAAATTTTGACCCAATAAAATGTCACACGAAGATTTGTGATAAAAATATTAAGTAAGATTTGATAAAGTTTAAAGATTACCTATGACAATTAATTATAGCTTATCTAATAATTTTTTGGTGTAGAACACAATTATTATACTCATTAACCTAGAAATGTATACATGCCCCTAGAGGAATTAGCACTAAGTGACTAGGTGACTCTTTATGTTTCATAGAAATCTAAATCCATAAAATTTAGCAAATAGTTGAGATGATGAAGTAATAGTGATTGGGATGTATACATGAGGTGACTGTGCTTAGTTTTTGCATTGATTTTGGTCATTTTCAGTTTTGCATCAAAAAGTTTTTCCATCAACAAATTATTTTCCTTATGTTACTTTACATACAAAGAAAATGGTCCTTTTTTTGAATTTTGTCAATGATTCCTTGAGCTATGTCAAAATCAAGGAGGTAAAACCCTAGAGGGAAGTCACATGGATGGATATTAAAATCTTGAAAAGACTCAACCATGGTGTAAGGTGAGAATGTGAATGATGCTACATTGTAGTTGGCATGCCTATTTAGAACTATAGTAGAATCCTTTAAGGGGTGGAGAGTAGTACTTGGCTAGACCATGGATGTAACAATTTCAGGGACAAAATCTTGTAAAAGGGGTGGAGAGTTGTAAGACATTGGATCTTGATCTATATTCTAGAAATTCCTCTAAATAATAGTTCAATTACAATCAAGTCCATCCTTCCAACTACTATGTGATCATTTTGATTTTCTTTCATGTTCCTTAATACAAGTTAGCCTCCTTTTGAGTTTCTTGCATTCCTTATCCTCGATTGAGAAATATTTACAAATGGGTCCTTTAGATTATCTTCAAGCATCATTTAAATTATTCAGTACTATTACAAAATTTAGATACTCAAAATATGTTGGCACCATCTTGTATTTTAGTATTACACCTACTTTGTCAAAGAATGACCTTGAAATCAACATGAATTATTAATTGGACCAAATTATATCTATTTTGGTATTCATGGTGAGAATAATCAAAATTATCCATCTCATAACCATAAATATAGGAGTTAATATGTCTAGTATTTAGTTTAATGCAAATTAGACTCGTAGTAAAAATCTTAAAGGAATTGGGGTTTTGGTTTACAAGTTATAAAAGAAATTTAATCTAAATTACAAGTTTAGCATATAAATAGTTATTACTAATTGTAATAATTAGAGTATTGACATATAAAACTGAATACATGAAACCACACTTGATACTCATCTGTTATAGAGTTACAACAATGAGGTTGCTTTGTCATCCAATAATGTTAATAAGGAAACCTCTTCCCTCCCTTTTGATTTCTCTTCCTTACCCATGAAACATGAATGAATCCACAATCCTCCATTATACTCTTAACCAGAAATGGAATGAATAACCCCCATCATGTTGACGCCTCCTTAAACTGACCATGAACCTTGGTCAAGTGACTCTCCCTATGTGTTTCCCCTCATCCATCAAACGCTATAGGGTCCCCTTTGCTTCAATCCATGTCTCCCTGGTCTCCTCAAATTTGCCAAGAAACACACATCCAAGAGGGAGGTGATATCCATATAAAACCCATCACTGGACAACCGTCGTGGCAATATTGTTTGTGCCCAACATTGTGGGCAATTGTAGTCTGCTCTGACTCTGGCAGTTTCTACAAGCTCTGCTAAAAATCCTTAGCCGACTACAACACCAATTAGGTCGCTTGCCTAGCCTCCTTTACATCACATTGTAGTAATGTTGATTATTCCCAGAGCTACTCCAACACCCTGGAATACTAGAGCAAATGAAACAAGGTGGCTACTTGACCTGGCATCTTCTTTGGAGGCTTCTGAGGTAGGGATTAGCCTGACAACCACTGACATCCTAAATTCAATGACCCTTCAAGTTGTGTGACATGATTTTTCTGTGCGTAGAACACAAGTGTACGTGTCAATGTAGTAAAGGCCTTTGTTAGGCCCGAGTCGAACTCAGGGACACTGAACTATCGGTAGAATACTACTAACTATTCGCGATCAGATAAGCCGGTTAAAATGGTTTGAGAGTTGTTCTAAATTAAAAGAAAAAGAAAACAAAATAAAACAATCAATTAAAGGTTTAATTTAATCAATTCAGGTGAAGATCTTTAGGATTGCGGTTTCACCGCGAGTTTTCATTGTATGTATTTTTATATAACAATTCAGGTTCATCTCTCAATTCTGGGTAGTGGCCTGTAGTCAGAATTGCCCACTGTCGTGGTACAATTCACTACCTCTGTCTAGGTCGGTTCCACCGTTGTAGTAACCTATACCCTAAACTAGGTGCATTAAAAACGACCTCTGGGTTTCCATCATTAATCTTACATCACCTTGTTCAAGAGATTTATTAATTAATGTGAATTTCGTTTCTTTTCAACCATTAATTCTTATTTCAAAGTAATTAAGGGTATTAGATTATTATTATGGTGATTAAGCATAACAATATAATTGAGAAAATGAATTCATACCACGGATTTAAGAGATTAATGATGAATTACTATGATAAAAATGTCATGCAATGCTTCCCCGGGCTACTCCCGGTCCTAAAGATAAAGGGGATTAGCCCCACATGTTCATCTTAGAGCAAAACATGATAGAGAAAAGGGGAAACAGAGAAAAATGTGAATAAGTAGTGAAACCCCTGAACGGAGAATATCCAAGTGTTCCTTGGCATAGAATGCACGATCTCTGGCCTTTTGGCGGTGGAAAACGTCTTCTTTGGCGTCCGAAATGGCTGCGGCGTGCTTCTGGGCTCTGTTCTTCTCTCCACACCTTCTCGGGACGTGTGCAGCGGCTAATGACGTGATAGATTGCTCTTGGCAGCCGTCATTAGGTATAATCACCGAGTTAGGTCACCAAAATATCACAACCATCGGATTTAGATCAATATGAAGCAAACTTTTATCTGACGGCGTCGATACCATCGACGCGAGTCGATGGTATCAACCTTGCGCGATAGCGACTAGTCTTCTTTTCTTTTCTTTGTCGTGACTGATGCTGACTCGATACCATCGGCGAGGGTCGATGGTATCGACACCCTAAGGCGTCGCTTTTTGTCCTTTTCCCTCGCTGAATTTTCTGGGGTTGATAGTATCGACTTTGGAGTTGATAGTATCGACTCTCTTCTCGCCAACAACCTGATGGTAAATCGATACCATCGACTCTCCTGTATATAGTATCGACTCTATGATGCTCCTTGCGGATGGAAACCTGTGGTCGTGTCGATGGTATCGACCACTGTCGATGGTATCGACAACAACAAATATTTGTTTTTCCTGAAATTGCAACACAAAACCACATAAGCCGAAATAAAACATATTATTGTAATCATTTATGCTCACAACAAAAAATAGAGGAGAATTGATGCTTAGAAAGATCATAGATTGAAGTAAATAAATTATGCAATATTAACCACCAAAATGACTAATAAAAGCATAAAACACAAGTAAAACAAGTCTATAAATGCGACTCAAAATCATCGCATCAAACTCCCCTAAGCTTAAACATTGCTCGCCCTCGAGCAACTAAACTTTAGAATAGAATTGTGAGGGTCAACTAAAGAACAGATCCTCACAACAAACCACACCAAATGATCCCCACCAGACATTCACAAATCGGCCCTCACTAACCACGGAATGATAATTACCCTAAAGGCGACATCAATCATCCATAAAAGATTTCTACCTCAAAATTGATAAACACTATCATATAAGGCAGTTAACATAAAAAATTCGTCGGTTCAGACTCGGTGCATCTTGTGATCTCCTATTCTACGTTGCTCGCCCTAACTACCATCTACATGGAAGCAGTAGCTCTCCTGATATTCACAAGTGAGGAGAAAATCACAGTGGCCTACCAATTCGAGCAACGGGTGGATGGAATGGGTGGCTAGCTGAAGAAATGGAAGCATTATATGGTTTTAACATGCATAAAGCAAACATGCCCTAAATGATGCATTTGCAAATGAAAATGCCCTAATGCCTATATTTTGGTGGAATGATGCATTCACTAACATCCCATCTCAAGATGAGATAGAATATCTAAAGTAGCTACATCATGTACTTACTCATCTTAAATTGCAGGTGAGACTATGTTCCTTTCTCCCTCTCATTCTATTTATTCTTCATTCTTTTCTTTTTTTCAATTTTTTTTCATTTTCATTTTTTTAGGCCCTTATATCCATAAATGACAACGAATTATTTGTCGGGCTCACTTTTTCTGCAAAGCTCAAATATTTGAAACATTCAGAAGGTATGGAACAAGTTAATCACCCTTAATGCTTCAAAAGAAATAAGATACATGATGTACTATATGCATAAAAAATATGAATACAACTAAATGACACGCACCTAAGGGTAATGTGCATGTATAACTACTCTATTTTTTTTTAATTTTCATGCAAAACATGTGAAAATATTTGCAATGCAAAACCTATCTACCTAGAATGCAATCAAAGAGATTAAAACCGTAATGTACTTCCAATTCTTATGGTGGAGTATGAAAACAATGGGGTGGATAGATCACAAGACTAATTGACTGAACCTTTGAAAGTTATTATGTGTCCCTCCTTATTGACCTATGTGGTAATTAAGAGATTTCTCTCTATTACTTCAAATTAAGGTCTCATTATCATTTGGTCAGTTTAGGCTCAAACAACCAATTCCGTCCATTTTTCATGAATCCTAGGCATGTACAGTTGTGATTTTCTATTTTAGAGTTGACAAACCCAATCATTTTCTTAAGTTATGTGCTCAAAGTTGAATAACACAAGCTTGCAAACACTATTTTTTTAAAAATTTTCCCTTAATTCCCATGTACAAGCAAACGAGATGACACAAAACTTAAGACATCCAAAATTACACTAGATAGAGCGTGGATCCTACAAACAAACTAAGATTGCAAGAAATAAATGACAAGAACAAAAACAATAAAACTAAAAACTGAGAAAACTAAAAGACAGAGCTATTCCAACTCCCCCCCAAGCTTGAATTCGACTATGGCCTCATAGTAAAAAATAACCTTAAAGGGTGGAACAGAGATACCAATCACTCTTCCGGCGGAGGCGGGTATGGCGGGGTCGTGGGGTCCCAAGATGGGTACTGTCCCTGAAAGCTCGGATCATACTGGGGCATGGGTGGAGGTTGTGGATACCCCCCAAAGTAATTCTGGCTCCAGTAATGATCATAGAAGGGATGCTGCTGCATCTCCATCCTATACAACCTGTCGTGGATGTGTTGTTGGTTGTCGAGGAGGAGGAGCTCATTTTCAAAGATAGCCCTCTGGTTGTCAAGCAGCCAGTTCGTCATCTCCTAAATACTGGTATATGCTGTTGTGTGGTGCTGCTGCGTCTAATGAATATCTTGCAACATTTCATACATCCCTTGCATGGAGTAGACATCCTCGCTTTGCTGCGAGGGCTGCGGTGGCTGCAGTGGCAGAGGCTGGTAAGAAGAAGATGCACCTGGATGCATGCGAGGATGCTTCCTAGGTGCCACTCGTTCCCAAAGAGGAGTGAAGGCCTCCTCTTCCTCTTCAGCCTCGTCGCCATCATTGTCGTTGTCGTCGTTTCCACCATCTTCATCTGAGCTCTCAATGGCGACGACAAGCCATCGAAAATGCTGAGCACCCTTGATGTGGAAGATAGGGTCGGGGAGCGAACACTCCTGATATGCTTGGTTGACATGGCAGTGTGCATATGCCAAGCCATCACGTAGCATGATGAGGTTGGAGCGGTGAAGATGTTGCAAGTTGACCTTGCTTCTATTGGAGAGAGGAGTCAACAGGGAGAAATTCAACCCAAGATAGTGGGCCAACGGTGTGATGAGCCCTCCAAAGTGAATTGGAGCCTTCCGCGTACTCCTCTTTACAACCAACACGCGCTGTAAGAAAAACGCTCCCCAGTTACACTCTTCCCGCTTCAGTAACTTGTGCAGGAAAAATAGGTTTGTCTCCTGGAACTTGCTGAGAGACAGGTCACCCTGAGCAAACAAAGTGGTACAAAGCATGCGGTGAAGGATCCACACGGACGGATGCTCAAAGTCCGCCACCACTGCGTTGTGGTAGCTCACAGATTTGCCCGGAGGCACAATCACTAGCTCGATGAAGATAGCGTCGTAATCCATCATGTTATCTGGCCACCGGTATTGGTCTTGCCCGTGATTCCAGTTGTAGATTTCATTGAACTGCCAAAGGGTGAGAGTGTAGTCATTGTTATACAGCCGAAAAGAAATGCGGCCCTTAATCCATTCGCGATCCGTGGCGATGATGCATATGTCCAGCGACGCCATGAATTCCGCCACCAAATCCTTGTATGTGGGCCAGTCCCCGAAGAAAGGTTGGCCATCGGCGTGGCATTCTATCTCATCGGGCGTCCTGCCCGTATGTCTCGCCTGCCCCTTGAGAACGTAGGCCAGATTAGCCTCGAACCCCAGATTATGGATCATGACGCGGTCGACGTAATGGGTCAGCTCAATCTTTCTTTTCATGATTTCCTCGTAGACCTTCCGAACCTCTGCAAAAGGATGAATGATCCGCGGATGCGGAATAGAAGCAGTTGGTGGAGGAACGAACTCGGGAATCTCCATTGGATTCGCACGTGAAGAGGACGCACCGGCAACATGCACCATTGTCGAAGAAGAAAGGGAAGAAGACGGAGCTTGAAGAAGGTCGGAGAAGACGATCGTCGCTCGATGAAGGCTCGGGGAAGAACGCTCGCCTTGCTTGCTCGTAGCCGGGCTCCGATTGCTCTGGAAGACACACGACACAAGTGGAGAAGGATTGCTCTGAAGTTGTGACGTCATATGAAGACAATCCATCCCTTATATAACCATGGTCGGCGTTGCTGTATGCCTGTTGATACCATCGACGCGAGTCGATGGTATCGACTCCTGTAGCACAATCCGTCCGTCGCTGGTATCGACGGTCGTCGATGGCTTGATGTGGGGGCCCGGATCGATGATGTGTCGATACTATCGATAGGTGTCGATGGTATCGATCCATCCCACAGATCGACTCTCTCGATGCAGTGATCGCCGTTGATCTCCTCTTGCGGATTGGTGACTTGTCGCGTCGATACTATCGACGCAAGTCGATAGTATCGACTTCTGGTTAGGGCAACACCCTCGCGAGGCCCGACCACCGCTTTTTGCCTGTAACTGGGTCAATACCATCGACAGGCCCATCGATGGTATCGACTTCACTGAGACAATTTTGTCTGAAAATCTCCAGAGATCTCTCGAGTATCGACACCCATGTCGATACTATCGACCTCAACTTTGCGATCACCCTATTGGTGTGTCGATACCATCGATGAGGCCGTCGATAGTATCGACACAGAGCAATTTCTGCAGCCGCCAACCTGCACCCATCTCGATACCATCGACACAAGGGTCGATGGTATCGACTCTGCCTCAGTCCTGCACAATGAGCAAACGATCACGATATCTTTTTTACACTAAAAATGAAATCAAATCAAATCAAAGTATAAATGTGAAAGAAACTAACTAAGCTACTGATGGCTGGGTTGCCTCCCAACAAGTGCCCTTATTTAACATCTTAGGCTAGATGACATTAAGCTCCTCATGCTGGAAGTGCAATGAGTTTGACCTCATTCACTTTCCTTGTGTAATATTCACCGAAGTACAATTTCAATCATTGTCCATTGACCAGGAATGTTGTCTCGCCATCACGCACCATGATTGTGCCATGTGGTCTGACCTCCTCTACGGTGAATGGTCCACTCCATCGGGATTTTAATTTCTCGGGATGCATCTTCAACCTAGAGTTGAACAAAAGTACACGATCTCCTTTCTTGAAGACTCACATCTGAATATGGCGATCATGAATTAGCTTTGTTCACTCCTTGTAGATCCACAAGCTTTCATATGCATTCATCCGCAGCTCGTCAAGTTCATTGAGTTCAAGTAACCTTTTCTTTCCGGCTTCATCATAGCTCAAATTCAGCTTTCGTAGCACCCAGTGCACTTTATGCTCCAATTCCACCAGCAAATGGCAGGCCCGACCATAAGCCAACCTAAAAGGCGTAGTGCCTATAGGTGTCATAAACGCCGTCATGTACACCCACAGAGCGTCCGGTAGCAGGGTGCTCCAATTCTTTCTCGTGGAAGCCACAGTGCGCTCCAAGATCTTCTTAATCTCCCGATTGGAGACCTCCACTTGCCCCTGTGTCTGCGGGTGGTACGAGGTATCAATGTTATGCTTTACTCCATACTTTTTCAAAAGTGCCGCAAACTTTTGATTCCGGAAATGCGTACCACCATCACTAATGATCATTCGTGGTACACCAAACCTATAGAAAATGTATTCTTTGACAAACCTGCACACTACATTAGCATCATTAGTCCTTGTGGGTATTGCCTCTACCCACTTCGACACATAATCAACAGCTAAAAGAATGTACAAGTTAGAATTTGAGGACACAAAGGGTCCCATAAAATCAATACCCCACAAGTCGAACACCTCAACCTCTTAAAATACATTGAGGGGCATCTCCTGTCTTTTTGAAATGTTACCTACCCTTTGGCAGGAATCACATTGCCGCATAAAATCATAGGCATTTCTGAACAAAGTAGGCCAGTACAGGCCACTTTCAAGTACTTTAGCTGTAGTTTGAGAACTAGCATGGTGGCCACCCATCGGTAGTGTATGGCAATGATGAAGAACACTTTCGTATTCCACCTCCGGTATACACCTACGTAAGACACCATCCCTGCACTGCTTCAATAGAATAGGGTCATCCCAGAAATAATAACACAAAGAATGGAAAAATGTCTTCTTCTCTTGGTATGTCCAATCATCCGGGATAATTTTGCAAGTGAGATAATTTACAATGTAAGAAAACCAAAGATCTTTCGATTTCATAGATAAAAGTTGTTCATCAGAAAATGTCTCGGTAATGGGTATATGTAAATCCTTCTCATCCACCCTTTCCAACCTAGACAAATGGTCTGCGACCACATTTTCAATGCCCGCCTTATCTTTGATTTCAATATCAAATTCTTGTAAGAGTAAGATCCACCTAATCAATCTAGGTTTGGCATCCTTTTTCTCCATCAAGTACTTAATGGCGGCGTGGTCCGTCCATACCACGACTTTTGATCCAACAAGATATTGCCGAAATTTTTCAAAAGCAAAAACAACGGTGAGAAGTTCTTTTTCGGTTGTCATGTAATTCAGTTGTGCGTCATTTAAGGTTTTAGATGCATAGAAAACCACAGTGGGTTTATTGTCCACACGTTGTCCCAAAACAGCCCAACTGCAAAATCGGACGCGTCACACATTAATTCAAATGGCTTAGTCCAGTCCGGTGTTTGCACAACCGGTGCAGAAATCAATTTTTCTTTAAGCACGTTGAACGCATGTAAACACTTGCCATTAAAATAAAAAACAACATCCTTTTCCAACAACTCAGATAATGGTTTGGTGATTTTAGAGAAATATTTTATAAAGCGGTGATAAAAACTGGCGTGACCTAGAAAACTACGAACCCCTTTAACCGAATTCGGTGGGGCCAATTTGGAAATAACTTCGATCTTAATCGGGTCTACCTCCAACCCTTTGCTAGACACTTTATGTCCAAGCACAATCCCTTCGCTTACCATCATGTGGCATTTCTCCCAATTGAGGACCAAATGTGTGTCCTCACAACGTTGCAAAACCTTGTCTAAATTGTATAAACACTCATCAAAGGATGCACCATAGACGGAGAAATCGTCCATAAAAACCTCCAAACAGCATTCAACCATATCGAAAAAGATGGCAAGCATGCAACACTGAAAGGTTGCCGGTGCGTTACACAACCCAAATGGCATACGGCGGTACGCAAATGTTCCATAAGGATAAGTGAAGGTGGACTTCTCTTGGTCCTTAGGATCAATTGAAATCTGATTGTACCCCAAATAACCATCAAGAAAACAAAAATGCGATCGGCCAGCTAAACGCTCTAAAATCTGATCAATGAATGGAAGAGGGAAATGATCCTTAAGCATAGCAGCATTCAATCGATGGTAGTCTATACATACACGCCACCTGGTTACCAAGCGGGTCGTGACAGGTTCATTTAACTGATTATCTGTGACAGTAATTCCCCCCTTTTTAGGGACTACCTGTGTAGGACTCACCCACGTCGAGTCAGATATAGCATAGATGATACATGTAGAAAGGAGCTTGATCACCTCCTTCTTTATGACCTCCATCATGCTAGGATTTAGTCGACGCTGTGGCTGAATCACCGGCCTGGCTCCTTCTTCAAGTCGAATCTTGTGCTGGCACAATGTAGGGGAGATCCCCTTGATATCTGCAACTAACCACCCGAATGCACCTCGGTGGTTCTTCGACACAATCAGCAGCTGATCTTCCTCCTCGTCACTCAGATATGCCGAAATAATCACAGGAAGCTTCTCATCCTTAGCTAGAAATACATACTTCAAGTGCGGTGGCAGTGGCTTCAATTCCAAATCTGGCGGGCTGATTAAGGATGACTGAAGCGGTGGTGGGAGTTCACCAAGGTCTTCATAGTACCTAGCATAAAAGCATGGAAGCACCTAAAGCATCTTGGCACACTCCTGAAGTGACTTGCTCCTCATCCAATCATGTGTTATATTGACCAAGCAGGCTTCAAGTGGTAATTCTGGATATGCATTGAAAACTGAACTCGCTATAGCCTCATCTTCAGTAGAGGGGGGGGATGACCTCCTCTTCATCATTAGGAAAACCCACAACTTTGCTAAGGGACACAACCTTGGTCTGCTCCATGATGTCAACAGCCAATGTCCCTTTCTCCACCTTAGTCATTACATGGGCCATATCTAAAAATGGCTTCCCTAGACAAAGTGAGATATTGTGATCAAAATGCTTCACCATGCGGCATTGCTCCTTAGCTTTAGATGACGTGGTGCTGGAAGGCATGACCATCTCGAACCGATCATCGACGATACCCAAGGTCAAACGACCTCTCCCCATCTCAAGTATCATGTCAACTGTATCTTGGAAGGGTCGTCCAAGTAATAACTCATTGCCTTGTTCATCTTGCATCTCCATTACAACAAAGTCTATTGGAAATACAAATCGATCTACTTTCACCAACACATCTTCACAAATACCATAAGTCTTCACCATGGAATTATCCGCCAGCTGTATTGTCATATTGCTCGGCCTTAATTCTTTTAATCCCAATTTCTTAAACGTAGAAAGAGGCATCAAGTTTATGCTTGCCCCAGAATCACATAGTGCTTCGCCAAATTTCACCTTACCAATGTAACATGAAATATTGAAGCAGCCCAGATCCTACCTCTTAGGTGGCAATGTGCCCATGATGAAGGCACTCACCTGCTCCTTAAGAACTACAACCTCCGTGTCAGGGATCTTCCTCTTCTTAGTAATGATGTCTTTCAAAAACTTGCCGTAAGAGGGAATTTTATCTATTTCCTCTAATAGTGGAATGTTGACTGAGAGCTTTCTGAAACTGTCCAAAAACTTCTTGAATTGGGCGTCCACCTTCTTTGCTTTCACACTATTCGGATATGGGACCGGGACAGCCTGTGCCCTTTGATGCGGCGACACATATGGTGTCCTTTTCTGTGTCTCCTCCTCAACAACAACGGGATCTACGGTTACATCCTCTGCTATTTCCTCAACTGGCTCTGTGACTGAAATTGGCACTTCCTCAATGGCCTCACCTTCGGTTTCTGATTGGGGTTTGCTTGGTTCATCGGCCCTGGGGTTTAAAAGCTTCTTGCCACTCCTTAGCAAGATTGACTTACCCTGTTGGTTTCCTCCTGGAATGTTCGTGTTGCCCGGAAAACCTTGCTGCGCTGGCTTCTTTAGATTGGCTATTTCAGCTGCCATTTGCGCCATAGACATCTCTATCATCCTCATCTGAGCCCCATGGCTCTGCAATGTCTATCCAAACTGATTCATAAATTCCCCCTGTTGCTTGATCTACTGACCAAAGGTGTTCATAAGTTCTTGGTTCTACTTTATCACTTGGTTGAGCAACTCCGTGCTCTTATCCTCCGCCACCGGCTGCGGTTTTGCATCAGGGTCCTGCAAAAAGTTATTCGGATCCTTCCATGAGAATTTCTTGTCCTTCCTCCATGAATAATCGTTATTTCTGTAACCCTGCTGCTGGAGCATGAATTTGACTTGAGCTTCATCCTCGGATTCAGTATCTTCTTTTGCAAGCAATTTCTTTGCTAGAAGGTCCATCTTCTCATTCAGCCCTTTGATGGCCTTTGACTCCCCTGCAACTCGAACGTGCTCTACGGTGTCCCTGTCGCCCCAGGATTGCTTCTTGGCCATGTTTTTCAAAATTTCCCAACACCTCATGTCTATGTTGTTCAAAAAGAATCCTAAGCCTGCAGAATCTAGGTTACTTCTATCATGCTCGGAGAGAGCAAAATAGAAGATTATGACCTGTGTCTCCTTGTCAAGCCCGTGATGCGGGCATCTCCTAAGCATGATCTGAAACCTTTCCCAGGTCTCAGAGTAGGTCTCTCCTGCCTTCTGGGTGAAATTGTGGATTTTCCTGATCATGTCATTAGTCTTCTCGGGCGGGAAGAACCTTTCAAAGAATATCTCCACCATGTGGTTCCATGATTCCACATATTCATCGTCAAGATTGTGCAACCATTCTTGTGCATTTCCTGCCAGAGAACTCGGGAACAACTTTAGCTAGAGCGTCTCCTACGGAAATCTGTCAATTTTAATCATGTCACAATTCTCCACGAATTGGCTTATATGAGTGACTGGGTCTTCATTCTTTAACCCATGGAATGCATTTGACTTGACCAAATTAATCAATGTAGGATCAATCTTATAAGTCGGAATGTTGATTTCCTGCTTCTTGATTGTCCCCTTTGAAGTAGATGAAGAAGAAGAAGCCTTGATCTTCTCCCATATCGTCTGTTCCTCTGCCATTTCTTCCTATTCGGATTCAGAATCAATTTCTTCCAAGTAGTCTTGATTGTAATCCTCCTCGTCGCAAGGTCGCGACTGTGGAACCTCTAGTGCCTGTTGCGTGTAGTCAGTGCTACGCGCCTGCACCATGCACCGTACCTGCAAAATGAAAATTTCAGTTCAGTACCGTGCTAGACGATTACAAAAATTGGAAAGATAGGCTATGAATTTTAGAAATGATTTCAAAATAATAAAAATAAAAAGTGGCCTAGAATGGCCGCTTGCAGCACTCGTAGTGCCGACAATTGCTGTGTCCCCGACAACGGCGCCAAAAACTTGACACGATTTTTCCGTGCGTAGAACGCAAGTGTACACGTCAATGTAGTAAAGGCCTTTGTGAGGCCCGAGTCAAACTCAGGGACACTGAACTATCGGTAGACTACTACTAACTGTTCGCGATCAGCTAAGCCGGTTAAAATGGTTTGAGAGTTGTTTTTAAATTAAAAGAAAAAGAAAATAAAATAAAACAATCGATTAAAGGTTTAATTTAATCAATTCAGGTAAAGATCTTTAGGATTTCGGTTTCACCGCGAGTTTTCATTGTATGAATTTTTATATAACAATTCAGGTTCATCTCTCAATTCTGGGTAGTGGCTTGTAGTCAGAATTACCCATTGTCGTGGTATAATTCACTACCTCTGTCTAGGTCGGTTCCACCGTCGTAGTAACCTATACCCTAAACTAGGTGCATTAAAAACGACCTCTGGGTTTCCACCATTAATCTTACATCACCTTGTTCAAGAGATTTGTTAATTAATGTGAATTTCGTCTCTTTTCAACCATTAATTCTTTTTTCAAAGTAATTAAGGGTATTAGATTATTATTATGGTGATCAAGCATAACAATATAATTGAGAAAATGAATTCATACCACGGATTTAAGAGATTAATGATGAATTACTATGATAAAAATGACATACAATGCTTCCCTGGGCTACTCCCGGTCCTAAAGAGAAAGGGGATTAGCCCCGCATGTTCATCTCAGAGCAAAACATGGTAGAGAAAAGGGGAAACATGGAGAAAAACGTGAATAAGTAGTGAAACCCCTGGACGGAGAAGATCCAAGCGTTGTTTGGCGTAGAATGCGCGATCTTCGGCCTTTCGACAGTGGAAAATGTCTTCTTCAGCATCCGGAACGGCTGGGGCATGCTTCTGGGCTCCATTCTTCTCTCCACAACTTCTCGGGACGTGTGCAGTGGCTAATGATGTGATAGATTGCTCTTGGCCGCCGTCATTAGGTATAATCACCGAGTTAGGTCGCCAAAATATCACAGCCGTCAGATTTAGATCAATATGAAGCAAACTTGTATCTGACGGTGTCGATACCATCGACGCGAGTCGATGGTATCGACCTTGCGCGATAGTGACTGGTCTTCTTTTCTTTTCTTTGTCGCGACTGATGCTGACTCGATACCATCGACGAGGGTCGATGGTATCGACACCCTAAGGCGTCGCTTTTTGTCCTTTTCCGTCGCTGAATCTTCTGGGGTCGATAGTATCGACTCTCTTCTCACCAGCAACCTGATGGTAAATCGATACTATTGACTCTCCTATTGATAGTATCGACTCTATGATGCTCCTTGCGGCTGGCAACCTATGGTCGTGTCGATGGTATCGACCACTATCGATGGTATCAGCAACAACATATATTTGTTTTTCTTGAAATTGCAACACAAAACCACATAAGCAAAAATAAAACATATTATTGTAATCATTTATGCTCAAAACAACAAAATAGAGGAGAATTGATGCTAAGAAAGATCATAGACTGAAGTAAATAAATTATTCAATATTAACCACTAAAATGACTAATAAAAGCATAAAACACAAGTAAAACAAGTCTATAAATGCGACTCAAAATCATCACATCATTGTGTCATTAGTTTCTAGAACTTATGGCTGGATCTAGATCAAAAGGAAGTCAAGAGCCTACATCCTCTACAAATTTCAAATGTCAGAGAGAATCACCTCCCGAGCCACCCTTTCTCTACATTACCATCACCACCATGTTTCGAACACCTACTCGCCGACAACCTACACACACTTGTCCCTCACCAGCAACAACTTGTGCAATAACTAGAAACCATCCCGACTCCCTGACTCCACGCATCGTGAACCATGTCCTCTTCAATATGTGACACCATTCATCAACCACTCACATAACTGCAACCTCTGCCTCCAATCAGATGTTAGTCATATCATCACCCTATCTACAATAGTGCATTTTCCTCATATAGCTTGGGGAAGATAGAAGTTGTCCTCTAACTTTCCCTTATGACTGCATCAACCATCTCCATCAAGATGACCTCGACCAAACTACTAAGGGAGGCCATTACTATAATATCCTCAAATTTGGTAAATTTGAATTATATAAATATAAGCTTGAATTGATAAGTAAATTCCCTAATTGATGGAAAAACAATGTTAACCACTTTGTGGCATGGGTTCAACCCATGGACCAAGTGAGGCCCATGAGATTATTTGCTTTGCAAATATCTCCTTGGGGAACAAGGTAAAGAAATAAGATATTTCATACATAAATAAAGGATAATGTCCTTATGGTTATTGGATAACTAAAATATGGAGATAATAAAAAAAAAGAAGAGAATTCTAGAAAAAGTTTTTTTATATGACGTGGGTAATTATTTAAGAGAAATCCTTAAGGGACATGTATCATCAATGGGGGGTGATCCCAATAGATCCCAAAGACTAAATATAAGTTTTGAAAGATATTTGATAGATTTCCATTTAACATCAAATGTTGACAAATCCAAGTTTGATGGGAAGATGGAGGTTTCCTTCTTGTAACATCAAGATTTTAAGAATACAAGCTTAAGATTTTTTATATAAAGGAATACAGTAGAGATTTAGTTGTTTTCTTTCCTAGAATTATGCCTTGCCTTTCTCCATAATTTAGTTGGTGTTAAATTGTCGAATAAAAAGAGACTTCTTTTAATACATATGCAAAGGGGGGTAATGGTGTGTTTGTAGAATGCCATAACATCTTCCTTGTATGGAAAAGAATAAATAGAAGGAGGGAAATGAGAAAGAAGGTTAAGAAAAGGTATATATATATATATATATATATATATATATATATATATATATATATATATATATATATATATATATATATATATATATATATATATATATATATATATATATATATATATATATATATATATATATATATATATATATATATATATATATATATATATATATATATATAGTCAGGCTAGAATACACTCGAGTGTACAGATCACGCTGTACACCCCAATGTGTTTTCCTATCTTGATCACGTTTTTCCAAAATCTAATCCATTGATCTTCATGGTTACGATAATAATAGGAAACATACAGAATTTGAGCTCATTTGGATGAGTGGAAGTCACTCATCCAAGGACCAAAAAATCGATGCACAAAACTAATTTGAAATGCATGATTTTTTCCTCCTTTAGATGCATGACCTACAAGTGTCCAAATGAGCTGAAATTTATTATATAGTACATTCTTAAGATATTGAAGAAGATCAATAGTTAAGCTTTTTCAAAAAGTTTATGCATCTTTTAAAATGACTAAGGTGTACGGTGACTCCGGTACACTCGAGTGTACACTAGCCAGACTCTCTCTCTCTGTCTCTCCCTCTCTCTCTCTATACATATATACATATGTATATATATAGATACACACACACATATATATATATATATATATATATATATATATATATACAAATGTATGTATATATATACATATGTATATATATGTATATATATACACATGCATATATATATAGATATACATATGTGTGTATATATATACATATGTATGTATATACATATGTATATATATAGATATACATGTGTATATATATACATATGTATGTATATACATATGTATATATATATATATATATATATATATATATATATATATATATATATATAGAGAGAGAGAGAGAGAGAGAGAGAGAGAGAGAGAGTCAGGCTAGAATACACTCTAGTGTACGGATCACATGAATACACTCAAGTGTGTTTGCATATCAAGACTATTTTTTGCAAAATGTAAACCGTTGATCTTCACCATCATACTATAACCAGGCTACATACAAATTTTGAGCCCATTTGGATGAGTGTAAGTCACTCATCCAAGGGCAACAAAATCGACGCGCGAAACTAATTTGAAATGCATAATTTTTGCGGTCTTCATAACATGAGCTATACATATCCAAATGTGCTCAAATTTTGCGTATGAGTTGTTCACGAGATGTTTAAGAAAATCAATGGATTAGATTTTCAAAAAAAATATTGCATCATGAAAAACTACTTGAGTGTATTCCACTCCAGATACACTCGAGTGTATTCTAGCCTGACTCTCTCTCTCTCTCTCTCTCTATATATATATATATATATATATATATATATATATATATATATATATATATATAAAGGGTTTGTGCACAATCAACTCAACCTTCTCCCATCCACCTTATCTCCCCTTCTACATACCCCAACATCCAACCCACTCCATATTCCCTCCGACTTCATCCTAGGACTACACCATCCCAACATGAAGGGGGCGGCTCACTATTATCATGGATAGAGTCCACGTGATTGTAGCACCCCCTTCGGGTGGAGACACATTATAGACGTATGGAGGGCTTTCTGTGGAGCCAAGGTTTGGCAGGAGATACCATATAAGTTGTGAGGATGGTCACCAAGACATGTGAAATGTGTCAGAGCCAGACATCCATCCAACAATAAGACCCTTGCTACCAAAAGTCCAAGGAGAAGGAAGGACCTCAGACGCACAACTTCTAGGATAATCAACTTCCTTGACCACAACAATGTTCCTAGGTACGACCCTTCTCCTCCCTTCTTCTATTTGTTGTGAGCCTACAACACCTAGCAA
Organism: Alisma plantago-aquatica; assembly: GCA_963693085.1. NCBI lineage: Eukaryota > Viridiplantae > Streptophyta > Magnoliopsida > Alismatales > Alismataceae > Alisma > Alisma plantago-aquatica. Next base: position 924,569,728 of record OY856409.1, read on the forward strand.
TCTATGATCTCCCTCCTCATCTCCGACCACCATGAACCTACCCTAAAGATGGGCTGAAGTCTAAGAAAGATTCACAGAGATTCTCAAAACGTCATGTGTTTAGGAGAGCTAAATAATGGGGAGTACAACCCTGCCACTATCATGCTAGGGTTGGAGTTGAACCCCTTCTAGTGGTAGGGGGATGTAAGACCTAATGGCCCATAATCCCTTCAAGTTGTGTGTAATATGCAAGGATAATATAGTAACTACCCCATATCCCAAGAGGGCCCAACGATAAACCATATAAGTACTATTTTGTTGACGCGTCCTGACATGATTGGTCAGATTATGCATAACTTGAAATAATTCAAGAAAATAATCAATATGTATAAATATATCAAAATTATATATCAATTTGATCAGGAAAATGAGAGGAACACAAATGAAATATAATTGAGACCTAATTATGATCATAGTTATAAGATAGTGCTAATATGTGTTAAAGTAGTGATTAAAGCATATAAACCCTTGTTTTTCATGAATAGGCTGTTAATCATGTATGTTTCTTTGAGATGTGAAATGATATTGTGGAATATAATGATAATTTAACATGATCTTGATCATAATGGTGATATTTAGGATTTCTAATGTGCATAACCATATAATCGGGTTTTGAAACTAAGATCATAACTTGCCATGATATTAATGTGCATAATCAAATCTAAGTGTTCATAATGCAAGTACATGTTAGATATGATAAATATGGTTTCACCAAATGTTTAATGTGGAATGGAATTAGTGTTTGTACCCTTATTCCTTATCCTAACTGAATACAACCCTAAACTCTAGATTAGGACCCAATTAAGGTCCAATCTGAATAAAATTATGGTGACACTTTAGGATTTATGTACATGCCGATTAAATGATGATGGCTTGGATTCATCTTTTCTTGCTTGATTGGATGATATGCTTAAAGTACTTGAATTATGATTGCATGATCCACATGGTTTTACTTTGACGTAGGTGGTTACAATTATGACTACTTGCAATTATCGACTATCGGTATTTGTCGAGGATTTCTTGAAGATTGTTGAAATAATATGTTGGATGTTTATTTGTAGTATGTCTGATTATAATGCCACTATAAGTATCACATAAAGTAAGATATAATATTATGAACCCTATGATGACATGTATGAAGGGGTAATGCACACGAGCCATGGAGGGATAGTAATCACGTATAAGATAGCATATCAACCATGGGTTCGAATATGCATGGAAATGTTAGTTCTTATTTGCAAATAATTTATTGACTATATGTTTTTATTTACTTGCACACTTTTGCATTCACCCACATACATAGTATTGCAAACTGTTGATCAATGCTTTGTTTCAAGCCATTTTGGGTAAATACAATATATGAAGATATCAAGACATGATGAACCAGATGAAACTACTTGAAGGCATTAAAGTTGAGTACAAGAGGATTAGCTAGATATGTCTTCTCATATGTAGTAGTTACATGTTGGAAATTCATGTAATTCCTTAGAGGAGTATCTTGCAATAATATTTGTGAATTAATGGAAATTATTTGCTATTTTTTAAAATCTGGATCTGGGGAAATCCTAGGTAATGGCTCTCAACTTTAAGGTCCTTTGTTAATTGGAGAATGTTGAAAATTGAGGTCGTTACAATTACCATGACAAGGTCTACAACTAAACAAGTGTAGTCACCACTCAAACTAAAACTATATCAGGTCTACCTCTTCTTCATGTTGAAGAAGATGATACTCTAGAATGGAAATCCAACCAAACTTTGGTTGCCTAGATTTTAGACTACAGGTTCAACTAACCCACTAAGATTAGTAGGTTAGTACTGTTTTCTATTCTAGTTGTTTAATCCTAATTAGTTGTGGAGATATTACTTGATTATATTATGGATTAGACACCTAATTGTATAGTAGTACATATGTGTAGTGTTGTGAATGAAAAACCCACAAATTGTATAAGATGATGAAAATCAAGGTGTTTAGGATGATGATAATAACCTTGTCTTGATCAAGTTCCTAATGAAAACCATATTAGTTCACATAGAGTACATTAATATTAATAGGTATTAGGTTCGTAGTACCTAATTTGAGGAAGTCAACTAATTTAAATATAGAATGCAAAAGATAAATAATGATCAATATGTGTTCATACATATAAAACATGGTATTAGAATAATATATCATGATCAATCTATTATGTTGATGTTAATCATGTGAAGTATTGATATACATAAATTGATAAATGGTCAAATGGTGACACTGTAGTTTCAATAGTTATTAAGAGAATAGATGAACAATACCTAATATTTCTAATTGTGAACATGAATAAGTTAAATATGTACCTCTAACTAATTCAAGGACCTTATTCGTTGTATATTACATGTTAAGTTTCCCGTGTGTACAATAAGGATAGTTATGCATTTACATTTATATGATATATCCATAATTGATTTACCTATAAGTACGATGTAATCACATAAAATTGTATGTATGATTTGAACCCTATATATTCCTAGTAAGGGTACATTAGTCTAGTTTAATAACTAAATAAAAAATACATTAATCTAGGAGCTGATCTAGAAGAAATTTAATATATCAATCGAATATATAATAGTAATTATATATATAACCTTGCTAAAAACCCTAGAAATGAGAATATTTGAAAAAATGAGTGGAACTCTTAGATGGAAAACCCTAATCACGAATAACAAAATAAAAAAATAAAAACAACTTCATTTATAGTGACAAATATTTCACCTTATGAGTAGATCACTCTATCTTGATTAAATTCTTGAACCTGAATAATTGGAATTCACAAATTTGCATACTTTTGATCCAAAGGTACGAAATATCTATTTCTATTTGGAAAGTTATTTCCCTCTTTGATTGCATGCATAATTATGTAGCTTGGTTGGCTTAAAATTGTTGTAAACATTAGCTCTCCTCCTTGAAAGCCACGAACAATAAATCTTGAAATATAGTAGCAAAATGTTTAAACATAAAAAAGGGTAAGCTAATGCCATAGTTTACTAGAATAATGTTCCACAACTCTACGTAGAGAGAAGGACATGAGTTCCCTCAGTATATTGGGAAACACAATTTGTGCATTTTCATTATCCATGGAGAGAACATATGGGTTCCCCAACAACATAGGCATTGACATGAGCTATCCATTAAACTACTAGTTTCTAAAATTGGATATTGAATCTTATTGAATTTGAAAACCCATTGATACCTTTTGATACTTACCTATATTTTTTGTTCCTTAAATTTTTTTTCATAAAATTCTATGTAGATAGGTTCATATTGTTTTACTTTCCAAATACCGATTTTGTACCAGCTTCACTGACCCTTTTTTCCCTTGTTGGGACCCATATGCCATTTTTGTTGTGTATGGAAACTCATGGGTAGGTGATCAGAGAATACCTTGAAGAGACTACATGAGATATCCCTTTGTTAGAATATGAATATTAGATTTACTGAAGTTTTAGTATTCTGTGTATATGTATAATATAAAAAACACCATGTACTATGAGAAAATTGTACGAGTGAAAAGATTTGCTTATATTTTCTGATGCAAATTTTGTAAATATTTGATTGTAAAGATAGGTACTTTACAATGACAAAGGTATGTTTTGTTAGAGTTGTCAAGTTGTAAAATTTTGATATTTATGTTGCAAACATTTTTCTCTAGATCTAATAAGTAAAGACAATAGGACATTGAGACACTTCCATAAAATATCTCACCTTTAGAAATAAAACATCAACTTTTTATATGAAATTTGAATCCATTCTTTTCCATACAAAGCACATAAATGGTGTTTCTATTAATGGAAGGTACAAAATAGCAGTTCTTTAACTCTACTACAAGCCCACTAGGAAGATATAAATGATATGTTCCAAATGCAGTGGCAACAACTCTTGCTCCATTTGCAACACACTGACCTCTCCCTTTCTTAAAGGTATAATTCTTAGACCCTACATATTTGAACATATGTGAGATCCACATCCAGTACCAAGAATCTAAGATAAAAAACTAGACATATTTATCTCAATAACGTATATACCTAAAGTGGAGATCTCTACCCCTGCTTCTTCTTCCTTAGTTCCTCCAGGTAGTGAGGGCAATTCCTTTTCCAATGTCCAGCCTTGTGACAATGGTGACAATTGTCTTCCTTATTCACCCCTCCCTTTTCTTTGAGTGCAGAAGATTGGGTTTCTAGCCAACTTTAAAATTTTCTTAGCTATGCCTTTTCCATTATACATCATTTTACTTTACGAATCATCATGACAGATTGCCCTTCTTCATTTGCACTATAGTAATTCTCAACTTGTCAAGCAATTCTGACGATATCATGTTGTAGTTGATGATAAATTAACTATATGATTCCAACAGTGATCGTAGAATCACACTTTATGGCCAATTCTTAGTCCAAGGAAAATCCCAGTCTCGCTAGGTTCTCCACATACCCAATCAATTTGAGCACATGGGGCCCACTAGATCACCTTCTACCACATTGCACTTGAACCACACCTTTGAGACATCATATCTATCTTGTCTTTCCTGATGTTGGTACATATTCTTAAGATGTGTAACCATCTCAAGAACATCCATATTCTCAGGACGTATATGCTCATAATTCATTGAGCATAGCATAAGATACTTGATATCTATGGCATCTTCAGAATGCTTCTTGTAAGCATCCCTATCAACTTTAGGAGAGGTGGGAGTGAGTTCATTTGTCTCTAGTGTATCCATGACATAGAGCTTGCACTCTTTTGTGAGAATGATTCTCAATGTCTGGAACTAGTCATGAAAGTTAATCCCGTTCAACTTTTTCTTCTCAAAGACCCATCGCAAAGAAAATGTATTGTTTCTTGCCATTTATTCAAAAGAAATTTACATTTTGTGAGAACCCTTTTGATTGATTTTAATAAAATAAAATTTAAAAATATTAATTAGGTCTTTAATTAATTTTGGTTCCCACTATTTTTTTCAAATTGATAGCCCTCACTATCAATTCAGAAGGTTGCAATGTACAACCTTCAGTGAGCCAAAATCCAAAATAGTTAAGTTGTTACCCAAGCAACGCTGGTGTCCACAACCAACTTTTAAGGTAGGTAACATTCATCAATTGCATGACTATCAATTCGGAAGGTTGCAATGTACAACCTTCAGTGAGCCATGATCCAAAATAATTAAGTTATTACCCAACGCCGGTGTGCACAACCAATTTTTAAGGTAGGTAATATTTATCAATTGCATGTCATATAATTGTTGGATAGATAGTATGTAAAAATTCTTGTCATATTCCATCAATATGGTTCTAGGCACTTAATCTCATTATGGCCACGTAGGTAATCCTAACCCAAAATCCCACATGATTACAATGCACCTACATAACTACCATCACACTTCCACAAGATAGACATTGCAGTACCGTGGCGTGCCCACACTTAGTTGATCAATTGTGCTGCTTATGGAAAGCATCCAAGACTTTATATTTGACTGCGAGATTTTATTTTTATATAAATACATATATAGATCCAATCACCACATACTTATAATATGTATCGTATACATACTATATCCACAAATGAGTCATATAATCATAAAATATAATGATAGTTATGGCCACACTAATGCAATTATTTAGAGCCACAAAGAAGTGTTGTCTACCTGAGGTCAAACATCACATGTTACAACATATACAAATTTTTTTTGTACAAGAAACAAAACAGTCGGTCAATTGGACTCTTCCAATCTATCTGATCATCTGCCTACTGGTCAATAAGGCTATGTCTATCGGGTGACTGGCTCCTAGACCAAGCGATTCTTTGGACATGTCGATTCGGTCAATTGGGCCTCTATTATATCAATTGACTCCTTTTGATCTATAGCCTCTTTGGTCCTCCGGTCGACTGACTCGACTCTTAGTGGAGTTGACTCACCTTGTGTAGAACGTCTTCTCTTTTGTTGAAATAGAAACTAAAACTATCCTATTAAGTATTTCATTGTAAAACCTAGATTTACATTTGAAGGGATTGTATGGAGGAAAGAATTAACTTACATATGTATAAAGAGATAGAGGCTCGGGTATGCAAATCGAATTTAAAAGCTATAAAATTAACCATTCAACCATGCAAACATATGTAGGGGGTATTGGCCATAACCACACTTGCATCCACCATCAAAGTAACTTTAAGGCCATGCATGTACATTGCATATATATCGTATCAAACACACACACACAAATATATATATATATATATATATATATATATATATATATATATATACATACATATATACACTAGTAAACATACACGTGCAAATGCATGTGCCTCACTAAAGAAGTAACATGATATTAGTTAATTATTTAAAAAATAAACGAGGTCACGTTCTTTTTCTCAAACCTTATAAAAAAAACTTGTATTAACTTATATGATACAATTTTCAAATCCTTCGAATGCTATGATAATATTCAATATGAGTGAGCAAATCAGGAAGGGCCAACAATTGTAAGTGGAGGGAGATAAAAGACAGTAAATCTATAGACTATAATCACCATATAAAGAGTCAAAGTTTATAGAAGAGTTGAGAGAGAAAGTAGATATAGAAAAATGATACCTTACAACTTAGTTTTTAGGAAAGAATAAAGAGTTAATTGAGATAATTACATTTGCAAGAAATACTTTCTCACAACATTGTAAAAGCAATGAAAGGATGTAATATGGTATATAATGGGTAGATGAGTGACATGAAAGGTAAAATTAAGAATAGAATGACAAAAGGACCAGCAAATGTGAGAGTGGAGTGAGTGGTCTAAAATTCTGAGACTTTCTATTCTGATTTGTCTAAGTGTTAGGATTTTTTATATAATAATAAAATTTAATTTGTGAAATATAGAAAAACATATAAAATGGAAAGTTTTAATTTTTTAATGATTTTTTGAGATACCATTATCTCATTAAAAGAGAAGGCTCTTGCAACTAAAAATATGTAAACATGATCTTTATAATTTAAATATATCATTTGATGTCTAAGTTTCAAAGAAAAATAGATGCATTGTAAAAGTTAGACAATCAATAGTTTAGTAAATATCATTTGAAATAAAAGGAAAAAATCAAGAAAAAAACTACAATGTGTATCTTAGTATGTAATTAAACTCCATATATTTTTTTGGATAAATTCGATAGGAATACAGATATGCACTTATATGCAAATAGACAAATATACAATCATCTAAAATCTAGCAATATTACAAACATCTCAAAATGATGAATTGAAGTTACAATAGTTTCTAAATCTAATTGGAGTTAACAATTTGGTTCTGCTCATATATATAATGGACAACATATGCATTTTCTAATGTCAATCATAATGACAACCATTAGTAAATTTACACATAATAAAATAGATACAACTTAGACAGTGGCATTACACTTCTGAAGACAAAACCTCCCTAACTCAAATGTGTACATAAGTTTAACATATGGAAGTTAAAAGGCATCTATTTACGTATCTATATATATGTAGAAAAAAAGAATCACAACTATAAAGCATCTAAAGGGGAGGTGATACTCGTTGTTAGATTTGAAATGCATGTAATATCGTACCAATCAACTACATTAGAAGTCCAATGTCAAATAGAAATTCACTTTCAAATTTTTTACTTGACATTAATAAACTGAAGTGAGTAACTCCGTATACAAATGAAACTTATTAACTAAAGTTTTATATATTCATACCATGTACATTTAGTTATTTAATTATATAGTTATGTATGACCTAGAAATTTATATAAATGTTACATAGATAATCATAATGAGCTTCACTGAATAAATGAACCATACTAAAGTTCATAGTAGTCGGACACATGTGATATATTGGATATCAGGTCATTTCATGGATCTATATAACAGAATGAAATTGCTATCCACATGTGATGGGCACCACTTGTCATAAATGACACTTTTATTAATGGGCAAATCTCTTCTGCAACTGTCAACAATATGTATACATCAATTTGTGCTGCGTGACTTTAAAAATAAAAACAAATAAAGAAAAACTTGGACCTACTAATAATTAGTTATAAACACAAATTGAGTAGATGTAAACAAATATTCTTAGTAATATGTTACATTATGCATAAACCATCATCTATCTTTTTCTAGTTGGCATGACATGTGTCAATGAGACCTTAGAAAGAACGTCATGTATGCCATATCATCATTTTATGCAATGGTATCACTCCATCATCTATCTTTTTCTAGTTGGCATGACATGTGGCAATGAGGCCTTAGAAAGAACTTCATGTGTCCCATATCATCTTTTTATGCAATGGTATCACTCCATGGCTGGAAATACTGACATTGGGCATGGATCTTGTAATCTGGTTCTTTATTCAAGAAATCTTATATGAAGAATATGTTATTTACATGGTGTTCATCGATAGAGTAAGTTGTCACATATGTGAAAATGGATTTGATGTCACCAATGTAGTTAGTTAAAGACATGTCAAGGGTAGATGGTTTCATAGTATTAGCACCACAATGGTGTCGTGAATTAAAACAATTTGAAGGCATCCACATGTCAGCCTGTACTCCATGTTTACGAACACAAGTGAACCACATCCATAGCACAAAATGCTAGAGATATTATGTCATACCTGAAGACTACAGAGTCTCCATGGTGTATTTTGGTAAAGATGACACTGCACAAGTGGCTCTGGTAACGTTAGAATAGTGTTCCACGACAGTCTTTTACATCAGCGTTGCACAACGCAGCGTCAGACAACGGAAACGAGAGAGACAAGTAGAAGCGAGAGAACGGGCATTGGGTTTTTCTCTCCTGTGGACTCTCCAACAATAGAAGTTGGTTACAGATTGATTCCCTGGAGAGAGGACCAAAAACACCCCATAAATTTATATCCTTTATCTCTCTTTCCATCATGAAGAGACACGACAGTTATGGAGAACTGCCAAACCCAACAGATGCATCCTTTCAAGAAATACTTAATAAATAAATAACTATTATTTTGGACCACACCAATGAGGATATCTTAACATTTTCCCACTTGGCCCAAAATTCCATGGCAATCATATTTATTCATTTTCCATTGATCCATTAATATAAATACATCTACATAAAAGTCAGATATGAGTCATGGTGGTTGATAATCATCAAATGAGTACTCCCTTCTATGCACCAAAATATCTAAACATTTTATGTATAGTGATACAATTTATGAATATGTTGACCTCAAAACTTATTTCCTTGGTCCAACTTGATGTCTAAACCAACATTCTATTATTACTAGTATTTACAATAGAAATAGCAAGTCAAATATGTGATCACACAATAAATATTACATTGTTAAATCACATTATTCATTACACATCAAATAACTTTCTCAGATCTATATTTTTTAAATGAGATGTATACAATCCTGGAGCTAGCCCTTTAGTAAGAGGATCTGATATCATGTGTTGTGTACTAATGTGATCAATCTGTATCATCTTGTTGTCAACTCTCTCATTGACAACATAGAGTTTTATGTCTATATGTCTGTATGTCGTTGTGCTTTTATCATTATTAGCAAAAGTGACTGTGGATTCATTATCATAGTATATATGTATTGGCTTATGAATGAGTCAACAACTTTAAGATCTTGTATCATATTCTTAAGCCATATTGCATGTGATGATGTTTCATGGCAAGCTATAAGTTCAACTTCCATGGTTGATGAAGATGTAGTCCTTTGCTTAATACTTCTCCATGATACTGCACCATCAACTAGTAGGAAAACATAGCATGTTGTAGACTTCCTACTATCTAGACATCCTGCAAAATCTGCATCTGAATATCCCATAACCTCAAGGTGGTTTGTCCTTCTATATGTAAGCATGTAATCATTTGTTCCTTGTAGAAAGCGCATCACCTTCTTCATAGCTCTCCAATGATCCATGCTGGGGTTACTTTGGTAACGACCAAGCATTCCAGTAGAAAAAGCAATGTCCGATCTGGTGCATATATGGAGATATTGTAGGCTCCCAGCTGCAGATTCGTATGGTATTTTCCTCATTTTATTCCTTTCTATATCACTACTAGGACACTACTTGCAATTAAACTTATCTCCTTTAACTATAGGTGCAAGTCCAGGTGAACAATTTTTCATTCCATACTTCTCTAAAACTTGAGATATGTAAGCTTTCTGGGATATACCGAGTATGCCCTTAGCTCGGTCTCAATGTATCTCCATGCCGAGTACATATGCAACTTCTCCCATATCTTTCATCTCAAAGTTAGAGGAAAGAAATTCTTTAGTTTCATTTAATATAACAAGGTTATTACTTGCTAGTAGAATGTCATCCACATAAAGAATCAATATTATGAACTTATTCCCACTAACCTTGAGGTATTACACCGATCAACAACATTTGGTTTAAACCCAAAAGTTGATATAATGGTGTTAAACTTTATATACCATTGTCAAGATGCTTGTTTAAGTCCATAAATTTATTTCTTTAATTTGCAAACCATATGACTTCTACTATTATCAATGAAACCTTCTAGTTGATTCATATATACTTCTTTAGATAAATCCCCATTCAAAAATGCCATTTTCACATCCATTTGATGTAGCTCAAGATCAAAATGAGCCACTAAGGCCATGATTATCCTAAAGGAGTCCTTTGATGAGACTGGAGCAAAGGTCTCTTTATAATCAATGCTTTCCTTTTGTGTGAAGCCCTTCACAACTAATCTAGCCTTGTACTTCTCAATTTCACCATTTGAGTTCCTTTTGGTCTTAAAGACCCATTTACAACCAATAGGTTTAATATTCTCTGGCAAAGGTACAAGGTCCCATACTTGATTTTTATCCATGAATGCTAGTTCCTCCTTTATGGCATCAAACCACTTAGAGGAATTTTCACAATCCATTACTTGTGAAAATGATAAGGGATCAATATCTTCAAAGTCCATGTTTGTCTCTTGAAGGTATATAGCATATATAATCAGATGGAATGGCAGACCTCCTTGATCTTGTGGATCTTCTTAATTCAACATTGGGTTCTACATTTTCTGTAGGCTCTTCAGGTTGTCCTACATCATGAACATTATCAACTTGTTCATTTACAACATGACTAGGAGCATGATCTACTTCTATTGGCTCATCCACTTGACAATTATTCATAGGAATAATTATTGGATAGCTTATACAAGTTTGACTAGGTGCAGGTGCGACTGAATTATCCTGCACTTCATCAAAAGATATATTATGAAGTAGATCATTCCCACTAATTCGATGATCCTCCAAGAATCTAGACTTACCACTCTCGACTATCTTTCATGGGTGAGATGGACAATAAAATCTATATCTCTTTGACCTTTCTGGATAACCAATAAAGAAACCACTAGTGGTTCTTGGTTCAAAGGCCTTCTCATGTGGATTGTAAATTCTAACTTCTGCACAACATCCCCATATGTGCATATAGTTCAAGGATGGTTTCCTTCCTGTCCATAATTTGTATGGGGTTTTTTGGACAAACTTAATAGAAACCTTGTTTAATACATGCATTGTAGTTTTTTTAAAGCCTCACTCCACATTGAAGAAGGAAGGGATGAATTACAAAGCATTGCACGAACCATTTCCTTTAATGTTTGATTCCTTCTTTAAGCTACACTATTTTGACTTGGCGTGCCTGGCATTGTATATTGAGGTACAATACTCTCTTCTTGAAGGAAATGTGCAAATGGTCCCTTTCTTTGTCCCATCTCAGTGAACCTTCCATAATATTCTCCTCCTCTATCTGATCTGACTATCTTAATTACCTTACCGAATTGTTTCTCCACTTCAACTTTAAAGTTCTTAAAGGCTTGAAAAACTTCACTTTTGTCATTTAATAGGTAGAGAAACATACATCATGAATAGTCATCAATAAAGGTTACAAAATATTTTTCCCTTGTAAAACAAGGTGAGAATGGTCCACTAATATCCGTGTGAATTATTTCTAATGTTCTATTACTTCTCTTTGCACCCTTTTTAGAAGTATTAGTTTGCTTAGCCTTTATGCATTCAACACATGATCCAAAATTAGTAAAGTCCAAGGGTCCTAAAATTCCCTCCTTTACTAATCTTTGAATTCTTTCATTGAAAATATGACCCAACCTTCGGTGCCAAAGTAGTGATGACTTTTCATCTAGTAATGTGCGCTTATTTCCAATAATATTATACTGGACTATAAATGATTGCTCAAAAAGAGAGCTTTATTAAACTTGATAGAGATCATTTATTAAAAGACAAGTACCAATAATGCTAGTGTTTTTATATAAGGAGAGTCATCCACTTTAAATAATGAAAGCATAGTTCAATTTGTCTAATCTCGAAACATAGATTAAATTTCTACTATAGATTGATATATAAAAAGTATTTTTTAAATCTAACAAGCTTCCATTGTCAAGGATTAATCTACATGTGCCAACAACCTTTATGCGTGAGCCCAATTTATTTCTAGAATAAAGGACTTTTTCACGCTTAGTTGGTTTCCTTTGATTCAGAAATCCTTCCAATGTATTGGAAATATGCCAGTTGCACCACAGTCAAGCCACCAACTATATAAAGGAACATTTGAAAGATGACATTCATATGAAATAAGAGACAGTATACCTTTATTTTCCAACCATTTCTTATACTTCAAGAATTCCTTTTCGGCATGTCCTTTCTTATGGCAGAAGAAGAATTTCATATTAGCCTTGCTTCTCCCAGCCTTGCCATTACCTGGCTTGGACACTCCACCTGAGATAGGAGCAGTTCCCTTTATTTTTCCCTTACCCTTGTGGATATGCTTGTCATGGGTACTTAAATGTGCAGTAGGAAATCCTTCGTTCTTAAGTCTCTCTTCTTCTTGAACACACATGGCTAATAAATTATTTATTAACCATTTTTCCTTTTTTCTGTTGGAAGAGACCTTGAATGATCCATACTGACTAGGCAAGGAAGTTAACATAAAGTAAACTAGAAATGCATCAGAGATGGATAACTCCATCTCATTAAGTTGAGCAGCAATGTCTCTCATCTCCATGATGTGTTCACGGATCCCACAAGTATCATTGTACTTCATAGAGCACATCTTGGCCATTAAGGTGTTGGCCCTAGACTTACTAGAAGAAACATATTGTTCCTCTACTGCCTTTAAAAAGTCTTTTGCCAATTCAGAAGTGGGAATAGACCGTCTAATATGCTTTCCCATATTTTCTTGCATAAGAAACAAACTAAGCCTATTAGAACGTTCCCACTTATCATAATCGACCTTTTCTGCATCAGTACTTTCCTCTGAAAGTAGATGTGGTTTTTCCACTCAGAAAGCCAAGTCTAAGTCCATACACCCCAATGTAAACATGACCTTTTCTTTCCATTCATTAAAGTTTGAATCATTGAGATTAGGAATGTTGTTATCACCACACAATGATGAGGAAATAACTGTAATAATAAAGATTTTAATAATTAAAAACAAACCACAATTTTAAATATAAAAGTATGAGGTCTACTTTAGTTTACTTTTGTCCATAAATTCCAATAGTCATCACATCATTATCTTTGGATAAATATATAATAAAAATGGAATAATAAAAAATTATGTCGGTCAAGATCACTTGAATATAGCAACATTGCATATGCTTCAAAATAATATATCTTTTTACCTTTGGGTAAGTTATTAGTTTAGAAGCATATGTAAGCTTGTATCATGCTAAACATGCATAAAATGACCCACCTTTGGGTGGTATCACTATTATACAAGTAAAGTACAACCCAAAGTTATATTTGAGTGTGCATTTATAACTTCCTTATGGGTATCATTTTCATAAATTTACTTTTATGTTTCCATTGTGCCTTTAATGTGAGAATTACTTCATTAAGATACTCACTGCTCCATTTAAGTGATCTATTCAGTCCATACATGACTGGATAGGATGATTATCACATACACCAATAAGCATAAAAGACACATGAGTTTTTGAAGTGTATCAAGAACGAGAATCAAAACAGAGAATCGACCAACAGATCACAAGAATGTGTGAAGATACTATTTAATTATATATGTAATTCATATGCATGAAGTGAATTAAAAAAAGGAATTTGAATTACACACACGTGAGTCAACACCACACTTCCTTTTAGATACCGATACTAGTGTGGTTGCATTGATCATTCCAGACTTTTTCATTGTGAAAAGATGATCATCACAACCTCAACACCAATATACTATTGGCAAGAACAAAAAAAATGTCGACTTCACTTCCAATTGGATAATCGGCGTCAACGAGAACAGATGTGGGGTTAAATACATTCATAAACAAAGGGAATCATCCATTGACTTCACACCACAGTACGTGGACTGTAAATGTCGATTTAAACACCAGATCATTAGTCTGCACATTCAAACACGGTATAGAGGAGTATGTTTAGCACTCGATTTCTACCACAACAAATTCATAAGTTAAGCCTTTTGTAGCCCGACGTTGAGGCGTCGTAGAGGTACGAACTGGATAATTGCTGGACAGACTGACGGGAAATGAAACACCAAGTTTCCGCCGCGTACAGAGAATTATGGACATATGTAAGATTATATTCAAAACATCGTCGATGCATTTTCCAAAAGAGCAAACCTTGATTTGATACCATTGCTAGAGATATTATGTCGTACCTGAAGACTACAGAGTCTCCATGGTGTATTCCGGTGAAGATGACACTGCACAAGTGACTCCGGCAACGTTAGAACAACGTTCCACGATAGTCTTTTGCAGCAGCGTTGCACAACGCAGCGTCAGACAATGGAAACAAAAGAGACAAGCGGAAGTGAGAGAATGAGCATTGGGTTTCTCTCTCCTGTGGACTCTCCAACAATGGAATGGGATTAGGGATAACCCTGTTTGTTTGTATTAAAAAGTTTCTTAGAACTTTAATATAATTGCGAAACATGCTTTTCAGCGCTTCCCGTCGTACAAAGAAGTAACCGTCGCTCCAGACGACGTCCTCTCCATCTTCCTGCGACCTCAGGACCACGTTCAGAAGCTTCTGGTCTCTGATCGTCAGGTAGTCGATGACCCGTCGGTCGAAATCGACCATCTCGAATGAGGGGATCTTCAACGGCACAGAAAATGCGTCTGCCGTCGAACTCCTTGCTCTAGGGGTACAGATTGATTCCTTAGAGAGAGGACCAAAAACACCCTATAAATTTATATCATTTGTCTCTCTTTCCATCATGAAAAGACACAAAAGTTATGGAGAACTGCCCAACCCAATGGATGCATCCTTTTAGGAAATACTTAATAAATAAATAACTATTATTTTGAGCCACACCAACGGGATATCTTAACATAAAAATGACAAACCTGAAAAACAAACATATAAAAGAAGACGATTCTTAAGCATGCAGCTAATCATATCCATTTACGTGGTATTCATACATGTCAATAAACTTATGACATATATCAACTGTATTGTTGATTTAACATACATGCCAAGCAACTTAGAAGATCGCGGTTGGGAATTTGACATGTAAACCTCCTTTATATCCATCCATCGAGCTTTTGGTTGCCATTAAATATAAAGAATAAATATTATCAAGTGGTTTCTTGGGCCTCTTGGCTTACTCATCGTGTCCTTACCGTAGTTGTGGTTGTATGCCTTCACGTTCTCAACAGTGGATCCTTCATTTCTGTGCCCGAATGACCACTTGGTCTCGTCAGGAACAACCCATGATCTATCACCCCGACGCTCTTCAACATTGCCGATGCCACCATTTGCTTGAAATCTCGACAGCATAAACGCTTCTGCCAGCAGTGTAGGCAAGGCAACATTGCAGGAAGTGACAACATGAGATAATGATCCCTGGAATGATGAATGTGAGGCCGCATGCACAACAGTGAAGAGCCGGAGGCACTGATGGAGCTGCCCATGTTGCAGATGCAGACTACTTGTGAATGGGGTGCGCCCCTAGTGGAGACCTATAACCTACGATGCAAAAAGGAGATGAGGCGGCTAGTTAATGTATTCCGACCATGATCTCGATGGTGGTGGTACATAGTGTGGAGAGAGAAGACTGTAGAGGTATCTGGGTGAACTGTGGAAGAGAGGAAGAGAGTGATTTTTACAAATGTGATGAGGTAGACGATGTAGCCATGTGGTGAGAGTTGCCGCCTTTCATGCCACAGACGGTTGTCAGTTAGTTTGGCATCGCGGGGATAATGATCTTTTTCATGGGATTGTGGGGCAAGTTATTGTAATGAATTAGGATGTGGAGACATAACGTAGGAGTTGGTCAAACACAACTATGTTTTTAGTAAATATGGCATGTGAATTAATTATTTTCTCCCAATTTATGGAGTGAGGGTGTGTTGAAACTAAACATGGAAATCAGAAGTGAATAAATATCTCCCAATTTATTTGTTTTTCATTTTGTTTAATACAAAATGAAGAGAAGATTAAATTGTGTTTAATAAAAAGATTCAATATGTTGGTTTGGATTAATTATTTTTAAAAGGGTCAATACAGTGAGTTTATGAGAGGTACCGTTATGCCAGGAGTAGATGAAGTAATGGGAAGACAGAGGGGAGGCGTACGATTCTTTTTTAGGAGAATGGCTTGATAGGAGGGGAAGTTGGAGAGAATTACGGAACTGTTTGATAGAATGACGCATGTGTGTGTGAGAGGGAGAGAGAGGGAGTAAAAGACTAAACAAGTTTCATAAAGTGGAGGATTTAATGGGCATATTTTGGGAGAGAAATTAGTAGAGAGTGAATTAGAAACGTGGTCACACCTGCCCAAAGCGGTCAGAGAAAATTGTGCATGTCAAGAGGAGAGAATTAATGATGAATTGTTGACGTGGTTATACTTGCCATTATGGGTGGGGAGACAAACATGAAGTTTAAGCGTGAAAATGAGTCATTTAATGGGGTGACGTGTGTGAGAAAAGCCAACAAAATAAAAAAAAAGTTGTGAAAAAATGTGAGAAGAGAGAGGGTGAATGAGAGAACACCATTTTGGAACACTGTGTTGTGATTGGCTAAGAGGGGTAGAATGGCATGTGTTTGTAATTAGTCCAAAAAACTCCCTCTTTTTATAGTAGTCTAGATATATAGGATATACAAGACATTTCCTAGTATATGTTGTATTTAATTGGATATACATATTAATCAATTAAATATTCACATTGCATGCAACAAAATAATGATATAATAAAATCTGATCATATCGATTAAATTTTAAAATATAGTAAGTTGATGTGGCTCTCATATCATTGTAAAGGAATATGGTGACAGAGATAGTAGTGGAAACAAAATTCTTTTTCATATTCCCCATAAATCAATCGATCACATCAATAACTATGAATGCGAAGGAAGGTTACAAGGTATATATCTAGTCCTGGAGCAAGTCCAACAAAAATCTTTAAAACAATGTACTTCTTTCTCAAGCATCACATGAACGGCTGCTGACGGTAGCCCCCTAGTGTAGCACCGTATACAGTGGTTAATAATGTCCTCCTAGCGTGATGACAACAACCTCCATGCCTCTATGTATTCTCCATGTACTACCACGAACTTCACATCATTCTTCTAAAACTGACATGAATTGTTCCTTCATGTTGTCAACATACTAGTGTCAAAATTTCTCCCCTTCGACTGTCTCTCCCTTTGATGGGTAAGATGACTTTGGCTCTCATGTTGCCATAATGTTGAGATGAGGAGTACCTATACTGAGAGCCTTAGACTCCCCCCATTTATATATGAGTGAATGGGCTAGGCTTTCCACAAACCTAAACATAATGAGATGGATTTCATGAATTTTTAACTGTTTCCAATCACCGATCGGTTGACTATCCTCCAGTTTGCCAATTGGAATGTTTTCCTATTTGCAAACATACTAGCTTGCAATGTGAGTCATGATGTCAGCATCACTTCCTTGATCTAGTCTTACTAATCATCCAGTCGACCAATTGGAATTTTTAGACATTCGATTTGACACTCCAGTCGATCGACTGGCATTCCCAGTCAGTCGATTGGACACTCCGGTCTTCCAACTATTAGCCAATGTTGTTTAATATTATTACCCAAACACTTTATAACCAAGTCAAACCTTATCCATGAGTAAACTCCTATTCCAGGTGCATCCTAAGCATGTGACCAAAGGGTCCCATATTATGTTGGCAGTGAATGTTCATAACTATATTATGACATTAGGAATAGTGAGTGATATCTAACAACACATGAATACTACCCAAGTAATTGGAGACATGGAGAACAACTTCAACCTACATATGTGATTAGTGTTATTGAGATCATATAGTTCCTTTATCACTGATATCCAGATTGAATCGAGGCATGCAATCATCATCCTCTTAATATTCAATCATGTTACTTAAACTAGAGCAGACTATCTGAGATTCATGTGAGTTCACATATCACATATTGATACACATGAGTATGGCCATACGTTTCTCAGTCTCACTTATCAAGTGGCCATGATATTGACACCAAGAGGAGGGACAATTCCTATCTACATCACTAGTCAATCCCATGTGTCACAACATATCTGAGCACCACATTTATGGTAACCCTTATTCAAGCTCATGTTGGATATGTCAAAGTACATTAAACAACATGTGATGAGTGTTATGACTTCAGGTCTAAGAACCAAAATCACCAATTTCACTAAGAGAATTGGTTTTGGCTATCATTCAATGGTGTATATGTATTACTCTCAAGGTGGGTCTGTCCCATACACTATTCTCTAATAAGTACCTATGTGTTTGGTTTGATATCATATATCATGTCAAATGAGATTCTGTCATTAGTCAAAACACATTTTAGTCTTATGTATTATTTCTTTCTATGTTGTTTCCATAATAATATCTCACTAGGGACATAACAAGAATGTACATACTCTTATCACATATATGATCTCATTATTCATGTCCTCAACCTGAAGACATATGTCATTGAGTAATATCATTCTCTTTGGCATCTATCATGTTACACCATCATCTCATGATTGAACAAACATATAGACAAAAAATATATTTATTATTAATCAAATCAAGTAAATGATGACACATTACAATCATCACGCGACTGACTCTTCGGGCATACATACCAATAGATCTAGAAGGATTGTTTCTCTAACAAATATTAAGGGATCTAGATGAATCATAAGAAGGTTTGGGATAAGATAGTTGTCGTCTTTAGGGTTGTATGCAGAATCTCACAAAAATGAGGCTTAGGGGGGCATGGTATTGGAAGATAAATGGGTAGGGGGTGCATTGTGGATGAGATACATCTAAGACCTCTTATTTTGAGGTTCTGTGGGTTAGACCTCCGACAAGACATATTAAACTCAACCTACTCAGTGGCTAGTTGGAGGACCCATACACTAGAGCCTAGAAGAAAAACCAATGGATGGGTTTTAAGAAATCATGAACAAATTGTCATTTCTTGTTTTACTGAACCTTCACCAGAAACTGAATAGATGGTTAGTCTCATGTCTGCCTTAGATGAAGGCATAGATACCATCAGAGATATAGGTTTGTGCAGCCGTCGATAGTTGAGATAGTTAAGACTACAACATATAGGATAGTCAAAGGAAGAAGCTTCCTTTTGGAGGTGCAAAAGGCTGGTTGCTAATATCTTTATATTCTTACACAATAGGAACAATAGCACTCAAGTAGTGTATATAGAGGCAAACATGTTATCCACTCGGATGGTTGAGTACGACATATGACTTATATCTAGATATACCTTCCTCGGTCGAGCAAGAATGCCTCCACCAGTCTGTGGTTGTCTATACACTCGATGCCTAGCATTTTGCCTACATCAAGAGAGGCTATCATACATGATATGTTACAATAGTTTATAGTTTCTACAGTGCAAGGGCTAGATAGGGCTGGTGGTTGTCCTTTTTGTAGAGTTTGGACCCGCGACAGTTAGAGGGTTCTTCTTGGGCTCCAATTTGTAGAGAGTTGATCCAATATCTCGTACACTTTTTTAATTTTCGTATTAGAGAACGTAATGAATAGAATTCCCCCTTTAATTTGAGAAAAAAGGTGTTACATCACCTTGACTACTACTGATCCTGAGGACCTAGTAGCCAAGGGGACTGCCAGGCTTTAGCCTCCCCGCCCCCACCCCCAAATCTAAAGTAGTACATATATATTATGTTACAAAAATATATACGTTAGAAAGGTTTGCAGATAATAGACAAATAAAAGTTGTAGTCAGATTGATAACTGCAGTGTCCCAAAAGTGTGTTGGCATGGATTCAAACCCCAACCAAGAGATTTGTTGTCATAAAGAACTTGGTTTATTACATTCACTCTCTCCTATTGCAACTAATAGCTAGTAAATGCAATTCGTCCCCTGTTGTCAGATCCACCTCTGCTTGTGATCATGAGGACCTTTGGCACAAATAAACATGCCCTCTCAGCTATTTTGTCCTATTCACAATATCCAGACAGGCCGTAATACTTGCTTCATCTTCATTCCCTTCCGTCGCCTTAATGTGAGATGTTATAGGGGAAGCACGCTCCCACTTTGTGAACTTAGTCCATATATTGTGAGTAGCCTCGAGCTTCATGTGTTGTGTGCTGTTTTATGGTTATCTGCTGGAGTTACACCGCCTCTGGTATTCCAGAATCGACCCTGATGCCTCTCTTGTTATTTGTTATCCTTTACATCAAACTATGCGCTTGCAACGTTAGGCAGATGCATGTATCACACCACTGATTGGTTTTGGGAAAAAACTTTTGGTTGCGCTGCCCCCCAATTTCATCATCTTTTCCCTACTTTTAGAAGTTGTACCTTACGGCTGCATGAATCGGCATTGGCAGTAGCAAGTAGCAGGTTGGCATTTTGCTGCGTGCTTGGTTTTGGGCACCAACTTTTCCCCTGCAAGCTTGCTGCTCCCTGCAGTTTCCACTCACACGCAGGTGGTCCAGGCTTATAATGAACACAGATCCTTCGTCTCCATCGCAACGCTACTGCACGTATCTGGAGCATGATGTCTGCCTCGACTCGGCGACTTTAATGAGTTATTATGGAAGGAAAGGGACTATCATATTTAGAGATGCCTTTTACTTTCACATGGAACTAGGCGAAGGGTTTGTTTGGCCAATTATTTGCTAAAACTGAAGTCGAATTAGAAACAAGAAAACATATATTTAAGACTATGACGATTTGCAGTTTAAATATCATTTTATAGTTTCAAAGATGAGAGTAAACTTACTACTCATATGGAATAAATTTTACACTTTCAGTCCTAAGAAAAATAATGAATATAAAGATACTAGCAAAATATTGTATTTTACTATTTAAGAAATATATTTGATAAACGAGTTTTTTGACGAGTAGACAAAAAAACACCGACCCAACTTATATTAGAAAAATATTTTCCAGCCTAAATAGCGGGAGGGTGTAGGCTTTGCATAGTGACGCACAACAAAAGAAATTCCAACGTGCCATAATGCCCTATTCAGTGGAATTCACGATCAAGGTGTCAAAGGAAAATCCAAAACGTTAGTTGACTAGTATTACATACCGCAGAGCGGAAGCGTCACAGCACGTGAACATAATCCACGAACCTCAACATAACACATGTATTCACCTTAAAAACCATTATAATTTCTATATTATATAAAAAATTTTGTGGAGAATTTTCAGCGCATTTTTTCTCCAATTTTTCTAAATTATATGTACTCCTTATATTTTAGTCGTGGTGGATTTTCAGTATAGTTTTTTCTGTGTTCTTTTAAATTACAAAGTAAATCTAGTATTTAATGTATATCATATTAGAAAGAGTATGATAGGAACTATATGGGAAAACAGATACTCAATATTTTTTTTATTTTTATAAATTACAAAGTAGTCCTTATATTTTAATTTATGCTGAAAGGGTATGAGAGGTATTGTAGGATTTTTTTTTAAATTATGAATTTAACTTTTAAATTATGAAATTGAGTTGTGTATTCTTATAAGGTTGTATGTACAGGTGGGTGTTGACTCTATTTTTTTACAGTGCATGTCACCATCTTTTTACGGTTGTTAGATGAGAATGTTGTACCAATGTCAAAGACGATGAATGACTTGTTCACTCTGACGTAAGAGAAGATATGAGTGGGGTCATTGCGGCGACAGAAAGTAGTCATCATTCATTTCATCTCTTAGTTTTATTTTAAGGATTTCTTCCTTAACGCTGCATCTCGTACAGCATTAAGCAAAGGAAGTTTCAACAAAATCTTTTTCCACCTAAACCACCTTGCTCACAATATAATTATATATTGAGTCTACTTTTATCTTTTCCTTTCTATCATGAAATATGGAAATGCAATGCTGCGTATATTGTCTTCAAAGTGAACTACTATTTTCAAACACGTACCATGCACGTGATACTCCTAGTTCAAATCACCCTGAATTTCAATTTTTGAAGCTATATGGTGCTATATTTATGAGCTTATGCTCACATGACATGCCTCCTTGTCTGCATGCCTCCGTTGTTTCTAAACCTAAAACTACAAATTCAAAATGTTTGAATAAAGATTAACTAAAACTATGGTGCACTATGTATACATAAAATTATAACAACAAACTAATTATCAATTATGAGTAGATTGAATAAAAGACACAAATAAAAAGTATTACTGCAATTGACTTGAAAGGTGTATGGCAACCAGTATGAAGGCACCCCACCATACCCAAATGTTACGTGATCGTGAACCTTGTGGTACCAAATGCTTAAAAGGGGTGGAGTAATCTAAAATTATGGACTAATTTAAAATTTGAGCATATCTTAAGCCAATCCCAATGAGCCCATAACACACTTTCGTATTTATATTCCTAATTCAGAAAACACATTGGGAACATGTCTAACAATAATATGAATATTAAGATTACAATGAAAAGGTATACATCCAGATTCAAGTGATGTCATATGCCAAGCAATGTCTTGTATTAGGAGCACAAATCATACAATTCAAGAGGTTATATCATGTAATAACACATGTGGACTAATTACACATTAAGTGGAATAAACCACTTACCTCAATCAGAATTGCCAAATCTAGACGTAAACTCCACTCTATTATAGTTGACCCCTTGCAAGTACAATATCACATATATCATGTACTGTATTACATTGTTTCTCAATTAGCTCTAGTTACGTTTGACTTAGAGCATTAAGGGTATTGTCATGGTTCGACCCCTTATCCAAGATTCCTAGATTACTAGATGGCTTAAGGGGTCACTAGCTATAAGGCATCACCCCAATGGCCAATAGGGTAACATATAAATCCCTAACTTAGGCTAGATACATGTAATGATTACTAGGTTCAACTTAACTAAATCACATGATCACACTCAAATTTATAAATTGCTTCTAGACTAAGATCTCAAAATCACTACTACATCATGAGATCAAGGAAGAAATAGAGATAAGCATAAGTAAACACTATTTTTACTTACTCCTTTTCATTTAGTTTATAAACAAGTCAAACACAACCACATTAACAGACTTAACATAATCAAAATAATATGAATTATATGACCACATTACATATATACTAAAACAAAAACAATAACTCACACTGATTTATCAATATATTAGGTAAGTAACTTTTATTTACAAACATCGGCAATGCAAAAGTATTATCAAAATGGTTAAACATACATAACTTACTTTATTTCTATACAAGGATACATGTTGAAAAGGAATGTCTCAAGACATATGATTTTGTGGAAAAACTTCTATTATACATAAAATTCGAATGACCTCATGTTTACCTAGAATTTGTTTGAGTAGAGCTACTCGTGTAGTGAAAGAATAGATCAATAAACAATTAAAATGCATGAAATTATCAGTTTCTACTCATGATCATTAAAATTTATAGACAAAATAACAATGTGAATTTCATTTCTACCTACAAAACATGCAACTATATAACATAAATGAGTGGAAATACACATGTTTCTAATCACATTTCCATATTTTTCTTCTTCTACACTTCTATTATTATTGATTCTGATATGTCGATTGTGATAACCTAGCTAATAAGATCGATGATGTCTTTTAATTTACACTTGAACTCACTTGGATTGTACCAATCAAGTGAACTCCACTACTATGTGACATGCCTCATAAGTCTTTCTGGGAACCTTAAGAACAGTAACATAACTAACTCAATCTGCAATGAGGTTACCTTGTAAGGCCTAGAAGTAGTTGAACAACATATGCAAAATTGTGGCCCTAGTGGTACAAATTAGGGGTGTCTCTAGACAAAAAAGCATCTAACTCCATGTAATGTGGTCCCATATGGGATGATACATTTTATAAAGTAATTGGATGATAAAAAATGTGGATTCATGAGGTTGTTCACTCCAAATGTAACTATCTTGACTACCAATGGGATAATTGTTATTGTAGATACCTCTACTAAACTATACTAATACCACTTGTACATTCTTGGTTGATGTTTGGTATTCTACAAAACTAAATTTCCACTGATACATATTATGCTAGTGTTGGGTACTTCTTATCTGTGCATCCGAGCTACTTATGCCTCTATCTAATTGTCCAACCCATTTCACCATGTCTAGTTTAGGCATCATGGGAGTGTTTAGTGAATCTATCACTTTAATTCTACTTATATATTTCATCACCAATTCCCTTTCGAATTTATGTTTCAATAACTCCACTAAAATACTCAATTCATCTTACAAAGGAACACAATATGGTATTCCTTTGTAGTAGATTACCCTATACTTTGTGATTCACAAAACTCAATCATATTCAATATTTCTTGTGTATTTGTTTGGTTTCAAAAAAATCCTAACTAGGTAAAACATTTCTCATTGAAAAACTTATATACATTTACATAACTCAAGCAATCTCTATACTAATCTGTCTCAACTTATCACATCTCTCATTCACATTAATTTCTTGTACATACTGATCTACAACTAGAAACCCTAACTAATGTGAGGTTCAATTCAGTTAATTATTAAATATTGAACAATACTACTACAATTTTAGAACAATACTAAATTGGACCTCACTTACTATTCACTAATAACAACTTAGTTGTTGGAAACACTAGAATACAAGATTTTCAGAAATTCCAAATAGACTCCCAAGTTCTATAGTAGCAAAACATCACAAATTCCTAAATTAATTTTGTCATTTAATAAATACTAGATAATAAAATTATGAATTTATAAATTTTCACCTATCCCCATGCCAACAACAAATTTTTTGAATTCACATTTGTTTAGGTTACTAAGGTGTGAAGACGTTAGCTTTTTTTTTGAAAGAGGGATGGGAAGCCTTATGATTGGGGATTCCCGTTACTACTATTAAATGACTAAGTCAAGGTTTACAAGAGATAAAAGTTTCAAAGGGAAATGCTAAGAGAAAGAAAAACTAGCTACATGACCTCGATGGGCAGAGTTTGCCACCTCATGGGCAACCCTATTACATCTACGATTGACATAATGTAAACTGCAGAAAGAAAACTAAAATTGTAATTCTTTGACGTCTTCAACAACATCTCCTAAGTAGTCCCTTCGTGACCTCTTGCTTGTGCATGCATGGACGGCTTCCAGTGAATCTGTTTCTACTTCAATGTTATCGTGTCCCTCTTTCTTTGCCCAAAGCAATGCTGCTCTCACCACTAGTACTTCCGAGATGGCGACGTCCGATCCTGAGCTGACCTTCTCCCCCGCGACCCCCACCAGCCTGCCCGTAGCATCCCTGGCTGCCAAACCAATTCCCACCCCTCCATCTTCACCCACAGACCCATCTACATTAATCTTTATTCTGCCCTCAGCTGGTCTCGTCCAGACACATCGTCCTCTGCCAGCTGCCGCACCGTTGTCTCCTCCTTCATCCCCCTGGTGAGCACTGCCGTTCCCTGCAACGCCCAGCTGGGCGTCATTTGCCCCATCCCGCCCTCCCCCCACCCCAACCCCCACTACGCGTCTCTACTGTTCAGCATGCCCTCACACCTCTACTGGTTGTGCGTCAACTACCCCTTCATGCTGCTGCTGCATGGCTTCACCCTGCCCTTCCTCTCCCTCTATCTTTCCATGTTGCTGCCCTCCCCTTCGCATCATCGTCAAGGCACTCCGCAACATGTAGCCACTCTGTACATCACTATGTTGGAACGTCCATATACATCTAGTCCTCCACGCCATCCACATGCCAGCAACTAAGTGCTCTGCTTCTTGTATGGATTTCCTTTCTAGCGCAACCTCCACATATGAGATGATATCCTCATCCCTAGCTTCATCCACCCATGCTTGCACTCCTCTTGGTGTCTGCTCCCATACTTCAACAACATTGGGGCAACGGAAGAGCATGTGAGGTATTGTCTCCTTCTCGGACCCACACAACATGCATGTGCCATCCTCCAGACATTGCCTATCATAGAGGCGCCCCCTTGTTGCTAAGCATCCCGTGCATACCCTCCATAGAAAATGGGCTATTTTTGGACTCCATCCCGCATGTCGTATTCTTTTCCATAGACCATTACCTTGTTGATGCACAAAATTCCTTGCTTCCTCTTTTCCCAGTAAGCCCAGCCAGTAGGCTGAATGTATCGAGAACTCTCCATCCCTTGAAGGCCACCACATCAAATTGTCCTTCGGTATCCACAAGCTAAGTTGGATAACACATATTCTTTTTACATAGTGGTCCAGAAAGCATTCTCTATCTCTGTCCACCTCCCATTGAGTGCCATCGTCTGTCATCATCTCTTTTACTGTGTTGTACTCTGGACCATTCTCCCTCTTGAAGCATGTAAGAGTATCATTCTCCCTTGGCAGCCAATTATCTTCCCAAATATTCACCTCAGTTCCGTCCCCCACTCTCCATTGTGTCCCTTCCTTTAGTAGTGCCTTTTCTCTCCATAGGCTCCTCCACGAGTAGCTGGGATTATGTCCCCGTCTTACTTCCCATATGGATGTCCTTGGGAAAAATCTAGCTTTGAGTACCTTAGTCACTAGAGATTCTGGGTTGTTGACTATTTGCCATAGTTGTCTAGCTAAGAGGGCTTGGTTAAAAGTCTAGAAATCCCTGAATCCAAGGCTCCCCTGCCTCTTAGGCCTGCACATTCTCTCCCAACTTAACCACGACATTTTCCTCTCTTTATCTTTTGCTCCCCACCAGAATCTAGCCACCATCCTCTATATCTCAGCTATAGTGCCCACCGGTAGCTGGAAGATGCTCATGATATATGTGGGTATTGCCTGGGCAACCACTTTGATTAAGACTTCCCTCCCTGCCTTTAACAACAACTTTTCCGACCATCCTTGGAGCTTCTGCCAAATCCTTTCTCTAATGAAGCTAAACACCTGCTTCTTGGACCTTCCCATGGCTGTCGGGAGACCCAAATAGCTGGCGTGTCTATCCACTACTCTCACCCCTAGTAGCTGCCTCAACTCCTCCTGCTTGTCCGCCTTCATCCCTTTGCTGACAACAACCTCCGTCTTTGAGAAATTTATTTTTTGTCCCGATGCATGTTCATATTGACTGATAATCTCATCTATCTTCAAACATTCAACAGTGGTTGCTCTAGAAAAAAGGATGCTATAATATGTGAAGAAAAGATGTGAGATACATGGCACACTCCTACTTGGCTTGATGCCGTGTAGGAGGTTGTCGCGGGTAGCAGTAGAAATCAAAGTTGAGAAAGCTTCAGCATACAAAATGAAAAGATAGGGGGAAAGAGGGTCACCCTGACGAAGTCGATGTGCAAGCTTTGTGCTTTGGGTCTTGTCTCCATTAATGGAAAAGGCATGCTGGATGGATGTTATGCATTCTTGGACCGTATTCCTCTATTTCATCCCAAACCCCATCTTCTCCATAGTGTAATCTAGGAATCTCCACTCCACTCTATCGTATGCTTTGGACATGTCCAATTTCAACGCGAGGCTGCCTTTTTTCCTTCCCTTATCTGTCTTCATAGAATGAAACACTTCATAAGCTATGAGTGTGTTGTCTGTTATCATTCTACCTTGGATAAAAGCACTTTGGTTCTCAGAAACAATGGTGTTCATAAGAGGTTTTAATCGGTTCGTTAAGACTTTGGAAGCTATCTTGTACACCATGTTACAAAGACTAATAGGTCTGAATTCTCCTATTGTCTTTGGAATGTCGGTCTTCGGGATAAGCACAACAAGAGTATCATTCACCTCTCCTATACTTCTTTCCCCTTTCCACCACCCTTTGATGTAGTTCACCACATCCTTCCCAACAATTCCCTAATAGTTTTGATAGAACATTGCCTTCATACCATCCAGACCAGGAGCTTTATTAGGATGCATTTGTTTTAGTGTTGTCCATATCTCCTCTTCCTCAATATCCCTCTCTAGTTCCTCCCGTTGGGGCACCGATATCATCTCCCTCAGCCCCTTTGTAGCCTCATCAAAACCCATGGGGTTTCTAGTATTAAAAAGTTGTGCAAAATGTTTCATTACGATTGCTATGATGTCCCCCTCCTGTGTCTTCATGACCCCTTGCTCATCTTCTAAGCAATAAATCCTATTTCTTCGCCTCCTATTCGAAGCTTTTTGGTGGAAATAAGCAGTGTTGTGGTCTCCCTCTTTCAACTCTTTTACTCGTGCCCGGGCAGCCCAATATTCCTCATTCTTCTGAAGCCAGTATTGGAGTTCTTTTGATTTTTCCTCCTCCCAAGCAAGATTTGTTTGGTCCGGAGGAAGAGCTTGCAACTCCTTAAGCTCATTCTCCAGTTCCTTTACCTTCCTTCTTCTTTCTCCAAACTTTTCTGTGGCCCATGCTTTTAGACTCTCCTTGCATTTCATCAATTTATTTGTCAACTCGCTCCCTTCAGCAGCTTCCCAAGCCTCCTTAATGATAGTAGTGCAGCTTTCCTCCCCCACCCACATTGGCTCAAACATGAAGAGTCCTCTTCTCTTTTTATTGTTGTCCCTCCTGTCTGCCTTTAGAACGATAGGTGCATGATCTGACTCATATATAGGTAGATGGAATACCTTGTAATATGTGAAAATGTTCCTCCAATCCAGATCGGGCAAAAATCTATCAAGTCTCTCTTGTACCAGCGTTCTTTCAGTAAGACATCATTTCCAAGTGAAGACATTACCAACATCCATCAGCTCACAATCGTCAATAACATCCCAGAAATTCTTCATGAATTTGTCATCTTTTTGGGGGCCCCCTTTCTTCTCAGCATTTGACACTATCTCATTGAAATCTCTGAAAAAGATAACTGGGTCCTCTGCCTCTTCCTTGATCTTTCTCATGAGCTCCCAAGTCTTGAACTTGTTTGCCTGGTCCGCCCATCTATAAATCCCCACCGCTCTCCACTTTATGCCATTGTTGGTATTCTTGACCACAACTGTCACATGCCTTTGAGAGTAATTAATCACCTCCACATCTGCATCCTTCCACCAAAATCCCAAACCACCTGCCCTTCCCTCACTAGAAATTCACAAGCCATCCGTGAATCCACAACTCCTCTTTACATCTTCCAGCTTCCTATCAGTTATCATAGTTTCCATAACGAAAACTATGTTTGGACGTTCTCTCCAAACCTAAGCTCGGAGAGCCTTGCACGTGTCAGGGTCGCCCAGCCCCTGACAGTTCCAGCTGAAGATTTTCATTGGCCTTCACGGGATTGGGCACCGCCAATCTCTGCTACTTGAGTCGCGATGACCCCAAATCTACCTGGTGCTTCTTCAGTGTGCATCTTGTATCTTTTGTCTCCCAAATCAGTCGTTGGTAGTTCATCTAGGTCCATATCACTCACCTCCCCACTCCTCCCCCTCTTCCCTATTGCTCATTCCCACACCACCTCCTCATCTGGGATTCCTAGTCTCGCCCCTCGGCTCATTTTGTAGACCCATGGTTTATGTCTTTTTTTCCCCTTAGACTGTTTGTTCCCCTATTTCCCTCTCGAGCCTGCTTCTTTTCTCCTCTGTGCCCTCATAATAACTCTTTTTGAAGCACTGTTCTTATCTGTGTTATGAACGTTACCTAACCTTGGTCTTTGCCTATGCATGCTCTCATGCTCCTTTGGTTCACCATCACACCAATTCTAGTTTTCCACCTCCGAAGCATGGTCTATGCCTACCTTCTTTCCTTCCCTTTGTTGTTGTTCATGTATGCGGGTTGCCTATTCCTCCTCCTCGACCTCCTTCCTCGTGTGCTCCCAGGGTTCAACATGGGTGGACGCTTCGTCATCTGTTTCCAGTAGATCTTCCTCCAGTGCTATCTCTGCTATTCATTCACGACCTTTCAGTCCCAACAGTTCTTCCTTTGTGTAACACATCGTCACTTTCTCATGCATCATCCCCCATGTTGTATCGCTACTGTCAACATGTTGTTGTGAGCGATCTTCTTCCTCCACCGTAAGGGCTGCTTTGCCCTTCCCGCCCTCTGTGTGGAAAGCCCCTGCCTTCTCCCCCCCTCGCACCATCTTTTCCTCCATCTCAAAACCCTTACGATCCTCCTTCCTTCCCCCAATCATGCCCCCCTTCGTCGCATCTTGTTCATCCCCCCTTTGACTCCGGAAGACGTCCTGTCCCTCCTGACGTCGCCTCCAACCACCAGCGTCCCACGCCTTGCCTTGCTTCCTCATACTGTCCTCCCTTCCCTACCACTCTCCCAGACCCTCCTCCCCCTTCTGCCTTTCTCCCTCACCTCTCGTCTCCCCCCTACACTACTATCTTCTTCCTCACCCTCCACCCTATTTGCCCCACCCAAGGAATCCTTCTTCTTGAACGTCAGCTTCCGTTGTGTCCCCCCTTGCCTTCTTTCCTATCATTTTCTGCTCTTTGCTGTTTCCATGGTGACGCCCGCAGCCATCGACCCCATCGTTGTTGTTGTTCGCCTCCTTCCTCGTTGCTGTTGCAATCCCGGTCCACATGACCTATCATGCCGCAGTTGAAGCAGAACATCGGCAACCATTCGTATTTGATATCCACATCGACGATGCACCCACTTTTAACCTTAAGCTTTAGGGTTCTTCTTAGGGGGCGGCTTACATCCAGCAATACTCGGACGCAAACTGAGGAGTCCCACCCCGATCCATCCATGTCCGTTGCCACCACCACACCTATGCATCTCGAGATTTCCATCACCATCGTTCCCCTCTATACCCCCTGGGTAGGCCATAGAGGCACACCCAAAAGGGTGTTTGGTTGATTTGTAGGTGCCCCGGTTGCTCCTCCTTATCCACCTCTTTGAACAGCAGAAGCCGCCCGTCAAAATTCCACGGGGCTCCATCCATGACCCTTTGTTTATCTCACCAGTGAGAGAATTGCATTGCGAATGCGTCACCCTCCAACTTCTTGAAGACCACCGTCTCGCGTAGACTCCATCCCTGTGACATAGTCTATTCCATCGCCTTCAGGTTATAGGTGCGATCGGTTAGAAGGCGCCCCACCAGTGCCAGTTCTATGTGATCTTCCTCTTCCTCATCGCTGACTAACAGGTTGTCGTCGATTGGTTCCTTGTCGTCGTCTGTCAATTTTAGTCCTGCATAACGATCCGCCAGCTCCTTCGTCATGAAGCCAGGACCCAACACGCCGCTGCAGCTTGAACCTGCAAGGGGAATCCCTAATCTAAAGGGGGTGGACGTCTACAACTTGCGGAACCCTAATCGCCAGAGCGAGACAGGCGCAAGGAGACGGTATTTAAATCACTTCTAGGTGTGAAGACATTATCTTATTGAGAGAAATTGATCTAAAATTTTAAGTTACCCTCTCACCAAATCTCATATATGTATTGGTGGAAGTCTTGTTTGCAAAAATATTGTATTTTTCCTTTTTTTTATTGCATTCAAGTTTCGATAATCTCACTGGTGAAATAGAAAAGGGAAGCTGTAGTAAGTAATTCGCTACTTAATTTCATATCAAAAGTTTAAGAAATAAATTATCAAATAATTGACTAACATGCTATAGATATAGAACAAATAAAATGTTTTTATAATTATAGTTTTTTGGAAAATCCTCCTCAATTCACCCATAAATTTCCCCATCTAAAACCTAGGGTTTGAAATCAGTGAAATAGCTGAACAGTTTGTTGAAGCATGGTTTAGTATAAAAATGGATTCATATGTTAATCAAAGTCTCAGCTAATGTCAATCAAGTAGTCTTCCATCTGGAAGACAAACAGTCTATTTGTCAAGTATACTCGACTTCTGAAATTGACTAAGGTTATTTCTCAATACAATGATCTATGTATTTCTATATCATCAACCATATGAGTCAATCCAACCTAGTGTTAGTCAAATGACTATCCTATAACCATAGACTGCCATATACCAAATGCCCCTAATGTGCAATCTTTTGAGATTTAATACATAATCTAATGTATGTGCATGCATCTCTATACATGAAGAATCATATACAATCTTCTTTAATTTTTCTTTGTTGAATTCGTAAATTACATGGTTATGATATTCCTCGACTAATATTAGGGATTAACTACTCTATATAGATCCATTTAGTATAATTATTACATTTTTATCACATTCTACTAGAATATGGACCGTATCATAATGACTTAGGGATTATGCATGTGTTACATTCACATTCTGTAAACCCTAGCTATTATTAAATAGAGAATTTATATATGAAATGAAACAAAATAATGCTTATAAAGTTGAGTTAAACAACAAAAATAGAACTCATTTTTCTCTTTCAAGAATTCTCAACTAAAAGTAGATTGGTTTTAATAGTCCCCCCCCAGAAAAGTTTCATCCTTGAAACATCAAGTACAAGGAAAGAGTACATTAAAATAAAAGTTACATACTTAATTATTATATTTCTCTTATCATATATATCCTTCTAAAACCTATGAGTTATGTGTTACATCCTTTGTTTCTCTTCCAATTACAACATTTCTTAGTAAATCAAATAAATGATATCAAGAAAATTTCTATTTTATAATATATTTTAAAAGTTGAACTTTCTTTAGGGTTCTAATTCTTTCTTAAGGTTGAATACTTGGAATGCATTTTTATATGCAATAAATAAACTTATACAAATATTTATAAATGATTATTCCATAATGAATTTACTAAATAGAAGACTTGTATATATGTTCTACTATTGTGGTACTTCAATATTGAAGCTCCCATAAGACACAACCCCACAAATGACCACAACTATATTGTACATAATCAACTATAATTTTCAATTAATATATTACATATAAAAGTAAAAGTGAATCATATAAACTAAAAAAAATTACATTCCTTGGTACACCTTAACAATCCATATATCAAAAATAAAGTCTAACAATACTAAAATGTACTTGTTTTTCTGATTCCTTTCATATAGTTTCCACTTACTTATTCATGTTTTTTGTTACATTATGAAGAGATGATCAACTATGAATGTTAAAATATTTACACTTAGCATGGATATTGTATCATTCATCCTATTCAAATCATACTAATTAGTTTAAAATTGATTTCCAGCCACTCTTATTTGTTAGTCTTGTAGTGTTTCTCCACTTTTATTGTTTCCAAAACCTTATAGCCTAGGTTGATATAAACAACTAACCTACCTTACTTGTGTTTAATATTGGGTTCTACTCAATTAAGCCTATTGACGTCCAAGGTCAAGTTAATATCAACTTGCTTTGCATTGCTAAACTATAAACATCTTCAGATGTATCTTTTTTGCACCTATTTCTCATGTTCACATGAGTTACTTCTTAAATTGGAAGCTTGTTCCTCTTTTGTGATTCAATATTCATACTTGTCCCTTAAATTGATGTTTATTCTTTTCATATGACTTTTTTTGTAAATTACTTTTAGTAACCATTCCTATGGAGTGACACGATTTGTACTACATCACTACTGCTTTCGGTTTGTGTATCTTTTAAGTAGTCCCTTTTTTTCAAATAACTTCTTCATTATTACATCCAGATTCTATTCTGAATTCTTGTCATAAAATTTATTAAATTATTATTTTCTTTGATTTAAGTTCCTAATACAAGATTGCATTCATAACAAAATAATTTAGATTATCAATCATTTACATTAAGTAGCTATTTAACTAATAATATTTTAAATAAATTTTAGTGTCCTTTCTATATTTTTATTTTCTTCTTTTGGGTGGTATGCCTCAAACCAATTTCTATTATCATATTCTTTCCCTAACATAGTATTTATAAATAAAAATTAGCATCTTACTTATCAGAAACTCACATATTACTTAGATTCATTCTTATACTATCTCCATATTTGTTTAGCTTTCATAAATACCACCTTTATTTATGTTTGACCTGATTGTCATAGTGGATTCTTATTAATTTTTCTTTCATATATGAATATATATAATAAAGGATATGATAAAGAAACTTCATCTTCTTGTCTTACCCTGGACTAATGTCTTACATGTTAATCAATTTTCTTTATTTGAGTCCTTCTAAGAACACTTTTCTTTAGTATACTTGATGAAAATTCTAAATGTTTTCTACTTATGCTTCCTCTACTCAAAATTGCACAGAATTCATTGATTTAGTTATATGATTCATTCCTCTTAATCCATTCTTTATCTCTTAGTCCTCTAAAAGTGTATCTTTCGTTATTCAATCTTAAATTAAACATTAATTCCAATCCTTTTTGTTCCTTCTATTCTTATCTCATTTTTTTTAATTTTATCATCATGAATCCTTCCAAACTAATGCAATTATAGTTCATCTTAAGTATTTTTTTAATCTCTGATTTATATATTCACCAAAACACATTTATGTTTGAAAATTCCTTCTATTCTTAAAAATGTCTCTTCATATCAAATTTAGTTATGAAATTTCTAAAATTTTAGTCAATTTACTTCTTTAGACAATTGATTGACCTTTCAACTAGTTGGTCAACTTCTTAAGTATTCATACAACTAATTACCCAGACCATGCCATATCACATTTTTGTGTTGTCAAGAGTGCTTATATATTATAAATTCTACCTATGTTTTGCATCTACGATGTTGGATATTTTATTAAATTAAACTTTCCACCCTGATCTATATTTCCAAAATTTAATCTCCTTACCTTGTATTTGAATATAGGTTTCTTATGTAAATCCCATTCTTGCATTGAATTCAAAAGTAAAACTTTTATATCGATCTTATGAACATTTCCTTGGATTATTGAGATCAAAGAATGATTTTATTCTCATTATCTTCTAAAAAGTTTTTTCATTCATTGTTGATTCTATTTGAAATACTAATAGGAGTTGTTAGATACCACTGAAACATCCTACCTCCCATATGATGACACAATTTTTGTCATGAATCCAAGAGTCACTTGGGATTAAATAATTGTTATTTGTTTCAACAAACAAAGAATATGAATATTACGCATAACTAAAAGGGAGAGTATTACAAAAATTTCTTTATGCAAAACAATGTAAATTATAACTAATTCCAAAAGAAATAAGCACAATTTTCATGAAAGGGTCGTAATATTGAATGTTGAGCCTTTGAAATTTATTTGAATAATATTAGCAGGTATAGAATAAAAACATATTACATTCTTTCTTTATGCTCTTATTTATATATTTTATTATAGTTTTGTAACCCTAGTGTCTCTAGAGTGTCTCTCTAATCTATCTTTCCACTTCATACATGGGCTAGACGTTTTAGGAGAGTACATAGAGTATCTTGATGTCACCCAAACTAAGTATTCATATGATATACTACGGAAATGCTCAAACTTTCTAGAGCTATCATCACATCACCTCCTAAGTTCCACACATATGACTCTAACCTACTAAGCTATTAATCCCTAACAACTCAACATATGCTCTAGTACTAAGATATTAGACCTAGATATCATAATCACTTCTAGATCAAGAGAGATTGGTATAAATATAGATTAAACTCAACTAAATACCTCTTAACGTTTTCATTTTAATTTACTTTCTTAAAAATGAAAATGGTGCCATGCTGGCTTACTTGCGTGAACAATGAGCCATTATTTCATAGATCATGTTACAAGTTTAGTTAAATATGTTTAATAATCCAAACTAAATCTCAATATATATGGTTTTTTATTAAGTTTAAGAATCATAAAAAACATAGTGAATATGAAATATTACAACATTTAAACTTATACAACTCTCATTGTTTCTATAAAAGGAAACAGATTGATAGGGAATGATTGTGCTGAGTTCTCAAATATCTAAATTTTCAAAATAACTTTTCATATATAATAAATCTACATGATATCAAGTGTACCTAAAAATTTCGTCAGTAAAGGGGTGATCTACTCACCTTGTGAATAAATCTATGAAACAATTAAAACCATTAACTATGTATTGAATATGTTTGTAAAATTCAAACTAAAGAAAACTTAAAAAGGTCCATAAGTCTAGATACATAACTATATTTATGAGAACACATCACATTTCCATTTATAATCTTTTTGATATCTTATTATTACTAATTCTAACTTGACTATTGTACTAACTTAAATGCCCAAATGGACTTTCTCTTTTATTTTGCCTTTAAAATCACTTAGATGTTTAATCCAAGTGAAGTACACTACTATGTGACTTACCTTACAAGTCTTAAGGTGTAACCTAGTTTATAGAGTGGGACCCGATAGGGGACCTACACAAATGGTATGATACAATGAGTTGTAGAATAAAAAGTAGTGGAAAATATAACTACTTCCATTTCTCACAAATATCCCACATACATTTTTATTCACCTTAAAAAGGTGGAAATAAAAACTAAACATATTACATATTGAACCCTTAGTAGAGGGAAAAAAGGCAATTCAAAGCTATATTCAAGATGAATAATGATGTACATTTTCTTCTTGAGTTAGGTCCCTCTAATTCACATATAACTGTGTGATTTTGGGATCAATCCCGATTGAAAGAAGAAGAAGTATGTGTCAGAATGCAATTGAGTATGTGCACAAAAAAATGCTTGGGCATTATAAGGGATTACAGTAGAAAAGGGTTGTAACACCCCAATTTTCATAACACATGAGCATAAGCTATATTTTTTTTCTTCATCTGGGAGTGTCACAAACATGATAATCATTGCAATAAAAGCAAATGAAACACTTTGCATTGAGTAAAACTGATTCATACATAGTCCTTGATAAAAGAAAAACTACAACTCATCTAATATACTCTAGAAACAAGACTATGCATAAAAAGAGATGTCTAAACTCTGGACCGTCTTGGTAGATGGCACCCCACTAGGAAAGCTTGGAAATCTACTAGACCTTTACTTGTTCTTTTAATCCTCAACTTCTCTAAAACCTGCAGACATCACGTCCCCAACCATGCATTGGGAAAAATAACAGTCGTTAGAGTAAGTGGCATGAGTATTATGAAATATACAATGCTAAAGAGCTGAAATTGGGTACTATAAACATGAACTAACATCAAACTGTGAGTAAGATGAAACATAAAATATCTTATTTTTTAATCTGAATCTTTATCTTTCTACCTTATCTTATTCTGGAGACATGTATCCTGGTACATGGATCCCAAGACCAACACCAAAGTGCTTGGGTGATACTTATCTTATCTAATTCCCTCTCATCATACTCATGGATGAGATTATGGGCATGCTCTAAACTAAGTATCTTTTACTTACAATTTTTATCTGACTGTAGCCACAATTATACAATAAGTCCTCCCGAATTGGTGTATCTACGCCCTGAATTGGTACTAAAGTACCCTGAATTGGCACTACATGCCTCTGAATGACACCGAGGTGTCTCTGAATTGGCGTGACTATGCCCTGAATGGTGTCGCAACACCTCTGAATTGGAGTAACACTCCTCTGAATTGGCAACAGATGCCTCTGAATCGTCCTGGGACTACTGAATGAGGACTTATCATATAATGTTTATGTGAAGGTTTTGACTTATTTATCTTAAGTCTAAACTTACTTAATTCTTAATCTGAACTGAAACTGAATACTGATAGCTTTACCGAATACTGAATCTGAACTTATCTTATATTAAAACTGAACAATGATAACTGAACTTATCTAAATCTGATTACTGAGTACTGAGTAGGTACTGAATTCTAAATATGAATTTGAATCTCTTATTCTTAAATTATGAACTGAATCTACATCTGAGTATGAATATGAGTCTCAATTACTTCATAATTGAGATTGGCTCTAAAACCCTTATCATGTATCTTTATTCATAATCTGGCTACTCACACAAGGAGTAGTCTAAGTCTGAATATAAATCTAATATCCATATTATCTAGATAATCCTTAATGTAATTCTTCAATCTGATAGGAATACCGTAGCTATTTTTGATACTAAATATATGACAACTAAGCCTACAGGCTTAGGGAAAGGATCTAATCTAAATATGGAAATATGAAGTATATGAGAGTTCGTAAGTATCAAATATCTAAACTAATGTGATTTTTGAAAAGATAACTCAAAATCTATAAAATTTCAATAAGTCATCTCAATACATCTCTATGAACCTAAATCTTAAATCTGAAAGTAGAAATCATATAAAGTCTCATCGTGCAACTTAATCATGACTTAATGCCTCATAATTTGATAATATTGTCATAAACTCATGTTACAATATATTCTGATCCCAATAACACCTTTATCTTGGAAATGGGTCCATGGTCTACCATGTACAACACCCATATTCTCACATAATACTTAGCTTCTTAAACACTAATCTTTCTAAGGAATCCATTTCACTTCTTAATTCTTAGATCGCTACATATATAAGAAACCTTGATGACATGTTCCTACTTGAATTCTTATCACACCATTATATATATTAATGAGGGGAGTCTTAACAATATGTTCTACTTGAAATCTTAATTCATGAACACATCTATATAAGTGAGGGATACTGATAACATATTGTTACTTAAGATCATAATACATGGTTATATCGCAAAACCACGAAGGGATAGAAGTCTAGTGTTAGTTTGTTATCTTGTAATCTCGAGTATCCATATGAAACATCTCTAAGGGATATGACATAAATATATTCTCTTATCCTTCTTATGAACTTAATTCATGATCTTGAATCATTCCATAACACATCACTACCTACGCCATTGAGCATATAAGGTTCTACAATCATAAAGCACATAAAATTTTTCTTGCATATCTTGACTTAGATTATTGGACATGAAGGTATCAATTAAGAAGCATGTAAATGTACTAGGCATGATAAACATAAATACTCATGGGCATGAACCACTTACCTCTTGCACTGAGGGTATCTTTAAGGAAGTCCTGATTCCAAGTTCCATAACTGTAATAACCTGGATATCATCATAGTTTTGATCAGTCGAAGCCTATGTTCCCTTTTCAATTTCTAAATCTCAAATCCCATCTTCCTAACTATATACACAAACTTAGATTTCTTAAACATAACTCTAATCTATGATCACCATAAAATATTGGTGTTGAAATAAAATAAAACTCATACTATATAATCAATATTATCTTTATACGCAAATAAGGCATAAGTCATCTTATGCACTCATATGAACATATAGATCAAAGAAAATCTCAAACATAGTCATATATACTAATATTACTTGACTCTATTATGAAATCAAATTAACAACCATTTTGATAAATAAAATTAGACTAATTAGGCATATATATCACTTATTGTCTCCAACTAATCATTTATTACTCTTTCATATTGGCTAATCATCTAAAACTAAATACTAATATAATAGCATGATTAACATCATCAAATCTCCAAAAAAGTATTCATATAATTTAGGAATGATCACATATTAAAATATCAGGTCATTTAAAAATCATATCATGGGTGAAATACCCAAAATACCCTTATTAGGGTTTACATTAAAAACCTCATTAGAACTTCATATATGAAAGATTAGGCTATGTAGTAATGTTAAACATATCAAAATACACCTTCAATAAAATTTGTATGAATTTCTAAAGGCGTTTACTATTTGTAATTGACAAAACAACACAATCATATAGTTTTGGATACCCAACATATAATAAATAATAAACATCCAAATAAAATTGTGGAGATATTTTTATAAGATAGTTTGCTCGAAGAACTTTCCATAGGTACCTTGATCGTCCCAAACCAAGCTCAATATCTCAAGATATGAATTTTTGAATATGTACCTCATCATCCATTCTTGGCCTTCGGAAGACGATCCAACAGCTTAGGGGCATCTGCAATCCCCTCAACCCAGGAGGATTCGCCTTCTTCACCCAACGGAGAGGGGGGTGTTTGCCCTGTTTCATGCCTAAAATAGAGTAACAGCTTGGAGGGCTCGACGGCTGGTGACCAAGGCATCCTTGCGCGAGGTAAAGCCCTCCTTGGCTGTGGCTTGGCTCGCCTGGATGGGTGGTGCCACCGATGGTGAAGGAAGGGGGTGCGTTCGAAGGTCCAAGTGGAAGAACCCATAGCCGCCACCTATCTCCGGCCTATCCGTCTTCACCCTTGATCTCCTTTTCC
Source organism: Alisma plantago-aquatica (assembly GCA_963693085.1). Lineage (NCBI taxonomy): Eukaryota > Viridiplantae > Streptophyta > Magnoliopsida > Alismatales > Alismataceae > Alisma > Alisma plantago-aquatica. The sequence continues at coordinate 924,610,271 of OY856409.1, forward strand.
AGTTCTCTAATTTGCATCAAACCCTAGATCTATGTGTGTGAGGCTCCGAACTCGGGATCCATGAGGTTTTTATAGAATCTTGCCCAAAGGATCTTGGAAGGAGTCCCATCTTCGTAGGAATATGTTCAGTGCATAAAATAGGGGATGCGGCTTTCCAGTCCGTGAGGACTGGGGTCGCCCCCTTTTTTTATTTTATTTTTATTTTTTTGCAAAAAGTCCAATCTATGGAAATAATTCTACAGACCACCACATGACCCCGTTTGAACTCAAATTTTTGGATAACTGATATATTATCATTATCTTGTTATGGAAAAGATATCAAGTCCAAATTAATTATAAAGACACTCCAAAATTTATATTTTAATTAATTGTTGAATAATTACAAATTTAATTACCCAGGCCTCTAAGTAATTCAAATTCATTTAAACTTTCTCCCACCATCTCATATTGTAATTACTATTCTACTAAAAATATTTTAAGCATTCATTATGGTCACAAAATATTTAATTCTCAATTTGTACTCCAAGAACCTATTTGTAAAACTTAATTAGTCCAATAGGGCTGGAATTGGGCTCTAGGGCACATGGCCCATCCCTTAGTATTTCAAAGGGTCCATGTGCTTAATTGTATTCCAAATCATGAAAATAAGTCTTCAATATAATTTCTCAATTGAAGCTCATGCATGACACATGTGATCAATATTTCTTTATTTGCATAACATGAAGACCTAAGCTAGGTCTAAGGCTCAAGGCATGAACTAGACTCATCATATTATATATTCGTCACATTATTGTCCATACAAATAATTCATTATGTCCATTAGCATGCCTTTACTAGAAAACCCCACATAAAATGCTTACTTTAGCGATGAAATTAAGGATGTTACAATTCTACCCACCTTAAAATAAATTTCATCCCCGAAATTTCTCTAGGCTACTACCCACCTTAAGGTTCTGCTTACCTCTTCATTTATTGAAAGGCACACTTATGTTCAAACTTTTGCATGAAAAGAGATATGTAATGTATTTTCATAAAGATTTATGTGAGTATTGTCTATTACCTTGGTCTACTTCGCAACTCATACTTAGGGTTTATGAAACTAAACTTGTGTCTATACTTAGGGCATCTACCTCAACCTTGTCATGACTTCCTAACATTAGTTGCACATGGTTGTCAACTCTTGGGTTCTTTAGGTGACTCCTACATTCCTAGATATGTGGTGATCAGGCACATACCTAGAGATGTGGGATCCTGACATGCTATCCTTCACTAACCCACTAACATATGTGTCCCATACCACATGGGCTAGTAAGAAATGAGATATGCATAAAAGTCTAGTGCTTATGAAATTCCTTTTCAATTCTCAATTGGTTGGCCATAGCCATTGAGAATGGAGAAGCAACATCATTAACTAGGGTTAGGTTGAAACATTAGACCTAGAATAGGTAAACATCTATCTCTAACATCTTTGTTTCTTCTAAGGTGAAAACTTTTAGTCATTCTAGGTCATTGAATATTTTCTGGGGAATCTATCCCTAAACCCTAATCTCTTATCTTGAATCTAGGGTGACTATGAGAATCATGTTTTCCTAGTGGCCATTTACCTAATTGCTCTGATACCATATTGTAACACCCAGATTTTCATAACACATGAGCGGAAGCTATATTTTTTTTCTTCATCTGGGAGTGTCACAAACATGATAATCATTGCAATAAAAGCAAATGAAACACTTTGCATTGAGTAAAACTGATTCATAAATAGTCCTTGATAAAATAAAAACTACAACTCATCTAATATACTCTGGAAACAAGACTATGCAGAAAAAGAGATGTCTAAACTTTGGACAGTCTTGGTAGATGGCACCCCACTAGGCAAGCTTGGAAATATCCTAGACCTTTACTTATTCTTTTAATCCTCAGCTGCTCCAAAACTTGCGGACATCACGTCCCCATCCATGCATTGGGAAAAATAACAGTCGTTAGAGTAAGTGGCACGAGTATTATGAAATATACATTGCTAAAGAGCTGAAATTGGGTATTATAAACATGAACTAACATCAAACTGTGAGTAAACTGAAACATAAAATATCTTATTTCTCAATCTGAATCTTTATCTTTCTACCTTATCTTATTCTGGAGACATGTATCTTGGTACATGGATCTCAAGACCTACACCAAAGTGCTTGGGTCATACTTATCTTATCTAATTCCCACTCATCATACTCATGGATGAGATTATGGGCATGCTCTAAACTAAGGTATCTTTTACTTATGATTTTTTTTTTACTGTGGCCACCATTATACAATAAGTCCTCCTAAATTGGCGTATCTATGCCCTGAATTGGTACTAAAGTACCCTGAATTGGCACTACATGCCTCTGAATGACACCGAGGTGTCTCTGAATTGGCGTGACTATGCCCTGAATGGTGTCGCAACACCTCTGAATTGGAGTAACACTCCTCTGAATTGGCAACAGATGCCTCTGAATCGTCCTGGGACTACTGAATGAGGACTTATCATATAATGTTTATGTGAAGGTTTCGACTTATTTATCTTAAGTCTAAACTTACTTAATTCTTAATCTGAACTGAAACTGAATACTGATAGCTTTACTGAATACTGAATCTGAACTTATCTTATATTAAAACTGAACAATGATAACTGAACTTATCTAAATCTAATTACTGAGTACTGAGAAGGTACTGAATTCTAAATTTGAATCTGAATCTCTTATTCTTAAATTATGAACTGAATCTACATCTGAGTATGAATATGAATCTCAATTACTTCATAATTGAGATTGGCTCTAAAACCCTTATCATGTATATTTATTCATAATCTAGCTACTCACACAAGGAGTAGTCCAAGTCTGAATATAAATCTAATATCCATATTATCTAGATAATCCTTAGTCTAATTCTTCAATCTGATAGGAATACCATAGCTATTTTTGATACTAAATATATGACAACTAAGCCTACAGGCTTAGGGAAAGGATCTAAACTAAATATGGAAATACGAAGTATATGAGAGTTCTTAAGTATTAAATATCTAAACTAATGTGATTTTTGAAAATATAACTCGAAATCTATAAAATCTCAATAAGTCATCTCAATACATCCCTATGAACCTAAATCTTAAATCTTAAAGTAGAAATCATATAAAGTCTGATCGTGCAACTTAATCATGACTTAATGCCTCATAATTTGATAATATCATCATAAACTCATGTTACAATATATTCTGATCCCAATAACACCTTTATCATGGAAATTGGGCCATGGTCTACCATATACAACACCCATATTCTCACATAATACTTAACTTCTTAAACACTAATCTTTTTAAGGAATCCATTTCACTTCTTAATTCTTAGATCGCTACATATATAAGAAACCTTGATGACATGTTCCTACTTGAATTATTATCACACCATTATATCTATTAATGAGGGAATCTTAACAATATGTTCTACTTGAAATCTTAATTCATGAACACATCTATATATGTGAGGGATACTGATAACATATTGTTAGTTAAGATCATAATACATGGTTATATCGCAAAACCACGAAGAGATAGAAGTCTAGTGTTAGTTTGTTATCTTGTAATCTCGAGTATCCATATGAAACATCTCTAAGGGATATGACATAAATATATTCTCTTATCCTTCTTATGAACTTAATTCATGATCTTGAATCATTCCATAACACATCACTACCTACGACATTGAGCATATAAGGTTCTACAATCATAAAGCACATAAAATCTTTCTTGCATATCTTGACTTAAAATATTGGACATGAAGGTCTCAATTAAGAAGCATGTAAATGTACTAGGCATGATAAACATAAATACTCACGGGCATGAACCACTTACCTCTTGCACTGAGGGTATCTTTAAGGAAGTCCTGATTCCAAGTTCCATAATTGTAATAACCTGGATATCATCATAATTTTGATCAGTCCAAGCCTATGTTCCCTTTTCTATTTCTAAATCTCAAATCCCATCTTCCTAATTATATACACCAACTTAGATTTCTTAAACATAACTCTAATCTATGATCACCATAAAATATTGGCGTTGAAATAAAATAAAACTCATACTATATAATCAATATTATCTTTATACGCAAATAAGGCATAAGTCATCTTATGCACTCATATGAACATATAGATCAAAGAAAATCTCAAACATAGTCATATATACTAATATTAATGGACTCTATTATGAAATCAAATTAAAAATCATTTAGATAAATAAAATCAGACTAATTAGGCATATATATCACTTATAGTCTCCAGGTAATCATTTATTATTCTTTCATAATGGCTAATCATCTAAAACTAAATACTAATATAATAGCACGATTAACTTCATCAAATCTCCAGAAAAGTATTCATATAATGTAGGAATGATCACATATTAAAATATCAGGTCATTTAAAAATCATATCATGGGAGAAATACCCAAAATACCCTTATTAGGGTTTACATTAAAAACCTCATTAAAACTTCATATATAAAAGATTAGGATATGAAATAATGTTAAACATATCAAAATACACCTTCAGTAAAATTTGTATGAATTTATAAAGGCGTTTACTATTTGTAATTGATAAAAAAACACAATCACATAGTTTTGACTACCCAACATATAATAAATAATAAACATCCAAATCATATTCTGGTGATATTTTTATAAGATAGTTTGCTCGAAGATCTTTCCATAGGTACCTTGATCGTCCCAAACCAAGCTCTATATCTCAAGATATGAATTTTTGAATATGTACCTCATCATCCATTCTTGGCCTTCGGAAGATGATCCAACGGCTTAGGGGGATCTGCAATCCCGTCAACCCAGGTGGATCCGCCTTCTTCACCTGACGGAAAGGGGTTGTTTGCCCTGTTTCATGCCTAAAACAGAGTAGCAGCTTGGAGGGCTTGGCGGTTGGTGACCAAGGCTTCCTTGCGCGAGGTAAAACCCTCCTTGGCTGCGGCTTGGCTCGCATGGATGGGTAGCGCTGCCGATGGTGAAGGAAGGGGGTGTGTTCGAAGGTCCAAGTGGAAGAAGCCACAACTGCCACCTATCTCTGGCCTATGTGTCTTCACCCTCGATCTCCTTTTCCAGTTCTTCGATTTGCATCAAACCCTAGATCTATGTGTGCGAGGCTCCGAACTCGGGATCCATGAGGTTTTTATAGAATCTTGCCCAAAGGATCTTGGGCGGAGTCCCATCTTTGTAGGAATCTATTTAGTGCGTAAAACAGGGTTGCAGCTCTCTAGTCCGTGAGGACTGGGGTCGCCCCCCTTTTTATTTTTTTTTTCTTTTTGCAAAAAGTCCACTCTATAGAAATAATTCTACAGACCACCACATGACCCCGTTTGAACTCAAATTTTCGGATAACTGATATATTATCATTATCTTGTTATGGAAAAGATATCAAGTCCAAACTAATTACAAAGACACTCCAAAAGTATATTTTAATTAATTTTTTAATAATTACAAATTTAATTACCTAGGCCTCTAAGTAATTCAAAATCATTTAAACTTTCTCCCACCATCTCATATTCTAATTACTATTCTACTAAATATATTTTAAGCATTCATTATGATCACAAAATATTTAATTCTCAATTTGTACTCCAAAGACCTATTTGTAAAACTTAATTAGTCCAATAGGGTTGGAATTGTGCTCTAGGGCACATGGCCCATCCCTTAGTATTTCAAAGGGTCCATGTGCTTAATTGTATTCCAAATCATGAAAATAAGTCTTCAATATAATTTCTCAATTGAAGCTCATGCATTACACATGTGATCAATATTTCTTTATTTGCATAACATGAAGACCTAAGCTAGGTCTAAGGCTCAAGCCATGAACTGGACTCATCATATTATATATTCGTCACATTATTGTCCATAGGAATAATTCATTATGTCCATTAGCATGCCTTTACTAGAAAACCCCACATAAAAGGCTTACTTTAGCTATGAAATTAAGGATGTTACAAGGGTAATTCCCAAGCAAAGAGAGGGCCATAAACATATCAATACATTTCAAAAGAATAAATCAAAATGATGATTAATCGATGAATGACTAATACGTACTGAGGCACTATTAACTTAGAGACTCAATTCATGAATTAAGAATATCTAACCTTTTAATCACAATTAAATTACATATAAAAAGTGTATGTAGATTACCGTTAGACTAGAATGAAGTTGAGCAGGGTTAGAGAACCACTAACTATTAGCCATGACAAGAAGAATAAAACCTTAGTGTCTGTCATATAAAACCTGATAAGGGAATAAAACACAATGCCTGGTAGGGGAATAAAACTCAATGCCTATATTCGTAACATTGTAGAGGAATAAACTCAATGCATGGAAGGGGAGTAAAACCAATTGCCTAGAACATGGTTACACAACTAATAGTTATTACTAGTGAAAATGTAATATAAAAATAGAGTAGGCAAGAAACTATAGTGTATATAGTTAATATTCATGTACCAACGGGATGAGAAAATCCAAGATATGAGGAATGGAGTCACATGACTCATACAAAAGGGAAATATTGTTCCAATAATCAACAATGAAGAATTCAATGGATAATATTCAATATTAAAAGAGGCAGTTCAATATATTAAAAAAAAGAGTGTCAATAGAAATATGCCTCAATATTATCTAACTATGATTTCGTCATTAAATACCCAAGTAAAATTGAGAGAGAGCGCATACCTCATAAGTTAGGTATACATATCCAAAAGTACAACCATCATTCAATGTCAAAACTTCCAAATCCTAATTAACATATTGTTGCATTAGGATTATAATGGTTTTTATAACAACTAACAAAAGACTAGAAAAGCCTTTTTGAGGAACTCAAATTTGGACTTCTAAAAGTCTATCACTAAATCAAATATATTAGTCTGATTCCAATATTTATTTATTTATGTGTTTTTGTTAAACCAATAATTAGATATGATTTTATAAGTTTAATTTAGTTTCTCAACACTTGATAATCTTCTTACAATCTGATTTTTTATCAACTATAGTGACATACTGTGTGTTCCATTACACTTTATTAAAAATCTGACGTGATCGTTGAACATCTAGTTTTTAAAAGACCAAAATTCCCTGGAGAAAATAGTAGACTATATGAGCCGAAGACATGCATATTAAGGAAAAGATGAGGGGGTTTGTACATCTTCCCTACTCACCATGGCTAGAGTAGTAGAATATCAACACTGAGACCAGCTTGATCCATGGCATTCCTCATGCCTAGACACCAAACTTGGTGTTCTATGAACTACCCTTTCCATGGCTCACTGAATGGTGTAGCTAGATCAACGTAGGCATCAACCAAGCTCTAAATGGTGAGTTTGAAAATCCAAAAGTGATACTAAAAGATCAAGCCCAATCATACAAACACTCTCAGTAGATTCTTCTTTACCCCACGAGGTTTGTAAAACATTGTCTCTAGAGTCTAAAAGGCTCCAAATTACTTGTAAATATTGGGTCATGAAGCAAAGAGAAATAAAGCTCCTTGGGGATGGGGACTAGAAACAGATGCAATGAAAAGGTAATGTAGAAAGAAAGAGGATGGTTGTGGTCACTTATAGTTAAGTTAATTGATCATGGTGGCTTGAGGAGGTGCGACAAGCTCCACATATCCAGAGACAGATGTTGAGTTTGGACAACTAATATAGAGTTCTCCATATGAAATTGGGGGTGAAAGATGAAAAAGGTCATGGGTCTTATTTTGAGGTAGTTATTATGTGGTGGGATTCAGTTTCAACATGGAAACATAGTTCTCAACAAGATAGGACATCGAAGAGGCTACGATTCAATTGGGCATTTCACAAAATAATGGAAAGGCCCTTCAGATTTTTTGTCAGCTGTAATGGAAGGATTAGGGGAGTTGAACAGCAAAGGAAACATGCAAATTCATTCACTAAGGAAAGATACATCTGGAGTGTAGCAATCAACATTGTGGCATTTAAATTTATCGGGCACTTGGGTGAAAGAGACAACACATTGGTCTTTGGATCATATTCGTGGGTTTTGAGGCCATTCAGATTGTGTGACACATATCCATAACTCTTTATGAAAATTAAAAGTTGGAACCACAATCAAATAAGATGTGACACAATAATCCAATTAAAGTTATATTTACATCATATGTTTCTCATGCTTTTGATAAATTGAGCATGTATTTAACATCTGGTTGGCTTGATATTTTGTAGGTTACCTAATTTGGGCATGAAGAAATTGAGTTTAAATGTTTATTTTACAATTTAAAAACATTTGATTTTAGATCAACCATACGCTTAGTGCATAGCACATTTTATTACCTTTATTAATCATTATTTCCATTATATTTCATATTTATTTATTTCCCTTAATCTACTTATCCTACGAAATTTCAAAATCTCAAAATAGAGGCATGACTTATCCAAGGTTGAAATTATAAAATTAATCCCAATGAAAAACTAAATCACTTGATTGATCCTAAATCCTCATGTGACACGATATTTATAATTTTATTTGGATTTTAGAATTGAATTTATATTGATTTAATCTAAGTCAGGGGATACGTAGTTAGTATTGTTCCTACTCAAGAAGGATTTTAGTAAAAAAAGGGAGGGTTCATCTATAAACCTAGATTTGGGTATTCTACAACACTTCACCCTTGAAAAGGTTTTTGATCCCAAAATCCATCCAATCTTGGCATCATATACCCAGTTCCTAGCCAATCTGTAGGTTTGAAGTTCACTTGGCATATTGGGTTATAATATACCATTTTATAACAGACTCTAAGCCAAAAACCAAGGTGTACCTATATCTCTCCATGCATGAGTTCTAGATAGTCTTCTTATTTTAGAGTTGAGTTGGTCATGTTTTATCAAAATCTATGATTACCTAAATAGTAAAATATTAATTATCATTATTTATACCTTTGGTGATTTTTCTATCTACCTAACATAGTAATTATCACTTTGCCTTTATTTATATAGGTACATAAATGCTATTAGGGTATGCCATGCATATATACCTTCTTTTCATTTTGACTTTGGGGTTATATCTTAGGTTTAATTTATATATATTTCCAGGAGGATTAATAATCTCATACTTCATGACCAAACATTTCAAACAAAATATTAAGCATATTGGGTTTTGGTATAAGATTAATTTGTTAGAAAACATGTTAACAATTAATATTATTAATTTGAGCAGTATAGTGTATTTTATGCAACTCATTGAGTTAATCACCCATAATTTGTAAATATGTTGTAGTAAAAAAGTTAAAATAAGGTGTACTTAATTCCTTTTCACTTTATTTTATTGTGATCACATGACAAGGGTGAACATGCATTAAGTTTAACATATCTATTTGTTCAACCTAAGTTCTAGAGTAGAGTTATAATTACCATTAACTTTAAATCAAATAGATGTTTAGAGGTATTACATTCAAACTTTTAGTGTTTATTTTTTATTTTTCTATGTATACTTAGTAACTTGCCTTACTAATTTCACCATTTTAGTTATGTGAAGACAAATTTCATAAACTAATTTTATTATCCACATACTACTTATAATAGCTTTTATTAAGTTGAGATCATCCTTAAGTTAAGTTATACTCCCCATGGGTATAACATAATAAAATCCACCCCTTGCCGGGGTTAATCTATATTTTAGTTAGTCATCTAGAGAGGCAGTAAGGGTTGATCAAATAGATCATATATATTGATAACATCTTGTTTTTAGTTTCTGCTATACGCTTATGCTTATGGTCTTAGGGATGAGCTATTTAGTACACAGATCTGGAGGTGCCACCAAGAGAGTTGATATATAAGACCTAGATTGTGTAACCACCAAAATCAAATGTATTTGGATAGTAGAGACCCATGTCGAAATTCAAGTCTAAGATTTAAAGGGTGAAGTTGAGGATGAAGTTAATTAAGAAGTTCAAACCCTGATTGAGTTTGTTGGAAGCGTTTATGCCATGTATGTTTAGCGCAAACTAAAAGTATGTCAAACCTTAAGGTGGTTAGTCATAAATAAAATTTCATGGAAGTAATTTATTTAAGGTGGGAATAATTATAATATCCCTAAATTTTTAGAACACTAACTTATTCTCAAACAACCCTAAAACCCTAGCTTGAAAATTTTGAGTATAATATGCCCTAAGTCATACTCTAATATGTAACTTCACTAAGGTGTGACTCAAATTATATGTAATATCATACTGATTTAACAAAATTCAAATTAAACCTAGTTCCTCTAAAAAGTAGGATGGTTTGAACATGAAGGGTAATATTGTAATACACACACTCTAGTCCAAAGTGATAAATAAGTGACATCAAAAGGTTAAGTGTGCAATTTACCTAATTAATATCCATAACTAGACTCAATAAAGCTTAGATAGGATAATTACAATTATAGTTCCTCCCCTTAACTTCCATACCTTAATCCTTTTTGGAAAATTTTAGGTAATTAAGATGAGTTTTACGACATAATTTTAATCTACATGATTTTACAATTTAAAATATAAATCCAAGTTGATATTCAGGTCTACATCCTCAATTTACCTAGGAAGTGAAGTCCAATCAAGTTGTAACAATCATTGTTGTGTCTAATAAATTAAGAAAGAAATAATATAGTTCAAGCCTTAATTCATCAATTTATCAATGTGACCTAGATAACCTAAGTCTCACTTTTTCTTTCTTTTCATGTGGTCCCTTTAGTCAGAGCCTCCTTCTCCAAGTTGGACTCTTAGCCCAACAAGACTATCTCCATATCCTCTTCTTGATTGCTCGATCAACATGACTCTATTTTCCATGAGATGATATTTGGGAAACAAACTCTACCAGCTCCCCGATCTCTCTCCCCACCCCATTAAACATCACTAACAAAACCCACTAACATCTTTGAAATAGAGAGGTGAATCTATAGACATGTACTTTGATAGGGTTTCTTTCACAACATATTTCACACCTTGAGAACTCCTAATGCCTCTTGAACATCTAATTGCCAAAGTACTTCTAGTCTTGTCATACCTATGACTACATAAGTAAGCTTCCATAAATGATCTGGGACCATTTGGAGACTGAAATTCAATTAAAATTTTCATCAATCCATGACTTTAGATCTACTACATCTCTCTTTGCTCATATCCTCCCTTAAGATTTCATGACAATGATACAAAAGATCTCAAGCCGCTTTGACGTACAACCTCACAAGTCAGAGATCTCGAGGGAACCTTTACCTACAACAAATTTTTCCCAATTAGAGGTATTCCCTAAGATATCCTTTTTATTTCATTTTTGACCTTGTGTGCAATACCCATGAACAGAGTATTGTTTGACCAATATTCTTCTTGACCAAATTTATTTTGATGCCTTGGTGGTTTTAGATCTTTTGACCGGTTGCATTGCTTCTTATTTTTCTCCTACCTTTCACCTTCCTAGGAGCTTCTAGTTTCTTGACATCTCATGTATGGGTTTTATAGGTTTGGATGGTGGCGAGAAAGGTGACTAGCACCTTGGTTTTCCCTAAAAAAGTTTTATTGAAGTTTTGTATTTGTACGTCCTCGTTATTCTAGCGTTGTTGCTTGCATTTGCCAATTGAAGAAGAAACAGGGTTGTTCTTTACCCTCAAGTAACCTATTATCATTCCAATTTGGTGACATGTGCATGTGCAAATCATTCTTTGCACGTGCAATTCTATATAGTGATCATAGGCTTCCTTTTGGGTGGGTTTAGGCCAGGAAGCCAGACTTGATTAGGCCAGTTAGGTAAGTCCCACCAGCACTAATTGACAAGATGTTTCCTATGTGGATTTTCCATAATTTTTATTGGTCAGATATTTAAGAATTCATACTAAATCAAATAATCATCAAAAATTAAGTTTAAATATGATTTGGGAAGCTTTTTTAAAAAGAAACTAGAATTTATAGCTTTTTGAGTATGTTTTCCTATCAAACAAATTATAGTTTGCTAAGAAATAATATTAGGGTTTAAGGAGATGACTAAAGTATAAATTGATAAGAAGTATTTGTGAAGGGTAATTAGGGTTCGACCAAATCATGAATGTGATTGGGATCTCTTCAACCTCAGAAGAGAAACTAGGTTTTCCTCCAAGAAAGGTAGGTGATTGGAGAAATTTGAACATGACTATTGGTTGCTTGTATATATATCTACAATGTAAATGAAATATAAGAATGAATTATCTATTGATTTGGTTTCTTATGAATATAAGAGTCAATGGATCTATTACAAATTGTATGTCACGTTTTTTGTCAATAATTATTGCTTCACCTCTCATGAAATCATGAGTAAAGCAAAAAATAATATCTATATACAATTTAAGAGTTTTTAAGAGAAAGATAATGATTAAAAATAACTTTTGTAAGATCTTTGCTGAGATGATCCTTAGAGAAACTTAATCAGAACTTCATTGCATAAGACAAGAGTCATTTTGGTGCTATCCAAGATGCACTTACATGCATAAGAAAAAAGCACTTTTGTGCAAATATAAGGATTTCTATATAGGTGAAGATAAAAGAAATTATCTAAAATTAATTGTGTCTTTTATTCAATGTTTATTGTTTAAATGTTATTTTCATTTACATATTCTCTTAAAGATTTAATATGTGTATTCCACATACAAATTGTTTGATGTATGGATGGGGGCGTGATGCCCACAAGTAAGGATCAAGCATAGAAGGATAGATCAATCTAAAGTACAAGGACTAGCTCGAGGATCTTCCAAAGAAAAGACTTGGTGGGTGCTAGCTATATAAAGTTTAGATTTATTTCCTTGTTTATGAGAAGTTTATTATGTTTAAGTGTGATATATGTTTAGTTTACTTTGTGTGTGTGTTTTTTTGATCACTTGAGAAAGATAATTTTTATCTTTATCTTGTTATAGTTTATATATGAACTCTATTTTTATGCAATAAATATCATGATTGTGACATCCTTCTTGAAGTGAATGCAAATGTATGCTTCCACTATATCTTGTGTATGTTCTTAAAAGCGGAATGTTATAGACAATATTGTATTATGAAGGTCAACGATCACAAGATAATAATCACAATCATATCAAAGGTTCACCCAAAGGCCCTTTATGCAAGCATGCAGTCAAGCTTGTCACAACATTATATGACACTATGAATTCATATACCTCTCCCACCCTCATTTTTAATATTTTAGATATCACCCTTTATCACTCCAACTTCATTGTAATCCATACCTTCTTATAAAATATCATAGTTATTAAGGCATGCACCTAGGAAGCCTCCTAGAGAGAAAGTAACTTAAGGGGTTGCCCCTTGCCTATATTTTCACCTTGACTTATTTTGTATGGTACTAATGGCATATTTATGTTTTAGGTTTTATTTGTGGATATCAAACATTCAAAAATTAAATAAATCATTATGTTATGTGCCACAAATTATTCTTATTTGGATATAATGAGCTTTATTCACACTTTCTAGTTTTTCTTATTTTGCAGTTGAAGTATAGTTTCTATTTAATATCTTTTCTATGAAGGATATTGATCACATAACTTAAAACTTGGAGTTATAGCATTAGATTTTATTTACATGTTTATTTTTCTTTTACATTGATCCCAATAATTCTTTTCTTGTTCTTGACATTGTTTTTAATTAGAATCTATTAGATGTAATTGGTTATCTTACAATATAATACAATATATGTATGTGGGAGGTTAGCCATAAATATGTGTATACCTATATGTATGGATGTAAAATATGTGCATATAAAGTAGGGAAATGTTCATAAAAGTCATTACAAACATGTATATATAGATAAAAAATACATATATTTTTTTAGAAGTTGCCTAAGTGCACCTAAGAATCAAGGCACTCAAGTTTGACACTTCTCTCCTTGACAACTATGCCCGATATCCAATTTCAGACAAATAAGGCCCTATCTTAGCACAAATACCCACTAATAAGATAATAAGACTTGTACTTTCTTCCTATGTGACATCTTTATCCTTCATTCTCTTTCAAGACTCAAAACTCGCATTCATTTCTCACTTGCTTTGTGGAATAATTGTCCATGGTTCTTGTTTATCAATTACACTTGTGCCCAACTTAAGATAAATTCAATCTCACCATTAGGTAGTTTTAAGCTAGTCAATATTCATGCACCTTGACATTGTTATATAAAATACTTCAAAATATAAGAACTTTGATATTGTCAAGCAACAAATATACTTAGATGCATGCATATAACTTTTCTTTGTTCAATGTGTGCTAATATTACTTTTGAATACATTGATTCTTATGAAAAATAGATGATAATAACATGATCATCTTCTACCCAATAATGAATTTCACTAATTTGTACCCCAAATTTATATTGTAACTAAAATTATTGACCAATTGAAGATAAAGTAAATGATCATACAAAGGGAGCCTAAGAACTTTGAACTTTAAAGAGAAACTTCAGTAGAAGAAGTACCATATAATAGCACTCAATTCAAATCTATTACAGGGTATACATCTTGCTTACATTTTTAGTCATTGTGTGTCGCTTCACATCATCATTTAGCACTATACTCATCTTGAGTGTACCCCCTTGAAAATATTGTGTAATTCTCGGGATCAATACCAAGGCTCTAATAGAGTTTTATGAATGACAACTAGCCTTAACTGTGCATACTCACGCACAAATCAACATCAACTTCTAGATTGGTAACCCATCCTAGTAATACTCTGGGATGGGCACGCTTAACCACAGAGTTGTTAGTGATGGTCTTACTGAAAAGGAGGTGCACCTTGGTGATATGAGTAGTCCAATTCCTTTTAAGATCATATTTTATCCTAGTCCTCAAATCTTGGGATAGGACCAGTGGTATAAGAGCCTACAAACTCCCTTATGCATGAATAAAATAACTTATGCAACATCTTGAACCTAGAAAACCCTAAAAGTCAACAACAATGATAAATGAGGTGTTTCAACACATGATCCTGGCTAGTACTTGCCTCCTATCTATATTAAAATGCTGGTTGAGGTTTCCTGCACTGCCTAGATTAAGTTGATCTAGAAAAGGACCAAATGGATTTTCCATTAACCCTAGAGAGTCATCTTTCTTCTGATGTTTTCACTTAAATCTACCTGAAAACACCCATTAGATTGAGATAGGCTGAGTCCTCATCATATTTCTCTCTTGCTATTTTTCTTTTCTTGATATATACCCTCCCAATTTTAGGTTTCATGAAAAAAATACTAAATTTTGAACACATTTGGAAAAACATGATTAAGATGATAGACTCTTGACTCAAACTATATTATGAGAATTGAAGGTATTCTTTGAATAGTACAACCTTGCCATACTTGAAATGAACTCAATATCTTTAGTGTGATGGTGTACTCCATGTGAGATAATCTATACATAATATCTAGTATATAAAAGGGACTAGTTGACTATAATGCCTCCCATTTACTATTTTCAAAAAATTTCAAAGATATTTGGATTGAAATGTATCATATGATGGAACGGTTGTTGAAGAGCCTAAATTGATGTGTCCATTCCTCATGTATCCCTTAGTTCATCCTTAGTTTATCCTTGAGAGGAGGAATGAAATCATGGAAATTGAAAACTTGAATTTTTTTGAATTTTTATTGAATAATGATATTAATTTATTGTTTCTCTTGCATTCCTTGACATAAAGGGGATAACCAAAATTCTACATACTTTTCCTTTTGATTATTTCAACGGTACAATGCACACATGCCAATATAATATAAGGAGAACATGTTAGAAATGGGTCATTTGACTGTTAACCTCTTGACCTCAATCACATCCCTGTTTGGACTTTTACCTGAAACCACATCTTTGGATTATTTGGAAGAAAGGAAAATGATAAATTCTTGCAGATTGATCTATTTGACCCAAAACTCATATCTTGAAATCTTGACTTGATGGTTATATTGAAAATGGTATCTTGAATATACACATAGGGTTATTTTATTAATAATGATAGGTCCAGAACATTCATCAACCTTGAATATACTCAATAAAGAAATCAAAGCTGAGATCTTGAAATATTGCTATATTTTTATTTATAGGTGAATGACCATACCTTTTTTCCGAATAGGAATTGAAACCTAGACTTGAATGGTTGGATCCATAATATTTGAATTTGAATCTTGACTATTAAATCATGATTTTTATTGATTATCAAACACTTTGATCTATGATATTTAATCTTGACTCTTGATTTTGATCCTTATTGGGCATTGATTTGACTTGAAATCAGACTCTACTCTACAAATTGATGGACTACGATCCTTTGACCTTGAATTGATCAATACAAGTTTATGAGTGACTTTTTGACTACATCATGACTATAATAGTGAATATGAAATAGAATGTAGTATGAAGTATATTTTTCCAACATTTCAAATATATTTTTGAATTTGTGGATAAAATTCCCTTTAAAGTGGGAAGGAAGTGACAACCACAATCTTTAGGATTTTATAATCCAATGTGTATCTCTAAAGTTTTAAGAATTTGTGACTTTGGTGTTTTTGAATGAATCATAATTTTTCCATGTGTATAATCATGAATTAGATTTGTGGTAAATATTTGAGAATTTTTGGATATCATTTGAAAAATGGTAAAATTCATATAGGCCATAATTTCAAATTTTGATGATATTTTAGTTGGATTCTTAAATAGACTTATTTTTTGATGAAACTTAGTGTGAGAGTTGTTATGATGGTATTGAATCATGATACAAAATTTATAACCATTAGTAGCTAGTTTGATGGTTCAAATAAATTATACAAGAAATATAGTCAAACTAGATTTAATGGTTCATGTCATTCACATTATTTCATTGAACCAATAAAACTTTGATATCTCGGGATTTTCTTATCCGAATAAGGTGAAGTTTAAACTGTAATATTCTAAGTATAAATTGGATTATCGATAAATTTTAGAGAAATCATGGATACAATATTTTGAAGATATAGTTTATAAGTAGTTATTGAGATCATGTTTGATGGATGGACCAATATATATTTAGAAATGATGTGATTTATATACATTTAAAAGTACATAAAAAAGTCTTATTGCATCTTTGTTTATTTTATTTAAGGATAGTTGAGAATTTTGTAGACAATGATGTATTTTGGGTTTTGATTATGATTACACAAATATGTTTTAATAATTTGATAAATCTTAATGATAATTATGGTTTTTAAAGACAGATAGAGATTCTACATAATAAATAAGACCTAGTCAACATATCATACCACTGGAAATTTTGATTTTTAAGGTTGAATTATTTAGAAATGGAATTAATTGAGGTGCACAATGCTTGTTTATAAAATTTTAATTTAATATAATTTTAAGTTGGTAATAGACATCATGTACAAAGATGGTATGGATTAGTCGTATATTGACGACACCATTGGAATTTTATTAGGAAATAAAATCAAATGTTGAGTTGGATATAATTTTTTTATGTGAAAAAGTATTTCCATGTGGTTTAACAAGGATTAATTGTATTTTAGAATTAAATATATGTCTTGATCAGAAAGTGGTTTGAATAGTCAAACCCAATTATTATGAGTTTTTTAATGTGCAAGATAAAGTTAAATTATAAAAGAAGTTTGACCACCACTCATCCATTTCTCTCCCCTATCTATATATACACACACCCTACAGACGTTGTCCATCCACAACCAACAATTCAAATTGTCCTCTCAACTACTCTTTTGCATTTACCCCACGATTGTGCTGGAGGCACACTGCTATAGTGTGATGGCCTCTCCCTCTCTCATTTTCCCTCAAAATCATAGTCAACCAGTAGAGGCCTGGCACTGTAGCAGTCCACTCTCACATGTCTCTCTCTCTCTCTTTGCAAGGTATAACACTCTCTCTAGATCATATTTTGACCATATCTCTCACATCTATTCATGGAGACAGACATATGCGTAGTCTGTTTCGATTGCATGAACACAAAAAAATGATGAAAGTACCAGTAACATATCATTTCAAACCCTCTTTCAAAAAGTTCTTATATAATGATCTTTGTGGTTATTATGAGATCACATGTGAACCTTTCACTCATTTTGACCTTATTATCATAAGATATTTTTGTATCAATATCATATCTGTCATTGTCTAGAACTTTGGCATATGAACTTGAAACATGATAAAGATTAAGGGGATATTGATGTTCCAACATATATGACCTAATAAAATCATTCACCCACATATGAAAACTTGATATTTGATATTGTTGAAAAATTTTCAAATTGCATTATTTGTATATTTTAGGTATGAATGGTTAACTTTATGGTCATGTGGAATAAATACCCTAGATCTTATTCATTTGATGAAAAAATATCTCAAACGCCAAATCCTGACCATTACTTAGTCAACATTTGACCATGTCCTAACCCTAGCCCCTAATCTACTTTATCCATGATATCACGTCTCAAAATCTTTTGAAAGGTATGAGTACTATATCCTTTTGACATTGGTTGATATAATGTAGTGTATATTTATGTATTTATGACTAAAACACTTGGATACTTACTTGCATGAGCTACCACATTCCCTTCAGACTAGTGTTTCAAATTTCTATATATATACTATTTATTGTTTTATTTAATCATTAGACTTGTAACATACTCCCCTTGTTTCTACTATTGATCATTTGAGCATTTCCTCTTGTCGTTGTTAGGGCTCAAGTGGTGATTTTTGCCTTTCCCTTAAGGTTACTGGCACTTCAACCTTTCCTTTAAAGTTAAGTGGTATCATGTAGGTCTCACCACCCTCTTTCTTGTATGTGAGGTGATTGACTTTTGTTCGAAGTACATGAAAAATCTATTTGAAATCCTTGCTTATTGAACACTTGAAGTTTTCTTCATTATTAATTTTTTCCATATAAACATGCCAAGTGGATTATCTCTTTTGAATCATATATATATATATATATATATATATATATATATATACACACATAAAGCACACACATATATACATATATACACATGTATATATTTGTAAACTATTTCATGTTTTTCATAATACTCAATGTATTTACATTGACCTTGAGTCATGATTTTTTATCTAGGAAAACAATAAAGACTCTACTCATTCTCTTTATCTATTGGACTCAGTTAGAAGATTAGAAAATACATGAAAGAAACTTGCAAACATGCGAGAATAATTTTGAAATCAGGTTGTAGCAGTTATCTAGTTGTATTAGTCGATTTTATTTCCAATCGTGTTTCTTACTTGTTTGCCTATTGGGATCATGTAAAAATGTTATGATTGAAATTAATTGAATGCAATTTCTTTATTGCATATGACGATGTCTTTTCCTTCAGGCTACTTAGGGATGGATGCTTTAATCCCTCTACCAGTATTTAGGTAGTGAGATTGGGATTGGGGTAATAATGTCTCCATGAATTTGGTATAAGAGTGTACCCCATGAGACAAGTGTCAGGACCAAATCCTACCTAAAATAATAATTTCAAGAACAAAAAAGTGGCTCCACTTGAGGGGGTGTTTGGATACTCCCACACCACTAAGCTATATAGTGGTCCTATGGCTTATAAAGTGTGTAGTCCCTTTACTTATTGCCTATTGATTTTGATTTGAATACCACACATTCACATATGATATTTTAATGCTTGATTCGACTACCTAAGATTCTAGTATAATTTAGGAATGATGATTGGCCCCACAAACCACCACTAACCCAAATTATGTACTTTGTCCTCAATCACACACAAGTCGTGATCAGCTTTCAGACTGGTCACCCATCCTGGTAATACTCTAGGCTAAGAATCCTTAACATAGAGTTCTTAGTGATGAGTTCCTTGAAAAAGCAATGCACCTTGGTGATACAGATAGTCCAATCATTCCTTTTAAGATCATTTTATCTAAGACCTTGAATATGTGGATGGGTACAATCTCCCCCACTTAGACTCCTGATATCCTCATTAAGGCTAAACTATATGACCTCATAATCGTTCCCCATCTTAGCGCATACCCAAATAGCCCATGTACACCTAGTTCATGATAACGACTACCAACAAATGGGTGGATCCATCACCATAGATAGCCATTTCCAATATGTGTGGACCTACAATTCAAATACGGTTATGCCATAGGCCGATGTGGGCCCCACCTACTAGAGGGGAATTGGATCTGATACCATTTGAGAATAGGTGGTATTAAACACAAAACTAATTGACAATGAGTGAAGGAGCTACACACGTTATAAGCCACAAGACCGCCCTAGATCTTAGCGGTGTGGGACTATTCCAACATCCCCTCAAGTGCAACCATTTTTTCTGTGCTTGCACTTGTTATTTTAGGTAGCATGTGGTCCTCTTAGTTATCTCATGGGGTCCACTTTGATACCATTTGTAACGCCTGAGACCACTACCTAAGGCTCTAGTAGAGGTTTAGGAAAGATGAATGGCCCCACAAATCACCACTGGCCTTAAATGTGTGGCTTGTCCCTACTCACACAAAAGCCAGGAACAACTTCCTGATTGGTCACCCATTCTAGTACTACTCCGATTTGAGAAAGCATAACCATATAGTTCATAGTGATGTGCTCCCTAAAAAGGATCTGCATATTGGTGATATGGGTAGTCCAATCATTCATTTTAAGATAATTTCATCTGAGCGCTCAAATCATGTATGTTATGTATTGCTTGAGAAAATCGATAATCAGTAGCCGATTGTATGAAAAATGTGTTCCAATGAAGCAATACACATATCTTATTAGAGTGTATATAAGTAATTTGAAAAGAACACCCATAAGAAACATAACATGTATGGTTAGTAGATTCATTGGAACTTCCATAATGATCATAAAAATAAATGCATTCCTAGTCATGTCATAAATCCTCATTTCTAGTTTCATCATTATATTTATGATTTTTAGGTAAACAACATGTCACACACTAGAATGATCGATTACAAGGTAAAAAATGAATTTAGGATTCAACAAATTATTATATAAAAATATTAAAATTGTACATAATTGTTTAAAACATGTTCAATGCATACACTATAGGTAAAAAATGAATTCATGATTCAATAATATATTATTTAAAAATATTAAAATAATACAGAATTGTTTAAAACATGTTCAAGACATACACAATAAATTAGGGTGTCGGAAGTAGCTAATCACTGTGCATATAAATGCATCTTGGATAATTTGAAAATATTCTAGTGAACCTGGCATATATTCATAAAATTAAAATAAATATGGGCATTGTTCTAAGTCTCAATGTTCCTTGACTTGTAACAAATTTATTTGGCATTGACAAAATTGGTTCATACATGTAGGTCTGGGATAACATTGATAGTGGCACATTGATACGGGAACTAACCCATAGAAATGTTTTAATGAGGTTTGTAGACAATTATTACTAGAGGTAAATCATTTTTGGCCAAGTTTATAGGTCAATGCATGTATATAGAGGTCTGCTGATGATAGATCTAAAACAACGTTGTTTCTTGATTTGACCAAATATGTAGGGACTTATACAACGAGATCAAATAAATTTCTTGATACCAATAATATTTTTGTTGTTGTACAAGAGCATATATACAAAAATAGGGGGTATGTATATGTACAAAGAAGAAAGAGGAAAAACTATACTAAGCTAAGTTGTACATAGCATCCACCCCATATTTACACTAGTCTTGATACTAACAATATTAGTTGATAATATCAACTTTTGGATGTTCTTCTACCTACAAATTGACTCACTTTGCCTTAAAATTTAGATAAATGTAAGATTTTATTGCCTATATATTGAGATATCTATGTTGTTGCATGAAATACAAGAAAACATCAATTTATTTCCAGAAATCAACTAGGCTTATGTGACTATTTCCATCCTTTAATTTGAAAAGCCTTCAATAGAGATGTGAAAGTCATTAGGACTCAGAGAATCAGGTATCGTTGTTTACTGTGAATCATTGAAAATTGTGAAAATAAATTTTATTAGTTGGAATCTCCATGAGAAGGAATGATACTAGTTGGATTCCCCATGATCAGATAGCCTTAAAAGCATATTGACCAATTTAAGAGACAAAGCTCATAATATCTGAATATGAAAGGCTCAGAATATCTGAATATGAAGTTGTAAGCTCCTTGTCCTCAAAGTCAAATTGACTAGTTGGAATCAAATCATTTGGATATAAAAATAGTTGGGAGTCTTTTCCAACTTGGTGGGTAACATTCATTTGATCAACTTCAAATTCAAACATCTTGACCCATTGACTAAAAGGAAATGGGGTGACTAACTATAAGAATCGATCCATCTCATATGTGACATTTTCTTGGGTGAATTATGCTTAGATACAAATGAAAAGACACATATACCCATCAGTAAGGCCCCATCACTATGAAAGAAACTCCTTAACAAATGGTCTTGGTGCATACTATTTGTCCAATGACTAAACATGTCTTTTGTCGAATCACTTCTAGATTCGAATCCAAAGTGGTTTTTGTTATTGACACATTTTGAGTGAAGAAATATATTGTCTTCTCCTTGAAAAGTTGTTCGTCCTCAAGCCTCCTCCCATGGGCCTCAACCTCTACATTGTCCTTATGGATGTAGGAACTCTTATTGTACCACCTTAGTCACCAAGAGGAAGTAGAACATGAAATTGTCAAAGCGATATTGCTTTATCTCCTCATCCTAATATGGGTCATCATCCTTGGAGTGATATTTTAATCTTTCCAAGGGTAAGAACTCTTAGAAAACTTGTCTTACTATGTGTGTTTGTCCTCTTCAACTTTCGACCCTTTATATAGAAGAGTCATGCGCTTGGATATCCTAAAAATCTAATCTTATTTCCAACACAAATTGGAATTTGAAGCAAACTTGAAAATTCAATACCCAGTTGAGCAGTTCATCAATGAATTAGCCATCTCACATTTAGTAAATAAGTTCTGTTACACATTGAATTTCTCAATTGGACTCCAAGTCATTGGATATTTCTAATTCTTGTTCAACCCTGGTGTTACACAGTTGCCTGACTTGACTATGCCAATAGATGATTAATTTCTTGCCCAAACGGTGACCATTTAGCCAATTGATGTTCAAGCCAACTAGCTGCATGAGACCATCTAGCTGACTGACTGGCTTTCCCAGTCACCTTATTGGGCAAAAATCAGCATGCATGTGATCTAGAACCATTCTAATCATATGTGTGATTGAGAACTTAATCTAAATTAAACATACTAATGTGTATGACCATGTAGGTTCCTTATCAAGGTTTTATTGATTTTCGAAACCTCACAAGTAATGATTGAAATCTATAAGCACATTGTTGTTACCCAAGTAACGAAAATCAGTTGGAGAACAACTTCTACTTGTAAATTGACCAATGTTACCATGATTGTGTAATCCCTTTTACATAGATATCCAGATTCAAATTGAGGCATGGATTTGTCATCCTACAAACATCCAATCTGTGGTTCTTAAACTAGACTAGACTATTGAGATTTTGTGACCTCAATATCATATATTGACTCACATGATCATGACTACACATGTCATTACCTCGCTTATCAAGTTCATTGATACCACTCCAATAGAGGGTCAACTTCCATTTACATCACACACAATAATCCACAAGTTTTATGGTACATCTAATCACTACATAGATGCCAACCCTTACTTAAAATCACATTGTGTAATGTTAATCTATAAAGAACAACATGTGATTATTGTAGTCACTTCAGGCCCAAGGATTACAATCACCATTGTCACATTGAGATATGACTAATTGTCATGACATGGATTGCATGTGTCACTCTCAAAGTGGGTATGTCCAGTATAAGTAATCCTCTAACAAGTACCCATGTATCTGAATTGATATCCAATATATGAACTAAAGAGGATTAGTTGTCATTCAACATACATACTAGTCTTATGTATTATTATTGCCATAAAATATTCACAATAATAATTGAATAGGGTCATAATAATAATGATTACTCTTGATTATACATATGATCTCATGTTTAGGACCTCAAGAAAATCCATATGCCATCATCGAGTAAGGAATTATTAGGACATTATTACATTTATTCATTGTCTCAATAACGAAACAAACATAATAGGTGGAATTTTTTCAATTAATAATAAAATCATATATAATGTATCCATGATCCTTACATGATCGATCCCAGGACATACATCTAATAGTCTAACACTTGATATAGAGACACTCACTCATGAGTCAAATTTGAAGTGATCTAACATGACAATCATGCCTTTTTTGTGAAACTGCTCTTGTCAAGAGTTCAACAACATTGGTTATAGTTGGTACTCTGCAAATGTTTAAATCTCCTCATTGTGTTATCTATAATATGATATTATTTGTTGTAGTATTTTAGAATGTTGATGTGATATTGCTTCCATAGTCTGTGCAATGGATCCATTATTTTCACAGTAAAGATCTAATGTGTCGTCAATGGTTGGAGCAATGAACTTCTTGATCCATATTGCTTCCTTTGATGCATTGGATGAGGTAATATACTCATATTATATTGTAAAATCAACCATTGTCTATTGCTTGGAACTCTTCCATCTTGAAAAACCACAATTTAGGAAAAACAAATTCATGATAGTGAAAAATAATCATCCTTATTAGTTTGGAAGGTTCCATCTGTGTAACCCTTTACAACTAGCTATTTTTGCACCTCAAAATATCAAGAATTGTTCCTTCTTACTTATAAAGTACTTTAGGATATTCTTAATTCCAATCAAGTGGCATTCGTTTGGATTTGACTATGACCTACTCATCATGCTTAACGCATGCAAGACATATGGGTGTGTGCATAACATTGTATATGAGATAGATTCAAATTCATATGCATATGTAATCTTACCTGTGTGTGCCCTCTCTTCCAAAGAGGTGGTATATTGGTATCTAGAGAGAGTTATTCCATCTAACATGAGTAAGTTACCTCCCTTTGAATCATGTATGTTTCACCTCTTCAGAACCTTGTTAAAGTATGTACTTTGGTTAAAGCCAATAATATTTCTAGATCTATCTCTATAGATCTTCATTCCTAGAATATAAGATGCTTCACCTAAGACCTTTATGAATAAGGTTGTCTAATCAAGTTTTAACCAATTTTAGATTATGTATGTCATTTCTTATCAAAATATCCCATCCACATATAATGTGAGAAATACAATTATTCTTCTATTACCTTATTGTAAAAACAAGGTTCATATTCATTCTTGATAAAGATGAACTCTTTGACTTTCTTATCAAATTGAATATTCTATCTTTTAGTTGTTTGTTTTAATCTATATATTGACCTTTGTTTCTTATGGATTAAATTGGCTTCATTTGGAGTCATAGAAGCTTCATGTTGTGTTATGTACACATCCGTTAGAAAATTCAAATTAAGGAAAGTTGTTTTAACATCCCTTATACAAATCTCTTAGTCATGATGAGCTAGTTATCTATCTACATTGATGAACAAGGTCCACCATAGTCAACACCTTGAACTTTTCTAAAACCTTTACAACCAGTTGTCCTTTATAAGTTTATACATTACCACCCATGGCAGTATTTTTGAAGACCCATTTGCACCCTACGAGTTTTGCCCCTTCATGTGCATCCATAAAAGTCCATACTATGTTTGTGTACATGGAGTCCATATTAGATCTCATGGACTCAAGACATTTATTGGAATCTAGTCCCTCCATAGCCCCATTGTAGGTTGTTGGTTCATCATCATTCATGACCAACAAATCATCTAACTGAAACACAAAAACTCCAAGTCTGGTTGACTTCATATGTGTCCTTCAAGACCTTGAGATCTTTGTTGAGAGTTATGCATTGCCCATATTTTGATAATGACTTGACCATTACATTCCTATATATCTAATATATTTGTTGAAGACTGGTTTTAGGCTTTAGGTACATGAAAAGGATCAAATTACACAAGCCCTAGCTTGTCCAAGTTCAACTCAAAAATCAATGCAAATGTGCATTTTAGAAAATCAATCCAAATGACCTTAGATGATTTTGTAATAATTTGTATTGATGATATGACTTGTAACTAAGATCAGAAAAAATTAGATACAGTGAATTTCAACATTTTATCAATCAAAATTCAAGTTAGAAAATTTATCACAGGATGTTTATCGGTCGAGTTGGAAACTCCAACTCGACTGATCCAGTGATGGATTTTCTGAAGATGACCAATCGGTTGAGTTGCACACTCACAGAACTCGATTGATCGATCAACTAAGAAAAACTGATTTTGACTCATCGGTTGAGTTTCCCAGAACAAACTCAACCAATAGTTTGAAAATTGGCTTTGTCACTTAGTGGATTGGTCGAGTTATCTTTATTAAAACTTGACTGAGTGTACTGAATGGAATTTGTAGAAAAAGTGATTATAGCCATTGGAGTGTTGTTTTGAGAGAGAATTGATCCTTTGTAGCTTGGAAAATGGCTATATTTCTCCCTTAAGTGATCCCACACTCAAGGGAACACTCCCAGCTATATATAGGACCCCTTGGAGTTCATTCCAAGTTTGCTCATTCATGCTATTCTAAGTCCTTACTATAGTTGAGTGTGTTGCAAATTCTTGATCCCATTTCTCTCTCTCATTTAAAAAGCATTTCATGATTATGAGTGAGTCAGGCCAGTTGTAAGAGAGCTACCTTCATGTTCTTCTAAAGCTCTCATTCCATTACATCTTCCCTACCCTCTTTCTCAAAGAAGAAAAGGTTGAAGCAAGCTACTATGAGTGAAGGTGAAGCTATTGCTATTCTTCTTCAAGGTTGAAGAAGAGGTGAAGTCTTGTCCAGGTGAAGGAGAAGGGTAAGGCCAAGATTCAAGAAGAGTGGGAAAGATCCTTCAAGGCCAAAGACTTGATGCAAGTGTGGGTAAGTCCTTGTTAAGTGCTGAAGACATCTTGATCAAGTGGGTAAGCCCTTGTGTAGGTGGAAGACTCTTGTCTTGAATAGGTAAGTCCTTGTATGTATGGTGGTCTCCTTATATCTCTTATGAATAAATATAAGTATATACAGATTGCAAAGTCCTAGAGGTTTACCTCTCTAGGTAGTGGATTGACTCTCTCCTTGCATACCAACCGAAGAGCTCATTGGCAACCTACAAGCTCATGATCCAAGGCTTGACAAGTAAGAAGAAGAAGCCAATTGTAAGGATGTGGGATCACCCCCTTACTAAAAGAATTTGAAGAATTAACATCCATTCCAAACACACTCAAAGGTATGTTGGAAAAGGTATAAATTTTCAAGATTTTTTATAATAGTATGAAAAAGACCAAAGTGTAGCAGGGGAATAAAAATAACTAACTATATTCAACTTTCATAAAAGATTACAAAAGTACATCAAAATCTCCCATATGGGTTTACATGTATGATACAACATAAGGATCTAAATAGAGGACAGTCTAAACTACTTCAAATCGTGTCTCTAGAGTGCAACATCTCCGAATGCTAGGTCAGTGCCCAAAGCTATGTTCTCCTGGTTCACCTCAACAGCTTGTCCTAACCTGGGTGGTTGGGAGAGCACCCAATAAAAGGGGAAGGAAAATAAAGTATGTGTCAACATTATGAACAAGTACAAGAGATAAGTAAATAAAATGAAACATAAAGATATTGAATCATCATAAAATGAGAAGGCCAAGAGAATGAGACATAATCAAATAGATGCTTGGCATAACAAAAATATAACAAAAGAATTGCATGCATGATTAATATTGACTACTTTAACTAATTAGGGTTGAGGCACCTACCAGACCTTCAACCTATAGGAGAGGGGAGAATTAATACATTCCCAGTCACCTATACAAATTTTATAGGGGAAAATAACACTTTCTCTAGGGGGAGAATAAGACGTTCCCCAGGGCGAATTAACATGCCCTGACTATGGGTGGTTGTACATAACTACCACTACTATAGCTAAATAGTCTAATAAAATCATCATGCTAGAAAAGAATCCATGGCAGTAATAGAATCACATAAGTAAAACACAATAGTGGGGTACCAAGACCCAAGAAAGAATATCTCAAATCTGATTTTGAGACTATTTGAATTAGAGAAGTATTAATAAAGGAAATAGGGTTCTTTTCAAACCTCATTAGGGAAAATAGGGTTGGTTCATAATTGTCCCAACTTAGGGTGCAAGGAATGCACATACATAAATATGGATTGCACATACCTCTCATAAGATTTCAACTACCAACTTTCATCACTTTATTGAGTCCAAGATCAACTTTTCCTATTTCCAATGTATAACCATGTATTAGTGTAGGTTATATGCATTAATGTAAAGAAAACCCTTATTTTTTTATTTTTGATCAAAGTCTCAATTTAGATTCTACAAAAATATCACCATTGATCTTATTATGTTCTCCTGATTAATAAAACATATAATTTTGTATATTTTGAAGTTATCATGTTTAGAGTGTATTTTTGGTGATTAAATTGTTTTCTAGAAATCCATCTTCGACAAAACTAATAACCAATACTTGAAAATATTTTTATTAAAAGAACATATTTTTCTGAGCTAATAACATATTTTACTTTAATTTTTGGACAAACGAATCAAAAGTTATGAATTATTGAAATCCGGACAATATAAAATCAACACATCATCAAACCGAACGAGACAAGCGAAGAGAGAGAAGGAGAAACCACCATTTGACCCAAGATCAGGGACTGGAGTTTCATAGGTAACCAAACTAGATTTTTTAGAGAAGGTAAAATAGAAAGAAACCAAAACCCTAGAAGAACATGGTGAATAGAGATGGATATCATCGATTTTAAACATAGAAGCACGAGTTTTAAGCATGTAGTAAGAAATATATGAGAAGAAGGTTCTGAAACTTGGCTCTAGGGAAAGTGGACAGGTCCAAGAAGAAAGTATCCTGATATTATAGAGGTGGGTTCCTTCAACAAAGCACCTATCTCAAGCAAGAAGGACCTTCTCCACTTTAGGGGTGAAAAACCCTGACAAAAGAACATGGAGATGTGGTGTTTTAGGGCTCTAGGTGGATTTTTACCATGGAAGGTCATGGTTCTGACCTGGAATAAGGTGGGAGGAAGACTTAAAACATGAAAAAAGGGAATGAAAGGAGGAAACTTACTATTTTGGTCGAAATCACCAAGAAGGAGTTTTAGAAACCCTAAATAGAGCAAATTTGGAACCCTAGGAGCCTTCTTCACCAAGGTAAGCACTCTCTTTTACCTTGGGACAACACCTTCATGGATAAACAAAGTAGGAATGAGGCTCTAATCTTGGGGAAAGACAAGGAGAGAAATAGTGTTCGAATTGGGAGTTGGGGAAGGGGTAGATATGGCTATATAAAGAAAGAGGTCAAGCATGAGGTGTATATGGGACTTTCCATGTGTCTTTAGCCTGGGGCTTCATGGCCATGCAAGAGGATAGCTCATAGAGGCATATTGTATATCAAAGGTCGGTCCTAAAATCCCATGTAGACTTCTAGGCCATACCCACCGTCCTTCAGTCAAAGAAATAACCCCATTGGTTGATAGCTTTTAAAGATATGCTCATTTATAAAGAGGCAAATCCCTAAAATGTCCTTGGAGAGAAACACCTTCCAACCAAGGTGAAACTAGGTGCCCCATGGTTCAAAATCTCGATAATGGTAAGATATAATCTAAGGATTATAATGCAAATGATAATTTGCAAAGAAAACCTACCAATTGGGTAAATTGCATAAAAGTCCAAAATGTGCATATAATTGCATAACTTGCACAAACAACATCCAAATTAGACCAAACTTGAAACTTAATCTTGTCTCATGATTTAAAAACACCTCACAAGGTTATTTTAAGGTTTAGAGTACTTAATTATGATGATTAAGCTTGTTTAATACATTAATCAAGGTTTGGGGCCTTGCACAAATTTATTTACCATTGTTCCACTGAGGTGATGATTTTGCATGTTAGATCCTTAAATAAGCTTTCACTAAGGTATTTGTGAATAAACCCTTCTATTGGTATAAATAGTGAATAAATGTTCACCAAACCACTATAAATTCCACTAATTAAACATCAAAGCCAAAAAAAGGATAGACATGAAAGGAAAAGCTTGGAAAAGGGCCAAAAAGAGAATATTTCCAAGTTTCAGTGTGTTACACCAATCAAGAAGAGAAGGATGCCAAGAAGATCAAAGATAGTTCTTAGAACAAGTGGAGTAGGTCATCCTTCAACAACAACTTGCTTTCCAGACATCTCCCTCCTCCTCCAGTGAAGATGATAGCCCTAGTGAGCATGAAGCCAACTACACCAAGGGCAAGCACTTCAAGGGAAAGCAATCTTCATCCTCCACTCCTAGATGATACATGTGTAGACAAAAGGGACACTACAAGAGTGAATGTCCCAAATCAAGAAATTCACACCATAAGGGAAGCTCTAAGAAGGAGAAAGAGTATAGGAAGGAGAGCAAGTATAAGAGGAAGGAAAAGAAGGAGAAAAGGCACAAGAATGTAGCTCATGTAGCTTGGGAGGAATCATCATCAAGTGGCTCGAGCTTCAAAGAAGAGGGAGAGTGCCACCTTGCACTCATGGCCTCTAATAGTCAAGAAATTGGTGAGGTAAGCTTGCATGACTTATCTAAGGAAACTCTTATTGATATGATTATTTCTACCCTTTCTTCTTTTGCTAAATGTAAATCTAAAAGAAAAAGGTTAGGAAAAGTTATTGATGATTTGTATGCTAAAATTGAATTTCTTGAGCTAAATGAGAAAACTCATCTTGAGAGAATTGATAACTTGCAAGGGAAATATCTTGATCTTGAGCTCCAATACAATGGAGTTGAAGTAGAGAATGGTGCTTACCTTAAGAACATTAAAACTCTTAAGGAAGATAACCAAAAGTGCTTAAATGAGCTTGAAACTCTTAAAACTGAAAATGTGGAATTTAAGCTCATTATTGATGCTTGTACAGATGAGAGGGATGTTTATCTTAAGGAAATTCAAGTGCTTAAATCTAAAAAAGCTAGACTGCTTGTTCAAGTGAATGATTTATCTTCTAGACCTATCTTCCCTAGTAATGACATTGCTTCTATTTCTCTTGAGAAAGATTCTTATTTGACTAAAGGACTCTATTTAGAGGCTGACCTTGTTCATTCTATAGATGATATTTCTAGTTTGTCTTCTAATATCATATCTCTTAATGTTGACAATCATAGACTTAGAGCCTCTCTATAGGAATTCCTCAAAGGTAAAAACTCCCTTCATGAAATCCTTGACCATTCTACCAAACAAAGTGGTACTAGTAGTTTGGGATTTGTAGGGGGAGCAACTAAGGGCAAGAACAAAGCCAAAGGTAAGAAAAAGAGTAAGGAAACCTCCTTTTTCATTGGAGAGTCTTCTGGCACTAAGAACCCTATGATGTATTCTCATTGAAAATGTGATGATCATTACTCTACTTATTGTCCTTACAAGCCTAAGGGGACCAACCCAAAGATGAAATGGCTCCCCAAGCTAACTCTGGATCCTAGAGTTTGAGTTGGAAACTGACACTCTCCTTTCTTGCAGGAAAAAGGAAGATGTATTGTTGATAGTGGCTGCACTAAGCATATGACAGGTGATATAAGCCATTTCAACAACTTCAAAAAAATGAAAGGAGGTTTGGTTAACTTTGGGGACAACAAGAAAGGTAAGGTTAAAGGTGAGGGTGATGTAGGTGAATCCTTGTGTATCAAGAATGTTCTCTTTGTGGATGGCCTACATAACAATTTAATAAGTATAGGTCAATTATGTGATAATGGTTACCTTGTGTTATTTACTTCTTTTGAATGCTTGATTCTAGATTCCCTCATCTATCTAGTCATATGTAAGGGAACTAGAAGTGGTAATGTTTATGTAATTGTTCTTGAATCTATTAATCCTATTGTTGGTAGATGTCTAGTACTCAACTCGAATGATATTTATCTTTGGCATCATCGTCTTAATCATGTAAATATGCATCATTTGAAGAAGTTAAGCAAAAAGGAATTGGTCAAGGGACTTCCCAAATTGGATTTCGAAAAGGATGAGGAATGCCAAACTTGTTCCAAAGGAAAGCAAACTGAGTCCTCCTTCAAATCCAAAGGAGTCCTTAGTACCAAGAGAGCTCATAAACTTCTTCACGCTGATCTATTTGGTCTAGCTCAATCGCTTCGTGGTTCCAAGTATTGCCTTGTTTTTGTCGATGATTTCTCTAGATATACTTGGACCTTGTTTCTCATTTTAAAGACTGACACACTTGATGTTTTCTTGAGTTTTTGTAAATGAGTTGAGAATGAATCTTCTTCCCAAATCATTTCCATTTGTAGTGATCATGGGGGAGAATTTGAAAATCACCTTTTTGAATGTTTTTGTGAAGAATATGGCTATGCACATACCTTCTCTTCACCTCGAACACCACAACAACATGGGGTTGTAGAGAGGAAGAATAGGTCACTACTAGAGATGTCTAGAACCATGCTTTTAGAGTTGACACTCCAAAGAAGTTTTGGGTTGAAGCCGTCAATATCTCATATTTTGTGCAAAATTGGGTTTTTACACATCCTTCTTTAAAGAAAACCCCCTATGAGATTTGGCGTGGTAGGAAGCCTTTTATGGAGCATTTCCATGTTTTTAGATGTCCTTGTTTCATTTTGAATATGAAAGATTCTCTCGACAAATTTGATACAAAATCTTACAAGGCTTTCTTTCTTGGCTATAACACTACTAGCAAGGCTTATAGAGTATATGACATTGATCTTGCTAAAGTAGAAAAATCTATAAATGTTAAGTTTATTGAGACTAACCCCTCTATTCCCAAAGATATTGTTCCAAATGATGACATTGTAGGTGAAGTAATTCCTATTCTAAAAGAACTTAACATCGCCCAAAAGGGAAAAGAGGTGGTCACTCAAGAAGAAGAGAAAGATGAAGAGAAGAAGGATCCAACTCCCCAATTTGCAAAGAATCATACAAAAGAGTTGATTCTAGGTAATCCATTTGAAAGAGTGAAGACGCGGGCTGCATTCAATAAAGAACAAGCCAACAACACCTTCATCTCACAACTCAAGGAAAAGAACATCAAAGAAGCTCTTGGGGATGATGAATGGATCCTAGCCATGTAAGAAGAGTTGGAGTAATTTGAAAAGAACAAAGTATGGACCCTAGTGCCAAAACCAAGTGATAGAAAGATCATTGGCACCAAGTGGGTCTACTGCAACAAGATAGATGAAAGTGGCAAAGTGATAAGGAACAAAGCAAGGTTAGTGGCTCAAGTCTACAATAAGTAGGAAGGTATAGATTTTGATGAAACATATGCAGCTCTAGATAGACTTGAGTCCATTTGTATGTTACTTACTTTTGCTAGTTATAAAGGCTTTCTTCGTTATCAAATGGATGTTAAAAGTGCATTTTTGAATGGTATAATTGAGGAGGAAGTATATGTTGCAGACCCCCCGGGCTTTGAACATTATAGTTTACCTAACCATGTTTATTTGTTACAAAAAGCTCTCTATGGACTCAAACAAGCACCTCAAGCTTGGTATGAGAAATTAAAGAACTTTTTGTTAGATCATGGGTATATCATGGGCAAAGTAGATTCTACCTTGTTTCCAAAGCACACTTCTTACAATTTTCTTATCATTCAAATATATGTTGATGATATCATTTTTGGCGGAACTAACCTTGATCTTTGTAAGGAATTTAGTGATCTTATGCGAAGTGAATTCGAGATGAGTATGATGGGTGACCTCACATTGTTCCTTGGCTTTGAAATCAAGCAAACTAAAGATGGGAACTTCACAAACCAAGGCAAGTACACAAGTGAGATACTTAAGCACTTTGGTATGGAGAACACCAAGCCGATGGAAACACCCATGTCAAACACTACCAAACTTGATAAAGATGAAGAATGCGAGAAGGTAGATGAGAATCTCTATAGAAGTATGATTGGAAGTTTACTTTACTTAACTGCCTCTAGACATAATATAATTTTTAGTGTTATCTTATGTGCTCACTTTCAATCAAATTCCAAGAAATCACATCTCATACCTATTATGAGGATTTTAAGGTACTTAGACAAAATCCCAAATTTTAGACTATGGTATCCCAAGTCAAGGGACTTTACTCTTACGACTAATAGTGATTTGGATTCTGCGAGATGCTTGATTGATAGAAAGTGCACAAGTGGCACTTTCTTTCTCCTAGGACCATGCTTGGTGTCTTAGTTCCCCAAAAAATAGAGTTCAATGACATTATCAACTATTGAGGCTGAATACATTGCAACAAGGAGTTGTTGTGCCCATGTACTATAGATAAAGAAAATGCTTTAAGACTTTAACATTCATTTTGATGCTTCTCCTATCTATTGTGAAAATACTAGTGAAATTAACTTATCATATAATCCTATCTTGCATAGTAGAGATAAGCATGTAGAGGTTCATCATCATTTTCTTCGTGATCACATTGCCAAAAAGGATATCTATATCACACATGTGGACACAATAAATTAGTTTGCAGACATTTTCACTAAACCTTTAGCTAGATAGCTATTTAATTTTATGAGATCTAAACTACTCATGAATTCTTTGAATGAATTTGATATACCTTCTATCTATTTGTCATATATCCTATATGCTTTGCCTATGTTTTGATCACCCTTGCTTGCTAACATGCTAAAAATCAGTTTTTCATGTTCTTTTTGCCTTGTTTTTGTCTTATTTTTGGGTATTTTTGCAAACACTTGTTTTATCACAAAATAGTACCCAATGATGAGAGATATGTGCCTAAGTATGTTTAAAATGCAAAATGGACTTTGAAAAATAAATTTAAGTATCACTCTAATGGCTATATATTAGAATTTCTAATGTTGGTTCAGTTGGACCATCGGTCGAGTTGGCAACTCAGCCGATCAGTGGTCGAGAGTTTTTTAAAGAGCATGTCGGTTGAGTTTTTGAGTCACAAAACTCGATTGATGGCTGGGTTGGATCAAATATAAGTTAGGTTTGGCTGACTTTTCTCCCTCTCAACTAGAGAAAAATCGACCGATCCAACCTCTAGCTCCCTCAAGCTCTCAACCCTAACCCTAACCTTCCTCTCCGTAGCCCTAGTTTGACCTAGACCGACCTTCCTAAACCTCTTTCCCATCAACCCTAGGTGTGTGGACGGGTTGTGGTGGTGTTTTTCTTGATTTTTCTCTCTCCATCCTCTCTTTTTATCTCTATGGTGTCCAAAAGGAGAAAGAGAGCAGTCCCAACTAGAGCACCATCTTTGTCTTCCAACTCACGTCTCATACCCTTTGACGATACCTTCTTTGTCTCCAATGAGGCTCTCAATAGGTACTAGGAGTTCCTTCCCCCTTTCCATTTCGTGCCCTTTTTGAGCCAACCCCACATAGAAAAAGGGTCATTGATCAAGTAGCCGAGATGCTATACAATCACCACCTCTCTACCTTTTGTGTCAAACACACATGCTACAACAATTCCATCACAAGCACAAAATTCATTCCTGAATTCTATGCTAACTTGCAATGGAATTATCACACACTCGTACCCCCACCAAATGTGCAAGTAGTCATCACTTCTATGATCACTGGGAAGCAATTCGAAGTCTCTGAGGATACCTGAAACATCTTCTTCTTTGGTACTGAGGTGACCGATACCTGGCGGAAGGACTACCCTGATTATTTTGACATAGTTGACCCTGAGGCCTTGTATAAGCAATATGATCTTACTCTTCCTAATATTCATAAATACTTGAAGAAGCCTCAGTTCCCCTATAGGAAGAAGTTCACCCTTACATCCTCTGCCTTAGACCTCAAGAACTACCTACTTGCCCTAGTTGTTAACAACAATATTCATCCGTAGAAAAATGAGACTGAAATTGCAGAAAACATTGTGGCAATTATGTTCTGTCTCTTGAAGAACATCGGAGTCAAATGGTCTCATTATGTCCTTCACCACATGACCTATTTTGACTCTAGAAAGAACACCCATGGAACCCATCCACCTTACCCAGCCCTGAACTGTGGTTTTTTTAAAGTTGTCACTAGCAAATCTCTTTTCCATGACCTTCACTACAAACCAACCCGGAAAGGAGTTTGTATCAGTGAGACCACAGTTTAGAAGTCTATGCCTACCCCTACCTCTACCACACCCAGAGCCTCTACCTTTGACTCTACACGTGCACCTCCACCACCTTAGCCTTCCCGACCTACTCACACCTCTTTTCATGTGTAAAATGAAACCCTTATGGGCTACATGATGCATCAACATGCATATAACCTTCAAGTTCAGGAGCACATGCATCAAGATCTTTGTGCCATCATGTCCAACATGAACATAGCCTATGCACACCCTTATCCTGCCTATCGACCCTGCCTAGGAGGGGACTATGCATCCTATGCATATGATCACTTTTACCCTACCCATCCACCTGCTTCTTCTACTGCTACACCCTCTACTATTGGTGGATCTACCCCTGCTATTTTGCCTCTTCCTATTAGCCCTTTGGCCACCCTACTTGCTGGTCTTGGTACTTCTACTCCCTCCTTCCCACATACCAATGAGCTTCATGCTCTTGGCATGTCTTGGGCTGAGCAGAATGCCCGTTGACCCAACTGTGGTTTTAGTTCCCTTGTTGAGGAGGAGATGCTAGACCAGGCAGATGAGGAAGTTGTTGGTACTGATGAGGTGGCTTTTGAGGAGGATGATGGTGATGATAGTTCTGATGGCTTTGCTGGTGCCTCTAGTGGTGAAGGTGATATTTTTGTCTCTATTCCACCTTTAAAAGGAGATGATGACTACGAGCCAGAAGCTTCTGATGTTGATGACAATGTTGATGATGTGGACATAGATGACCTAGATGTTTAGATTTTCTAGTTTTTTTTCTAGTTGCTGATCATATATATCTTTCTAGGATATTTGTACTAAAAACAACTTGGCACATTTTTTGAGATGTACTATTTTATTATCATGTTTTCATCATTTTGGCTTTTAGTTGTTTTTGAGGACATGCTCTCTGTGTTGTAATCTTAATCCTTTGTACAATTACTCTTTGATTTACTATATATCATGAGTTGGTGCCATGTTTACCATATTTTAATTACGATTTAAACTATTTGTTTCTCTAGTTTCTATTTGGTGTATGCTTTGAGATTGCATGTTGTGGATGTATGTTTGGTTGTGCTTGGAGAAGACATGTTTATGTGTTCTTCTACCCCCCTTCCTTTTTGATAATGTCAAAAGGGGGAGAGATATCAAAAGGGGGAGAGATGCTCAACTATATTTCTTTTATTGTCTATGTGATTCTTTTATTGTTCATTATATGCTTTATCATGTGACTTGCTAAAGGTCCATATAGTATATATATTGTTTTGTGGAGAAAGACTAACTATGTAGGTAAGAGTAAGCATATTTGAGGGGGAGCAATTCACATTGTTCAAATCATGAATCCACCTGCAATTCACAAGGCAAAGGTATAAGTTTACATGTCCTTTTCAAAAGGATTGAGGAATGGTTTGTCATTGTCAAAATGGGGGAGAATGTTGATTTGAGAGTTATACATTGACCATATTTTGATAATGACTTAACCATTCCATTACTATCTTTCTAATATGTTTGTTCAAGATTGATTTCAGGATTTAGGTACATGAAAAGGATCAAATTACACAAGACCAAGCTTGTTTAAGTTGAAGTCAAAAGCAATGCAAGTGTGCATTTTGGGAAATCACTCTAAATGACCATAGATGATTTTTTTTAATCACTTGTATTGATGATATGACTTGTAACTAAGATGAGAAAAAATCAGGGGCACTTAATTCCAACGTTTGATCACTCAAAAGTCAATTATGAAAATTTGTCATATGACGTTTATTGGTCGAGTTGGAAACTCGACTGATCCAGTGATGGATTTTCTATAGATGACCAATCTATCGAGTTGCACACTCACATAACTCGACCGTTCAATACACTAAGCAAAACTAATTTTGACTCATCGACTGAGTTTCCTAGAACAAACTCGACCGATAGTTTGAAAATTGTCTTTATCACTTAGTAGATTAGTCGAGTTATCTTTATTAACACTCAACCAAATGTACTGTACGGAAAATGCAGAAAAAGTGATTATAACCATTGGAGTGTTATTTTAAGCAAGAATAAATCTGTTGTAACTTGGAAAATGGTTGTATTTTTCCCTTAAGTGATCCCACACTCAAGAGAACACTGTTAGATATAAATAGGACCCCTTGGAGTTCATTCCAAGTTTACTCATTCATGCTATTCTAAGTCCTTACTATAGTTGAGTGTGTTTCAACTCCTTGAGCCCCTTTCTCTCTCTCATTTACAAAGCATTTCATGATTATTAGTGATTTAGGCTAGTTGTAAGAGAGACACCTTCATGTGATTGTAAAGCTATCATTCGATTCCATCTTCCCTACCCCCTTTCTCAAAGAAGAAAAGGTTGAAGAAAGCCACACCAAGTGAAGGTGAAGTTGTTGCTATTCTTCTTCAAGGTTGAAGAAGAGGTGAAGATCTTCTCTAGGTGAAGGAGAAGGGCAAGGCTAAGATTCAAGAAGAGTGGGCAAATTCCTTCAAGCCCAAAAGACTTGATGCAAGTGTGGGTAAGTCCTTGTTGAAAGCTGAACACATCTTAATCAAGTGGGTAAGTCCTTATATAGGTGGAAGACTCTTGTCTTGTATAGGTAAGTCCTTGTATTTATGGTTGTCTCCTTGTATCTCTTTTGAATGAATATAAGTATACACAAATTGCAAAGTCTTGGAGATTGACCTCTCTAGGTAGTGGATTGACTCTCTCATAGTTTGGAGAGTGGAACCACTCTAAACCACCTTGTCCAAGTGCATGTTTTAATTTCTCTCATCCTTGCTATGCTTGCTTAGTTAGGACTTCAAATTTCTCTTAAGCTATTGGTTTTGATTAATAAAATTTGAAGGTATAACTTATCTTGTGAGAATTTGGAAGCTCTATTCACCCCCTGTAGAGCCCTAGATCCAACACTTTGTGACCCATGAGGAATTTGAGATTCCACGACATCTTGTGATTCTCTTTGTTCCTTGTCTACCTTATAGGTTTAATGTTATTTTTTTGGTATCAAACTTTTTAGAGATCTATTTTACTCCCACAATTTCCTTTGGAAATGAATTCCTATAGTACTTCTAGAACCACACACTTTGTTGATGTAAGAGAAGTAGAAGTAATAATCCTTAGTTTTCTTATGATATCTATACGAAACATTTATTAAATTTGGGTCTAATATTTTAAGAGGAATACTCCTTGACATAAGCTTCAGAACCCCAAATCTTCATAGCAGAAATATTATTATGATCCCATTCCATATGTCATATTATGTCTTTTAAAATGATCTAGAAGTTGCAAACTAAAATTTAAGCAATATGGTTTCAAGATCATATCCTCCTAAGGAATTTGGAAGAATATCTAAACTCATCTTTGATCATACCATGTTTAACAAGGTGTGATTCCCTTTTTCTAAGACACCATTATGTTGTAGTGTTTCATGTAGAATCAACTTGAATAAAATACCAGGGTATCTTATAAGGGTCTCAAACTCTTCGATTATATAATCTCCACCATGATCAGATCATAGTGTTATAATGTTCTTTCCAAGTTGGTTTTCTACTTCTTTAAGGCCCCTAAACTTACTTAATGAGTTGAATGAGTTTAATTATCATAATTGAATTATTATAACCATTATATAACCTTGTGATATGCTTTGAAATTATAATATAAGCTTAAGTTTGACATTTGGTCCGATTTGGACACTGTTTGAGTAAGTTATTCAATTTTATGCACATTTTGGAATTTTCTACAACTTACCCAATTGAGAGGTTTTCTTTGCAATTTATCACTTTCATTATGTTCCTTGGATATTCTATCATCATTCTTGATCTTTTTGAGCCATGGGGTGCCTATTTAAACCTTTGTTTGAAGGTGTTTTCTGTAAGGGTAATTTAGGGTTTTCCCCTTCACAAATGATCTACCTTTAGTAGCTATCAACTAATGAATTATTTGATTGGCTGGGAAATTTGACAAAGGAAAGCTAAGAAGTTCTATAAACATGGTGGGGGAGCTTCTTGTGTGTGTGGTTGTATA
The DNA here is from genome assembly GCA_963693085.1 of Alisma plantago-aquatica. Lineage (NCBI taxonomy): Eukaryota > Viridiplantae > Streptophyta > Magnoliopsida > Alismatales > Alismataceae > Alisma > Alisma plantago-aquatica. The sequence goes on from OY856409.1 coordinate 924,650,449, forward strand.
TTCTTAAGAAATTAAGGCCATGGACACTTGGATACATACTAGAACTTCAACCTTTTCCTTTTCTTTATCTTAAAGTGTCATATACTTATCCCCAAGCACCAAAACGAGCCATTTTCTTTCCACCACCTCCCTCCATATCCCAACATCGGTCTACCTCTGTTCATCTATGAATTTTTCTGCCCAAGGAAGAATAAAGTGGGGATCTTCTTGTAGAAAGGCTCTAAGGTTGAAATTGACTTCATTTTAGGGTTGAAAAAGCTTCCTTCCAGTGATCTTGACCTAAAAGTGTAAGAATTCCCTTCTTTCCTCCATCTATTTCTTTGGTGTCCTTCCTCCTAGATTTCTCTAGGTTTTAACCTTGTTGTTCCATGGTATATATTTCTCTAAATCTCTAAAACCCTACCTTTCTTGCTCCTTATGCTTAGGGTCTGCTCATTTGATGAAGAAAGGTGCTAGATGGACGAATTTATAGCTTACTCTTGGATTTTCTACCCTACCTGCTCAAGATTTCTTCTATGTGGGGTTTTATCATCTCATTAGAGGCAAGTTTTATAACTTGATACACGTTTATTTCATACCATAAGCTTTCTAGATCATGTTCTTGCTTGAAAATGATGATCCATGCATAAAAAAGCTATGCTTGACTAGGATTTTGATTTTTCTAATGTTTCCTATTCTAATTTCAGTTATAGATGAACTTGTGATCATGTGTACATTATTCCTAAGGTATTATATGACTTGGTTCAGGTTTTTTTGACAACCTATGGTGCTAAGAACCTATCAAACAATGGTCAATTTTTGGGTTTAAAGTTGATTTCTTCTATAAACCATGACCCGATGATGGTACCATTACAACAACCCTATAGTGTTGTCTTCATAACAACTCATGGTCATGATCAAGGGTTTCAAATGATGGTGGCAACCTATGCTCACCCCCTTAGGTCAGGTTTTGGATCAATTATAAGTATAATGATCAACCATTAAGTACCCTACTGATGTTATCAATCAATGATGACATCAACATAATATTTGATGATGATTAATGAATATAGTGTTGATCTAACAACCTATTGTAATTTAATGATAACTAATGATGGTGGAACATGTATCTATAATATATGGTGAGTTAATCATATAGTTTTAGCAGCAATTAAGCCTTAGACCAATAGTTTCTTGGGTCACTTGATGCAATGGTCGAACCTATACTGTAATTGATGGTTTTAATATATGAAATTGGCCCAATGGTCAATAAAGTGGAATGATGGATAATGTAATATGTTGGTCCTAATATTGGGATTTTTATGGTTTCCTTTATATGATCAACTTAAGGAGCTTACTTGTTGACAATGGATGGCTTGTTTTAACTAAACAGTAGATTGTGGGTTTTACCCTACTCTTAATGGAACTTTTTGTGTTGTTAATAAAGGAATGTCTAGGGTTAGATGGTGACTCTTTCTAGATCAAAAATCAAGGACTTAATAGGTGGTTTATCTAAGGTGTTTACTTATGTAAACAACCAAAGGTCTTACCTTTTTAACATCCAATGGTTCTGGGTGACATTGTGGTATGGTGATACAGGTTGAATGATGATGGAACAAATGGAGGGTTACCCTTAATAAGGTAGTCTTACCTATTCACTCGTATGCATAGAAGGGATGATAACCATATTGTGTTGATATGTAACCCTAATGATGTATAGCTTGTTATACCTAGCTTTAATATAACTAACTGATGGTAATTGGGTATGAATAGTCCTTGAATGACGAATGCAATCATGAAGTACTCTGTTACTATTGTTGAAATGCTAGTATGCTATAACCCAATCATTATACCTTGATTTATGTGTGGGTTCATACTTGAGAATGATATGGAATGTGATGGTGATGCTTCACCTTATGCATCCATGATCCAATGGGGATGTTGTGAGTTAGGGTTTGGGTATGAGTGTTATTTAGTAACATTGATATAATTTATCATGTTGAACCTAACTCGAATGCAAATAGATAAAGATGAGTATTCATGTTTAACATTCTTATATGATGGAATGATGGTGGAATAACCTCCTTAACATGATCATAACCTTGGTATGTTAATTGGTAGTTATCATAGCCACATGGTTGATACTTTCTTATGCTAAACATGTGCATTATGAATATGATGAGAGTTTATCATATCTAGATTCATTGCATGTTGATGTAATAAAGGAATGTTCTTAATGTTAATATAACCCTACTATGATTGTTTATGAATATAACCTAGTTCATTAATGCAATATTATGCTGATATGGTGTATTATATGTAAGTGATGTTGTTGAGTCTTGTTATAAGGCATGCAAAGATAATGATGATCTTATAGGGAATAATATGATGGTATTAATGACCTTTGGGCATGGTTGAGCCTTGAATGAGGTGTAATCCTCTTATGTTGATAAGGGTTAAAATCCTAAGATATTGTGAAAAAGATTTATATCTTTTGATTGTATGATGGTCTTAATGATCTTTGGGCATGGTTGATCCCTGAATGAGGTGTAATCCTCTTATGTTGATAAGGGTTGATACCCTATGATATTGTGAAAAAGATTATTATCTTGTGATAGTATCATGACTAGTGTGGTCTCGTGAATGGAAAGTGAATAGTACCATGTGATAATGAGATGAGAAATTATGTTTCACACATTTTATATCTTTTCAAAGTTGTGATATTTATATGTTTACTAGAAGTTAATTAGGGTTTGTATGTCCACTTGTTTGATGCAGCCTTAATTCACCCAATTGGCATAACTAATTAAGTGAAACTCTAATCATGTAGCATCATGTGCCATAGATTCATCTGAGTGTCAGAATTTTCCAGATGGTTAAACGAGTATTTCTAAGGGAAACTCTAAGCGCATACTATTGAGTATGTAGTGGTGGAAAGTTGAGGATATATCCTTGTCATCCACAATGCAGATTGTGGAGGTTGGCTATGGTCATGCCTCATACATCTGATGTGATTGAGAACAACTGCGGTCGTGTGTCGATGATTATATATGTGACAAAATTGGAAGACAACTACAGTTGTACCTCGGATAGTAGGGTATGTGTACCCACCACCTTTCACTAGTGTCGTGACCTGTGCCAATGATAGACTAGACTGTTAACAGCTTGACCTTATGTGTCGCTGTGGCAGACCCATACTGACTGGGGCGGAGAAGATCTTAGGAGTCCAACTCTTCCTAAATCTTGTATGTCACTGATTTCGACTTAGCAGTGGTCAGTTGGATTTTGAGTGGTATCCTTAAATTCCTCAGGGCATAATAAAAGATGTAATACAACTGTATAACATATCTATTTAGGGTTATACATGACGGTTCACATTGGATGATAACCCTTGTTTGTTATCTTTACATAAAGATTATGCTTAGTGCAATTAAGAGAGAGTAGATATACTTATGCTGTGAATATGCTTAAGATTTTAGATGTGTACATACAGTAGCCATGATTATGTTGATAACTATACCTCTACTACTGATTATAATCATGATGCTAGCTATCTCTTTTTGTTAGTTATGTTTAGCATGCTAACCATGCCTTTGTAACTAGAGATGCATATATTGTTGATCATGCTTATCCAAATAGTTATGCTTATGGTGTTATCTCTTTTTATGATGTTGATATGTTCAACCTATTAGACATGCTAATTTTGTTATCTATGCTTATGTGGCTAGACTTATTCATAATGATAGAGATGCTATGTTACTAGACTTGCTAATGATGTTAGATATGCATATGCTACTGAATTTCTTATGTTATCAAAAAGATAAAGGACGATAGTCTGGCTAATGATGATAGTTAGTATCTTCTCCCTTGTGTATTTTGATAATCATTAGTGCTGCTGAGATTATTTGTTATATCTGATTAATTATCTTAACTATTTAATTACTTTAAAATGTTGTAATCAATAAATGTTATTGGAGGTTATATCTCTTACTGGGACTGGGTCTCACCCTTGTGGTTCGCCACATTTTTTTAGGTAATAGGAAGTGACGAAAACAAACATGTGGCAACAAAGAGGAGCTATAGTAATGAATCTTTGATAAAATTGATTAGACGTCTAGTGTGTACTAGAGTCATCCCTGTACTCTCAGGTCCGGGCAGAAAAAAAATTGTATATGGTGTTTCAAATGAATTGTGATTTTGTTAGAATGTTAATGCTTGTTTGTGTGACATATATGAATATTGTTGTCCTGTGTATATATGTTGTGTCTAAGGTGATAGATCAATTTGTATCAAATTCTTGGCATGATATGGATATAAGAAAGATTTTGAGATCTTATACAAATGTTTATGAGCGGGTGCTGACGCTGAAATCGGTTTTAATTTACCCATATTTTTGGGTATGCGGTTAATTAGTGATTGATTGTGTTTTATGTTTTGAGTAATATCGTTTAGTGTAACGGGTTCTCACAATTTCGTTTAGTAATTCTATATATTTTTAAGAGATTATGATATGTGTTTCATGAGATGTATCCAAATCTACTGAAGTTGTTATATTCTCAATTTTTGTAAAAAAAATGAATTATATAAATGAAAGGCTTGATTGATTTGTAACTTCCTCAATGGATTATTGATGAAATAATAAAGTCCCTTCGTGACATGGGTGCAAACCCTGACCCATATAAAGGCCCATAAGACTGTCTACTTTGCAAATAGATTCTTGTCGCACAAGTTAAGAAAATAAGATATTTCATGCATAAATAAATAATGGTGACTTTATTAATTATTAGAAAACTTAATTATAAGATAATGTGCAAGTTTCCAAAGGAAAATAACATATGGTGTTTTTGATAATTAAAAGGATAATTATTTGGCCCTTATTGACAACACAATGTTTGAGGCAACAATTAGTATTATTTTGATCTAACCTTTAGTACACTAAAAAATAATAAAGGAAATGAAGGGTATTATAGAAATTTAAAGGAAAAGTATATTCCATGAGATAATGGTATTGTTCTAAATAATTGTTAAAAGGGATCAAGTGTTGGTATCCCAATAAATCGCAAAATATTAGATATTAATTGGGATAATGCTAATGAATTTCTGTTCTTGATTTAGGGGACAAAGAAGGAACTGTCTAGAATTCATGATCAATTATCCAATAATGTGTTATGCTTTACATTGTGACTTTTGGATGTCAACCAAATAAAGTTGGCAAGTTAAATAAATAAACACCTGAATTAATATGGTAATCACTATATTGGAAATCTATTAAATGTTCTCCTTTTGACAAGTAAATATATTTTCCCCATGAATATATGCTATAACCGAGAGAAAGGGGAAGGAGACCAATGAAAGTTAAGAAGAGGATTACTTTAATCGTGTCCATAACAAAGGCATTATAGAAATAGAAAGGAAAGAGTCTTATTCTTGTCTATATTAGTGGATTGCAACCGGGGTTGACTCACCCATGTATATGAGAAAAAGGAAACAACCCAAATCTCTCTCTCCCTCCCTTATTTTTTGGTTGGTAATAATCCTAGGACCCCTACTAAGACCTATATATGGACCCCCATAACTATTGCATCGAAGACAGTTGTCCACAAAGGCATGCCTATGGTTTCTATTCCCTGATCCCCCTTTCCTGATGTGCAATGAAACTGAAGAACGACGTGTGGGAGTCGTTGGCATGGTGGATGGTAGGCGATGTCAGTTACATTCCTACTTGGCAACTCCTCCTACCACCCTGCCCATGCCGCACGACCTGGTGCTAGACTGAGTGGTGGTCTACGAAGAAGAGATGAGGGGGACTTTGTTGTTGTGACGAAGATACAAAGCTCGCATACCCGTTATAGGGAATGAAAGATACTTGAGCACATGATAGAGAAGTTAGCTCATGTGAGGTTGGATATGAGGAAGATAGCTAAGGAAAGGGAGGAGCTTTGGCGAGTTGGCATTTAGGGCTCACGTGGAACCATGTACGAGAGAATGTGGGGTTCGACGACCTAGAGTGGGGAAGGAGAAGGGAAAGAGTCGAAAGACTCTATTGCCCCTCCATGCATGCTTAATAACTGAGGGTAATGAAGTCAATTCCCTAAAAATCAAGCCGATGCGGTTACAAAGGAAGCATATACATATATGATAACGTGTCAAGCCACCTTTTTCTCAAATAAGGTGATATTGTAAAATTCATAAACAAGTAATGGTAACTCGGATGAAAATAAGTTATGTATGAAAATTGATGAGAAAAACAAGATGAATCTAAATACAATAGTTTTAGTGCCTAATTATGCTTCTAAATCCAAAAATAGTGCTTTACTTTTTTAAGTGGTGATTAAAGTATAGAAACCCTAGTTTTGAGTATCAACATGTCAAATATGTTAAAACACTTTTTTGTGTTATTATCTGACATTGTTGAATCAAATGATAATCTAATATGATCATGATAGTAACGTTGAATAACAAGGATTCTAAGTAAATAATCCATACATGTGAATAATTAGGGTTATGAAACAAGGTTAATAACATGTAATGTTATTATTGAACATAATTAAATCAAAGTGATCAAATGAAAGGATATATTGGATATTGTAATTAGGGTTTCACCTAATTGTTAGCATGATATGGATATGGGGTTCATACCCTTGTTCGTTACACAAACTCGAAATCCTAGATTAAACTATTTAATATAATGGTGACACATTAGGGTTTACATACATGTAGATTTAATATAGGTTGCTTGGGTTCAACTTGGTTGATTGGATTGCTTGAATGTACTTGAAGTATAATTTGCATGATAATCTGCATGGTTCTACATAAGGTACATTGTTATTCTTATGACTATCAACGTTAGTTTTCTGGTGTTTTCCTAGTGTTTCTTGAAGATTGAATAACTAAATTGTTGGATGTTTATTTACATTATGTTCAATTATAATGCCACTATGAGTATCACATAAAGATGATATTAAGTTTACAAAACTCCAGTTCTTATTTGCAAGTATTTGATGAAATATATTGTTACAACCTTTATTTTTGCTTGTATGGTTGTAAATGCAGTTTTTCCAAAGAAATGTACCTGCATGTAAATTGTATGACTTATGATAAATATATGGGTTTCTTTTGCAACTTTTTCCTTGTGCATATGTTTTTGTGGATCTTAATGTATTAGGGGGTCCAAGATGATAAAAGAGGAAGGCAAGTTGAAAGAAAACAAATAATGCATATATAAGAAAAGAAATTGAAATAAAGGTGAAAAATATAAGAAATATCTGGAAAGATGTGTGATTGATCATAATGAATGATATTTCGAACTTCACGTAGTTTCTTGTGATATAAGTAATCCAAATAAAGGAAAATAAGAAAGTAAGAAAGAGAAAATATGAATAAAATATGATTTATTTAATGATAGATTGAACATGAAGAAAAGTCTCTTTCACTTTCAAATTCTGACTTCAAACTTGGCAGTCAAGTATATTTAGTTATTAATGAGTTTCCCTCAAAATTTGAGATTAAAAGGATCCATGGTTTGAGAGTTAAGAATTTTGCAAATTTTCCTAAAGTGAGAGAATTGTTAATAAATGTCACGATTATTCCTGAGAAATTAACCGATTTAATTGATTTGGTGCGCGTGAAGTGATCTATTAGATCCAAGATCCAACAGCAGTTGTGCATCGCCTAGTTCTAGCATAACTGGGAAAGAGGTTGAGGAAAATGAGATTTTCCATCTCAATTTTCTTGCAATCCACTACATGTGCGAACGAGGTTATTGCCTAGTTCAGTTTGGGAGAGGATTCCAAACACTTTCGGCCTAAGTTTATCGAGGTTTGGAGGTTTCTAGAAGAAAGCATGAGTGGACGTAATCATGGTTGAAGCCTAATATCCCACATGAACCCTATAAATAGAGCTACCCCCAACCTTGGTCGACCCTCACAAGTTTGACCGGCCAGTTTTTGCACCCCCTTGTGCCTTTGCTTCCCCAATTCATTCTTCGTCGACGAGCTCACCATCACAGACCGCCGTGGGTCAAAGCATCCGATTTCAGTGGAGAAGAAGAATGAGGGCCCTTCGATTTGATTCAACTACTGACCGCTGAAGTAGATCGGTGGACCAGGTTGTTTCGTGCTTTAGAAAGCACGAGTGGACGCAATCAACACGATCCACTTGATCCTCACTCGGTCAACGACGACTTGAGATCCGACGGTCACCTTTTTCCAAAAAGAAAAGGTAATTTGCCTCTCGTGTCAAAAATTCTAGAAAATAAGTAGATCTAATTTAATTCTCTAAAAATCAATTCTTTGATTGAAAAATAAAAGTAGATAGTGCTTTTTGATTATTAAAATATGTAGAATCCAATAAAAATGGAATTGAAGCCTGATATCACTTGTAATTCAAAAAGGATATGAAGTTACCACTTTTAATGCATTAAAATATGGTATAACCCTAATTTGAGATGGAAATCAAGTTTAACGTCTCTTTTTGGTTATTTTGAGTAGTATTAACCTATTGAAAATAAAAGGAAGAGTTAAATCTGAAAATGATGATACTATGCTTGTTTTAGGGTTTTATGCACATGATTATGCATTAATGGTCTTAAAATCCCTAATTTTGGAAAATATGGGTTTTAATGGTTTTAATCTAAAAATGTGAACATACAACAGAGATATAATGATCTTGAACTTGGTTTAAGATTAAAGAACCCTTAATGAGGATAATTGGAATAATTAGGGTTTTTGTAAATAAGGAACTTGTTTTAGGGTTGATAGCCTAAAATGGGGTGAAGTTGGATAAAGCAACCTAAGAAACCCTAATAAACCCTAAGGAGACTTGAAAGCCTTAGAAAGTATCCTCATGTCATTAAGAAGTTGCCTAGAATATGATAGTGACATTAGGTGATCTATATGTTGAAGGAATTAAGGGATGCTTGCATTAGGTGCTTGATTGGATATCTTGTTGACTTTTGGATTCTTTTACTCAAGAATAGGTATGTAGTTACGCTTCTGGTTAAATCACTCTAGTTTCACGGTGATTTCCGAGGTTTTTATCTATTTCTTGGAAATAATTGCTTGGATGACTTTTATTTCATGCAACTATAAAGTGACTATGAATATCACCATAAGTATATGTGCATGACTAGCTCAGATCCTAGTCCTCCTCTTTAGCATTGATGATGATGAGATGGATGACCTAGTACATGGTCTACCCATGGGGTAGGATAATCAGGTTATCAAGAGTCGATGTGTTGGTCTACCATTAGGTAGGACCATACGACTACACAACCCTATGTAGTGATCTACCTGTAAGGTAGGATCATGGGGGTTAGTTGAGATCTACCATATGAGTGAGGTAGTATCCTTATCCAATGTAGGGATAGCACATAGGGAAGGATATGTTGGGATTGAGTAGTTTTGTTTAAAATGTAAAGTTTGTTTTGCTAAATCATAATTTGATTGCAATATGTTGTTACTTTCATATGCAAGATTATTGGTTACCCCACATATCCGTATAATTCATTATACTGACCAACGTTTTGTTTGTCGACATTTTAGGTTTATCAAAAGATGGATATTCCTTTAAAGTGACATTGATGGAATAAAGACTAATAAGGAATTGGATGATTATAGATAGATAGATCTTATCTGGGTAAAGTCCATCAATTCCCATATTTTGCAAGCTTAGTAGTAGTAGAATTTATTAATTATTTACAAAACCACTGATCCTATTTTGGGATAACAGCTCTAGACTCTTGATCTTCCTTAATTGGGGGTTACTGATGTGTGGGGTCATTACATATATGATGTTAGTTTAGTTGTAAAATTTTGCATGAACCCTACATACACATTATATTTCCATATGGTGATTTGTTCTTTTGCTTCATGGGGTTTTATTTACATGCTAGATAAGATGATTTCAAGATATGACAGGTAGATGAATATGCTTGAAGACATTAAAATTAACTTTTAAGGATGATTATATAGATGATACTTCCTCTCATATGTACAATTTTTATGAAGGAAAGTTATGTAGGTTCTAGAGGAACATCTTGTAAACAACATAATTGAACTAAACAAAACAATTTTCTATTGATTATCATTTGTTTAAAATATGGATCCTTGGGAAAAGTTTAGGTCATGGATCTCATCTTTTTGGCCTTCCTTAATTGGGGTTTTTGGGAAATTAATGGTTTATAATTTCAAGTAATCTATAGAAATATGAGGGAGTTATTAGGGCATTTTCTAAAGACGGTGGTGACTAGAAGAGACCATGACCCAGGGACTGGCAAAACTTTCCTCCACACTACTAGTCATCTTACTAGGACTCTCGAGCATGTGCATCCTGCCTGGCCAAAGTCGAAAGTCTTTTCTCAAACTAAAATACCTTTAGGTTTTTTTATCATCCTCTTAATAAACCCCAAAAGGAACTTCACACCTCATCTAAAGTAAGGGTATTTGAGAAGAAATAGAAGTAAGGCATCATCCTCCAATTAACGTACATATAATGTGGAAATAATAATGACATATAATGTGGAAATACTAATGTACATAAAATGAAATTATAATGATAAAGTAAAAATAGTTTTATGGGTTGCAAGGGTAAACCTTAGATTGAACTTGGGTTAGAAACCCTAGTGGGTCAAGGGACATAGAAACCCTAAGATGCATTATGTAGTTGGTGTAGTCCCTAACTTGGACCCTAAACCCTAATCCTGGGTAATGAGATTGGTGTGGGTGAGATGGTAATCCTACCCATACAACCCCTACTTGGGGTAAGAGGAAATAAGAGATATAAATAGGGTTACATGACCTAGCCTCCCAAGTATGATGTGGAGAAGTTCATGCATGATGCATATGAAAGGTTTTTTGAACATACATGAGAGACATAAGTAAATTGATGGTTGTACATGAAAATGAAAATATAAATATAACTTTCTTATCACCTTAATGCTACCTATGGAGGAATAGAGATGAAGAATACCCCTAGTGAGTGGGCATTCTACCCTAAGCGAGTGGTTAAGAAATTGAGAGTACGCCCATCACTGGATATGTCATTGAACGTACCCCATGTGGGTGGGTATGCAATTGAAACTACCCGTAGCAAGTGGGTGTGTTATCAAAATTACCTCCAGAGAATGAGTATGCTACCCCTAGAAAGTGGGTATACCATTGAAATACTACCAAAGAAAGAGTATGATATTATGGATACCCCCAGCGAGTGGGTATACACAGAGACTGAGCAACTACATGTTCAAAAGTTATAATAAAAACAATGCATGAAGATGAAAATATGAAACTTTTAGGGTTGTTGTCCCAAATTGGGCTGGGTCAACCCAAGAGTGGGAAAAAGGATCTATGGGGGAGGCAAAACCTTAGACCTTGGATTTAGGTTGTGGTAATAGAACATATCCTCTGATCAGTCATGAAGACTTCCTAGGTTAGGACCTTTCCTATAAGGGTGATATGATAAATCAATTTAAAGATTGAGGTAGCCTTAAATGTCACCTAAAATGTAAAGAATTAAGTATGCAAAATATGAAATCATGTATGTTGAGTATGATTCTTTGAGTCCAAGTATGCTAGGAACATGAGGAAAAGTCACTATGTAAGTTGTTGATGGTATGAGATCAAGCCCATGTGAGAAAGTTTCCATGAGTCCAATGAGGGGACATAAAATGAACAATGAGCATCATAAGAGATGGAAGAATTCCAATTTAAAGAATTACATATGAAAAATGTTCTTGAAAATGGTTAAAGTTGTGATATCTCAAAGAAACCCTTGGGAACAGTGGAGCTCTAAGTCAATCCTAAGGTAAAGTAGGGAGTATGAAAGATACATGGGACCAATGGGATTAGGAGTTGATTGTTCCCTGAATGTACAACTATGTTTACCCAAGACCCATATCTCAGGAGATTGGACATCTTCATGAGTTCGTGAGGCCAATGGGTGAATGCGAGAGGAACTCCCTAGATGCATAAGGATGAGATCACTCTAAAAATTACTTGTACCTCTAGGGACCTCAAGGAAGTGGCTAAGGATCATAATACATGATGTGTAAATATAAAAGGTAAAAGAAGTCATAATAAAATGAGTTGTGTACAACCTCAAGAGTGAAAAAGGTTTTTGATTTCATGAAGTATAAGCATATTGGGAATTATAAAGTATGTGTGATTTAGAGTCATTTTGACTATGATTCAACCTAAAGTGTGAAAATTATGAAATAATTTGTGGGTACACCATCTCTGATCTTGGAATGGGATGAACTTTATTTTTTATTTGAAGCCAAACACTTATTTCATCGCATTATGAGGGAGAGAGAATGTATGGACACATGTTGTGCTTAAAAGTGACATATGAGAATGAATACCTTAAGTTGAATTTAACTAGATGACCTAGGGTTGAGGTGTTACCTCACCCTTATGTTGGAATAAAAATGTAGTAGGGTGGCAACCTAGGTGAAAAAGTAATCACCAAATGGAAAATGAGAATTCAAGTGAAAATGCAATGGATAAGTGCTAATGTTATAAAATGAATGGAAATTAGTAAATATCTTGAATTGAATATGGGTGTCAAACTTAGTCATAATATAAGGAATTTGTTTATTAATAAAAGATGTTAAAGATATGTAAGTAGGGTTGCAAACTCTAATTTTTGAAATTAAAATGAGATATCTTTCACCTTAACCTTATTGGGTTTGAATTTTAGGGACACAACTTCTTTTAAGGAGGGTTGAATTTATATCCTCAATTTTGGTAAATTTTTGATTATATAAATGAAAGATGGGAATTTATTTGTAACTTCCTAAATGGTATTATTGATGAAATAATAAAGTCACTTGGTGGCATAGGTGCATCCCATGGCCCATATAAAGGTCCATAAGATGTCCACACTTTCCATCCTCCGCTCTTATCGTGTTTGTTCTTGGACTCATCCAAAGTATGGATTCTACACTTGTCATATCCCAAGAGGTGCTACACAGTGGAAAGGATGATTCTTTATTTTATTCCCTTCTTGTGATCAGACTATGGCAGAAACTAGCAATGTCGTCGTTGCTTGAACAGATAATGTTAGAGGTTGTAATATCATCGCTGCTTGAATGGACAATGTTGAAGGTTGCATGACAATATTATGAAGCTATCTCCACCGAAAACACCAGAAAATTGAACCCCAACTACTCGCATTCACCAACCTACACATGTGGAACATCAACCGTCCCTTCTGACTGCGGGTTGCGGGCTACGGTGCTTTGTTCTCGTGAAGTCTCCCACGACTCCTTCAAGGCTGAGAGCTAGTCTAGCTCTAGGTTGGATCAGGTGCTACAACACCTTCTGCTACTATGATCGTACCTCCTTTTGGAAACCCACACCTATTTACTATCGGATTAATCGACTTTCTAGTTACCCACTCCTGCTTTAGCGAGACTCCCTTCATCTTCCTCATGGATCTTAATAGATTATGATCCCTCTCTTTTTTAGGTGCCCCATGTCAATTATGTTCCCTGCATGCATGATTTAATTCAACTCTCATCTAGCAAAACCCTCTTTACCTTCCGCTGATAAACCAGGACAACTTAGCGGTGTCTTTATTGTCCTCGAGCCACCCTCCCAACCTAAATCCCTCAGATACATCAATATGAGGACTGGAGGCACTGTCTCTACATCTCTAAGCATTAACAAGAGATTTAAAGGCAAGAAGACGATCTCAACCCTTTTTAAAAGTGCCATGTTTCATAAGAAAACATCGACCCCTACAAGATCAGACCATCTCCCACCTGCTCTACCAAATATGACTTCACACTTCCCTTTCATGGATTACAATCTAGAAAACCCCTTTTACCTTACTAGTATACCCCTCCTGAAAGCATGGAAATACCACAAATTCGACATATCACCAGGTCCAAACACCATCCTTGTCAAAAAACAAATCATTTCCGGTCACAATTGAACTTTTTGACAAATCTGATCTCTACATCACCAAAGTCTGGGATAGTATGATCACAGAGACGAAGCTCAAAAGGGAGTGGACCATCTTCATTAAACCCTCAGTGCACAAAACCCTTACTGTTTGGGTAAATGATTTCAACAACGAAACCCCACATGAGCTTTACCCTCTATTATTCATCAAGGAAGAAGGTTTCTCCTCATCATCTTCTAGCTCATCTAACCATCTCTTTATGAGGAAAGAGCACCAACCTCCATTGGGAACAAAGATTTGCCCCATCTCCCTATCGTCTAGCCCTGATAATGAAGATATGGGTGATACAGCCACATCATCATTGATCGGCAGCTCGATAGCAACAAGGTATGAGATATCTTCTACTATTGAGATTAGTAAGTTAGATAGAAAGTACCAAGACCAAAAAAAATAAAACCTCATCCCTTCTAATCCTCGCCAACTAAATCTTTCTTTCCCACCACTCGGACACTTCCCAGTGTCTGCTCTCACCCAACTAAGCTTCTAGATAGAGATACCTTCTCAATCTTGGGATTCTACCCCCAGGAGGCAAACCTTTAGAGCACTTCATTGCAATATCTACCATATCCCACACCACTCTTGATTTAGATGCACCAAAAAAGTTATCTATTTCAAATGCCATGAGAGAGGCCACACCTGGCGTATCTGCAAATCCACCTTTTATCATTTTCCAAAAAAGGTTAATCACTTTCCAAGATCTCTTTCAGGATATGAGTCTCACAAGCAGCCCGATGATCACTTTTTTACACATGGCAAATCCAATCAAATGAAACATCCAAACCTCACTTTCATGATTCACAATAACCACTTTGCATGTCTTACAGATCCACCTCCTACATCTCAACCCCATGCACATGAAAAACTCAACTCACATCCTCCTTATAAGCCCACTATGGTACCACTTGGGATATCCTCACCCAAACCTTCTTGCCTCAACTCTACATCACCTTTCCTTCTGGCTCCCCAAACTCATGCCATGGCCCCTACTGCTCACCTTGAGTCTGCCATTCCCTTTGATCTCCCAGCAAACTCTATGAGACTTCTGAAGGTCTTCTCTACAAGGAGTGTCCTGGCCTCTATTGAAAACAACCTAGATAATAACATGGTCAATATTTTAGATGTAACCAGAGATATAGCCCTCATTATCCCAGGACACACAATGCTCAAACCAAAAATCCTCTCGCCAACTCAACTTCTATACTCTATTCCAGAAGGTACCAAGATTGACCATATTTTTGGACAAATTCTCACGATCCCTTGTGGCTCTAGTTTTGTTCAGGCAAATCTTTCTAGGTGGACATCTGGACATGGGGCTTTGGAGGCCCAATCGGGTGGGTCAGGGTGGGTTTCTATATCAAACCTCCCCCCTCACCTTTGGGAAGTCGAAGTCTTTAGAGCCATTGCCCATGCTGATGGGGCTACTCTCTAATACATCAATCTAGAGACCTTATACCCTTCACATTTTATTAAAGCTTACTGTATTTTCTATGTCAAACAAGCCACCTCCCTCCCATCTTCTCTGAACATCAGGTTGGGTGAAATCATCTACAACATAAAACTATTTGTTGAGAACCCTACTCAAATCAAAACATCTTTCTCTGACCTCTTTGTTCACCCTCCATCCTGGTACTCCTTGATCAACAACAAAAGATCCTACAATCCCATCAGAAAACCTGGAGATAGAAACTTAGTTTGGGAGAGAAAATCTGCCACCATGAACTCATCAGCTGACTCCAACATATCTCACAATCTCAAAAGACAAAAAACACTCTCACCACCTGCCAAAAATTCTCTTCCCTCCCCCAAAGGCACTTTCCAACCCTTCTCTTGCATCCCAAAATAAGAAAACTTTTCTCTTAACATAGATCTGGACACTATAAAAAAGCTCAAAATATCAATCATTGATGAGATTAAATTGTCGCAGAGTCTGAAGAAAAAGAGCAAAGGTAAGGAGTCCAGCATCATCAAGTCCATCAACACCATGCAAACCAGCTTTGAAGGGATGCTCAGGAGAAACATCTTCATTGCTCATGACTCAAGTGCTATATTCTCAACTTCCTACTCAGATGTTATTTCAAACTCTCATTTATCACCAACTGCCACATTAGAATAAAATGATATAGACAATATTAAAGATTTGGATTCATGTCCTGATATTCATAGTTTCACCAGATTTGCAAATAAAAAAGGAATACAATTTGAGGAGGAAAATATAGCAAACACAACACTAAATGACATAGAAAAATTCATGAAATGGACAAATAAAAGGCCTCTTGGAGAGACAAACAGAAAATAAACTTTTTGAGCATCTCATAACTTCATAACACCTTTTTTATTTGTTTTGTTTGATTTATCTCTGTTAAAAGATGAAAATTACATCCTTGAATGTTTGTAGTGCGGCCAACGCACATAGAAGAAAAGAGATTAGAAATCATATCTATAAAAATAACATTAACATCATTACCATTCAAGAGACCAAATCCACTCTCTCTCAATTTGCTTTAAAAAGAATTGGGGGAAATAAGATAACAGATTGGTTTCAAATCCCACCTGATGGCTTCAAAGGAGGAATTCTAGTGGGATATAATAAAAACACTTTCACCCTCTCTCACTGGGATCTCAGAACCTTCTCCATATCTATATCTCTGACAGATTCAGCTGACAACTTCAGTTGGACTTTTACGGGTTTATATGGTGAGCCAGGTCACAACAAATCTCTTTTTCTTTTGGAACTATGAGATATCATGCAAGCCTCTCAACACAAACCATGGCTTCTTGGAGGTGATTTCAACCTCATTACCAAAATCACTGACAGTTAAAACTTAATCTCCACAACTAATGCCCTTTCTCCTGCTGATAAAATTTTTACACACAACTCCTCTCTAAACACAATATGATTGACCTCCCTCCCTCTAATGATGGTTTCATGTGGTTGAGAAACAATACTAGAGCCAGGCTTGACCACTTCATCTCTTCCCCTTCTTGGTAAGAACAATTTCCTCTTACATCTGTTCATATCACCCACAAACCTATATTTGACCATTTTCCCTTAATCATTGACACCAAAAAGGAAATCTGGGGAAAACAATCCTTTCATTTTGAAAACTTCTGGCTCAAATTTCCACAATTTGACAATCTATGTGAAAACAACTGGGTATTGGCAGACCACAGAACTAGAAACTTGGGGTATCTCATATAGAGAAACACCAAACTGATGAAACATAAGATCTTGGATTGGAAACACAGTCAACCCCAAATCCTCGCAAAAACTCTAAAAGATCTTAAACAACAACACCTCTGTGTTGATAGTGATCCCACACTCAATCCTGCTCTGATTCTCACTATCAATTTGGAGATTGACCATATAAAAAACTAGATTGACATCAAGTGGAGACAAAGAGCTAAGGTCTCTTGGGCCAAGGAAGGGGACAAAAATACAAAATTCTTCCACAAAGTATGCAATAATAATCATAGGAGAAATATCATTCCTTATTTTAAAATATAAGGGGTCATCACCACAAATAAACACTTGATTACTTCTCACATAGTTGAATACTTTGGGAAGATTTTTAACACACATCACAATCCCTCCTTCCTAAACTCTATAAACTGGCAAACCCTTTTCCCGATAAAGATTGCTTCTCCTTCAAATTTAACCAAGACTTTTTATTCTGATGAGCTTGATGCTACCATAAAATCTCTTGGCAAAAACAAATCTCCTGGACCTGATGGACTCAATGTGAAATTCTACCTCACCAATTGGAATCATCTAAAAAAGGATTTTCTTGCCTTACTTCAAGAAATCTGCAAACACAACAATGCTCACAACATCCTCAAACATATAAACAAAACTTTCATTGCCCTCATAAAAAAAATTGATCATCCTGAATACATAACACAATTTCGTCCTATCAGCCTCATCAATACATCTCACAAGATTATTGCATAAACCTTGTCACTTAGATTGAAACCTTGCATCAACAACATCATCCCTCACAACCAAAATGCCTTTCTTAAGGACAGAAATATCCAAGATGCCTACCTGATGGTAAACAAGACAATTCATTTGTGTCATGTAAACAAAACCCCTTTGATTGCTATCAAACTAGCTTTTGAGAAAGCTTTTAACTACATCAATTGGAATTGTATCATTAAAACTATGGCTAGATTTGGTTTCCTAGATCATTGGATAGATTGGATACATGCCTTCATATCCACAAATCATTTTTCCACTATCATAAATGGCTAAACTTTTGGGTACTTTAAAAACACAAACGAACTCAGGCAAGGTGACCCTCTATCCCCTTACCAATTTGTTATTGTGACCTCCATTCTCACAAAAATGATCAATCTTGGCTCTAATCATGGACTTATCTCCTCCCCCTCAGAATGCAAGGAAAACATCATTCAGTTTGTAGATGATACCGTCATTCTAGTTTCACTAAATAACAACACCATCATAAATACCATTAGAATCATTGGTATATTCTCTTACATTTCAAGAATAAAAATAAACCTACAAAAGTCCTCCATCTTTGGTGTACACACTGATCCACACATTATCAATAGATATAAAACCCTCCCCAAATGCAAGCATGAAGAGTTCCCAACAAATTACCTTTGCTTACCCATCACCCCCCCACAACATCACTCACTCTATTTGGGTCCCTATCATAGACAAGATCAAAACTAAACTCAACTATTGGACAAATAACTTCCTCAATCTTGTTGGCCGCCTTACTCTCCTAAATAGTGTCATCACCCCCATCACCACTCACTACCTCAACTGCATTCCACTACCTACCAAAACAAAAAACACCATCGATAAAATCAGAAGAAGCTTTCTTTGGAATAACCACAATCTGACAAATGACAATAAAAGACATCTTCACCTGGTCAACTGGAATACTATCTCTGTCCTTACATGCTATGGAGGATGGGGCATCATTGACATTGAAACCCATGCACTATGCTTAGTGATAAAGATCATCAACAGCCTGGCCAACAACAAAAAAATAATATGGAGCGACCTAATCCAAATTAAATACTACAAAAAAAATCCCACCATGGCACAAAACCAAGAAACGATCTTCTTCTCCTCTCTGGAAATACATTAATAGACATATCCCTTTGATTAGAAATCTCATACACACCCCACCTCACACCCACTGCCATATAAATTTTTGGAAAGACCCATGGTTCCATAAAAATTCTATCAAAAACCAACACCATCAATGGTCTATACTAAAAAGGTTATCTTCCATTACTACATCCAAAGCACTTAATCTCCTCACTAGAAAAAAATCTAATGCACACAAGAAGTTCCTCCTCATAAATCTTGAAAATTCAGATATCAGTAACATCATATATGAGTTTGAATTCAACACTAAAAACAACATATCTTGGAAATGGGGGGAGTTGTACTCCCCAAAGGCAGCTTGCACCTTCCTCACTTTCAGAGGCACCATACCAAATCACTCTCATACCTGGAAATGTAAATGGTCACAAAAGCATAAAATTGTCTTCTGGCTCCTTCAAAACAACAAGCTGCTCACTGATCAAAACATTAATAAGAGAGGATTTGTTGGACCATCTAGATGTTATCTCTGCCAATCTGACTCTGAAACAACAGATCATATCTTCAAAAACTGTTCCATCACAAAACTTATTCTCAAAAATTTTCTTGATTGAAGACCTGAAAATCAAAATATATACACTATTCCATTCAATATAAAACCTCTCCAAAGAGTAGCAAACTTCCACCCAGAAGACATCAGTATTGCCATCTTATGGAACATTTGGATAGAACAAAATCATAGGAAATTTAATAATGGCAAAAATCCTCTGAACATCATTTTTATGAAGATAACATCAGATCTTGTTATTCTACATGCTTGCAGGACATTCTCCAACATCATCTAGGATGACTCCAGTTGAAGAAAGCCCAAAAAACAAAGTTGCTACTAGTGATGTCTTCTACACCCTGGAGGAGATTCTGGAGGAAGAATCAAACTTTTGATATTGTTGATGCCTATCTTTTAGTCTTTTTCTTAGCTTAAGTATTAATTACATCATTTTGAGGCTAGTATAAGGGGTTCCTCCCCATAAAAACTTCTATCTCACCGCTCTTTTCATATCATCGTAGTACTAGTTTCTATTTTAGCTCAGAACATGTGACCTACAGGTGCTAACCTACTGATATGTAGACTTTATGATCTTTTATTAGAATCGCATGACTGTTTTATCAAAAAAATAAAGGTCCATAAGACTATATACTTTGCAAATAGGTCATTGTGGCACAAATTAAGAAAATAAGATATTTCGTGCATAAATAAAGAATGATGACTTTGTTAATTATTAGATAATTGAATTATAAGATAATGTTTAAGTTTCTAAAGGAAAATAAAATACATGGTGCTTTAGATAATTAAAAGGATAATTATCTAGAAATTATTGGCAACACAATGTTTGAGGCAACCATTAGTATTATTTTCATCTAACCTTTGGTATAATCAAAATTAATTAAGGAGAGGAAGAGCATTCTAGAAATTTGGAACAAAAGGATATTCCATGAGATAATGACATTGTATAAATAATTATTAGAAAGGAGCAAGTGTTGACGTCCCAATAAATTCCAAAGTAATAGATATAAATTGGGATAATATTAATGAATTCTTATTCTTGATTTAGGGGAGAATTAAGGAATAGTCCAAAATTTATGATCAATCATCCAGTAACATGTTACACTTTACTTTATAGTTTTTTTATGTCAACCAAATAAATTTGGTAAGTTAATTAAAAAAACACTTGAATGGATATGTGAATCACTATATTGAAAATCTGTTAAATATTCTCATTTTGACAAGCAAAAATAGTTTCCCCATGAATATAAATTTTAACCGAGAGAAATGGGAAGGTCGATGGAAGGCAAGAAAAGGAATAATTTAATTAATCGTGTACATGACAAAGGAATAATGGAAATAGAAAGGAAAGAGTGTTATTCTTGTCTATATTAGTGAATTATGACAAAGGTTGTCTCACCCATGTATACGAGAAAAACAAAATAATCCCATGTCTCTCTTCCTCCTTTCTTTCTTGGCTGGTAGTAGCCCTAGGACCCCTTTTAAGACCTATATAAGGACCACCATAACTATTTCATTGAAGGTAGTTGTCTGTAGAGGTCTGTCTCTAGTTTCCTTTCCTTGATCCCCCCCTTTCCAAATGTGCCAAGATACCAGAGAACAATGTGTAGGATCCATTGGCGTAGTGGATGGTAGGTGGTGCCGATTGCAGACCTGCTTGGTCAGGTCAGAGAGCAGAAGGCAGTGGAGGTCCTCTTATCATCCTACCACTATTGTATGGCCTGGTGCAAGATAGAGTGGTGGTATGCTAAAAAAAATACAAGGTGGGCTTTGTTGCTATGACCAAGATACGCAGCTTGCAGACCAGTTAAAGGGAATGAAAGTTGGTTGAGCACATGAGAGAGAAGCTAGATCATGTGAGGTTGGGTGTGAGGAATCTAGAAGCAGTAAGGGAGGATAATGGGTGAGCTGACATTTAGGGATCAGGCAGAACTACATATGAGAGAATGTGGGGTTCGGTGCCCTAGCATGGGGAAGGAGAAGGGAAATAATCAAAAGACTCTATTTCCCCTCCATGCATGCTTAATATGTGACAACTGCGAAATCATTTCCCTAAAAATTAACTCGGCATGGTGACAAAGGAAGTAGATACATATATGCTAATGTGTCAAGTCACCATTGGAACAAATAAGGTGAGATTGCAAAATTCATAAATAATTATTGGTAATTGGATAAATATAAATTATATATGAAAATTGATGAGAAAAATGAGAGGAATCTAAATAAAATATCTTCAAATCCTAATTATGCTTCCAATTCTAAAAGTAATGTTATACTTTTTTAAGTGGTTATTAAACATAGAAACCATGGTTTTGAGTATTAACATGTCGAATATGTTAAAAGCCTTTATGTTGTGTTATTATCTAACATTGTTGCATGAAATGATAATCTAAGATGATCATGATAGTAATTTTCAATAACAAGGTTTCTAAGTGAATCATCACATACATGTGAATAACTAGGGTTTTGAAACCAAGGTTTATAACATGCAATGTTATTGATGAACATAATTGAATAAAAATGATCAAATGAAAGGATATGTTGGATATAGTAATTAGGATTTCATGTAATTGTGAACATGATATGGAAATAGATTTTATACCCTTATTCCTTACCCAAATCTAAATCCTAGATTAGGACACAAGTAGGGTTTAATCTATTTAATGTGATGGTGACATTTTGGGATTTACATACATGTAGATTTAATATTGGTTGCCTAGGTTCATCTTAATTGATTGTATTGCTTGAAAATACTTGAAATATGTTTTGCATGATAATTTGCATGGTTCTACAAAAGGTACATGGTTATGAATATGACTACTTACATTAGTTTGCCAGTGTTTTTCAACTATTTCTCAAAGAGTGAACAACTAAACTGTTGGATGTTTATTTATATTCTGTTCAATTATAATGTCACTATGATTATCACATAAATATGAGATTAAGTGAAATAAATGCCAGTTCTTATTTGCAAATATTTGATGGAATATATGTTGTTAGTTTACTTACACACTTTTGCATGAAGCCCATGTACATAATATATTTCGATATGCTGATATGTGTTGTAGTTTCATGGCATTTTAGGTACATGCTAGATAATATGATATCACCATATGATGGGCAGATGAATGTACTTAAAGACATTACACTTAACTTTTATGGATGATTTGATAGATGATATTTCTTCTTGTATGTATAGTTTCGATAAAGGAAAATTATGTAGTTCTAGAAGAACATATTGTAAACAACATAATTGAATTAATGGAAATTATTGAGTACTGATTATTTTTTTAAAATATGGGTCTTTCGAAAAAGTTTAGGTGATGGCTCTCATATTTTTGGCCTTCCATAATCAAGGGTTTCTGAAAAGTGAGGTTGTTACAGAAGTCATCAAGAATGTGATGAGTTATTGATATCTTACTCTAGAACTTGTGGTAAAAGGTCCACACACACTAATATGTATGTGTCCTAATAAGTCAGTTGCCCTCTCACAGTTACCAATGAAGGGTACTTTTGTCAAATTGCCCAATAAACAATATTCACTTCTCTCTAATGATATGAAATTAAAGAGTCCAGATAATCATGTTTATGGAGTCTAGAAATCTATTTCACATTTGTATGCCCTAGACAAGAGTCACATAGTTATCTTTTGTTTGAGTCAAAGAGATTTAAATATTTGGTGTTTATGTAATGCATATTTGTCTTAAGATCCAACAAGTAAAGATCTTAAGATATTGGACCACTTCCATTAAATATCTCATCTCAAAATATTAACTCAATCATTCTTTGTGCTAAATTCAAAATAATTCTTGTCCAAACAAGATATAGCAATAATGTGTATACTTATGGCAAGAACATGATAGAGGTTCTTTAACTCTATTGCAAGCCTACTAGGCATATATAGATTATAGGATCTACGTATGTGGAAGAAACTATTACTCCATTTGAACTCATAGGTCCACATTTCCCTTCAGTAAGGGCTTGTTTCTTTTCATATCATCTACATTAGAATATATGTCTGATCCAAATAATGTATCCAATACCCAAGATGAAGAATTAAATAAGTATATCTCTATAACATATGTAAAGTGGAGATATCTATATTGTCCTTATTTATTTCTATAAATAGGGTAATTTGTATTCAAGTGTATAGCTTGGAAACAATGGTGACAATTATCTTCCTTGCCTACTCCGCCTTTAGCTTTAAGTGCAAAATACTTGGGTTTTTGGCTAGCTTTGAAACTCTTATTAGATTTTACTTTTACCTATGACTTATCCTTTATTTTTTTGACCATGACATAAACTTTGGCTTGTATTAATTCATCTAAGTCTTGTAATTTCTCAATATTCCAGGCAACTCTGACAGTGGTCGAACAAAATTATTCATGTTGTACTTTATGACAAGCTGACTGTAAAATTTCTATGACAATTGCAAGATTACATTAGAGGTCAACTCTTTCTTAAGGGGAATCCTAGTATCTCTAGACTTTCCACATATTGATGAATGCATATTCATCATAATATTCAATTTCCATCTTGGGCTCAATTCGACTCAATACATCCGATTTCATCTCCTAAATATCTCAATATGCAAAATTGCTTAATTGGTTCAATTGTCAAGATTATTAACTGAGTTTATGTTGATTTTATGCAGGTCATGATGAGTTTCAACCATTAGAAGGCACCCACCTCCAATTAACCCTAATCCACCTTCAACATAATCATCATCACCCCTTGCTTCATTCCACCTTTATCCCCATCCAAACGTCATCCAATTAAACCCTAATAAGTGGGGCCCACCTATCTCAACCCTAGATCTACCTTCACTCAAGATCCTCTCATCCTAGGTCTTGACCAATCGGTCTTGACCAAATGATCTTGATCAAATGGTTTCATCCGTTCGGTTTGAACATCTCTCAGTCTTAACCATTCATCTAAACGGTCTCAAAACCACAAACCTTCTACACCATCCGATCTCAGATCAACGCCCCTCATTCACCTCCCCACTCGCCCCCCTCCTATTATTCTGCCCAATCAGTTTCTCCCTTCCATACGGTCTCAAGACCATGTGAGGCCACACAGTCTCAAGACTGTGTGAAGCCTCACGATCTCAAGACCGTATGGGAAACTACCTATACGAGACCGCAAGGAGCTACGACAACCGCATCCCTGACATCCTACTTCCTTTCTTCTTCTTCCTCTCTCCCGATCGATAACCCTATCTCCTACGACACCTACAAAAACCCCGAAGGCTGCAAGACCGAGACATACCTCCACCACCATCATCGACAGTGCCACCTCCATCTCCGGAGCTCACCCTACACATAGTCTCTGCACCACCATGGATCTCCCACTATGACCTATAGCAAACCGTGAGGTCCTTCACCTATGGAAGTGATCACCTCCACAACATCGCTTGCTCCCTCTGCTTTCCCCTTTCTCTCATGATCCTCATCACCTCAAACCAACCTGCACCCTCGTGACCACGACCACGCAAACCCTAGTGGTCCGCAAGATCATTTTGCGGCACAGTCTTAAGACCGTTAGGCCAGCCACCCACGAGACCACTCATACATCGAGATTCAAGACCGTATAGCCTTCGCTGGACTGCAAAGACTGTTTGGATGGAGACCGTGTGGTCACTAATCTTAAGATCGTTTGCTTCTCTAAATTACAAGACCGTTAGGCCAGCGATCGCATGAGACCATTTGAGAGTAAAAGAACGCCAGAGCACTCAAGACCGTTTGGACAGAGATCTAAACCGATAGGCTGAAGATCGTTTGGAGCCAGAAATCTCAAGACCGTTTGGATAGAGATCCAAACCGATAGGCTGAAGACCGTTTGGATCCAGAAATCTCAAGACCGTTTGGATGTGAAACGTGTGATCTTCCAAATTGTTTAAATCCAAGACTGTTTGCACTACTACAGAAATGGCTTATAAAGTCACATTTACATGTGTCGGTTTTTTGTCAAAATTGACGCCTAAACCCTAAAACGTCAGTTAAGTACACAAACCGACATATATATGTTAGGAGTGACCAGACACGAGTACTGATTTTTATTTAGTGTTAGTTCCTAAATAAGCAACCGACGCCTAAAAACACCTGCCAAATCCAATCTTTTCAATGAAAAAATTACCTCTAAAATTTAACATATGGCGTCAGATGTTAATTAAACAACCGACGACTAAATGTTTTCTGTGAGATAGAAATTGGGCCCATTTTAATCGTCAGTTTGGTTGTAATAACTGACGCTGATGTGTTTTCTCGCATTGTACCCGTGAAAATTTTCACCCCTATTGGGCGTCGGTTCCCTACAGAACCCGACGACTATGGTCAGAATTAGAGAACATTTTGTTTTTGTCGGCATATGAGGATAGTCATCAGTTTTGGCATAAAAATCGACGACTATAATTGAGTATAGGTGTCGGTTTTTTATTTATAACTGACACCTTTTGTTATAAGCGTCATTTTTTTTAATTAATCGACGCTGATTGGTAACTTAATAGAACCTGTGTGAAGCAGACTCTTCCCCTTCCTCTGTTTCAATGCGATTGAGAATAAGTCTGGTGATTCTGCGATTCCACTGCCACCCTCTCCCTGCTCACTGCCACCACCCTCTCCCTACTCACTCCCGCCAGCACTCCTTGCCCTCCACCAACTCCCTATCCTCTGTGCTCGCCGGCTCCCTACCCTCCACTGCCCAGACACCTGTTGTTGCCCTCTGCCTCCCAAGGACGTGCGCCTAGGTGCTCCGGCTGTGGGACGCGCACCTAGCTGCTCCGGCTGCCAGCTCACTACTTGATTCTGTCCACCGCAGCTGCTCCTCACACCGCCGCTGCTCTTCTCCATGCTGCTAGCTGCTCCACAGGTAGCCCTCTTCTTCTTCCTTTGTGCCCCTCTTCTTCTTCTTCCTTCTCCCTCTCCTTACCAAATGGATTAAAACAAGGCCACAACCGTGTGGGATGGTCACGGCCGTGGCCTTGCTTTGTGCCCCTCTTCTTCTTCTTCCTTCTCCCTCTCCTTACCAAATGGATTAAAACAAGGCCACAACCGTGTGGGATGGTCACGGCCGTGGCCTTGCTTTTATCCATTTGGTAAGGAGGGTGCATGATACATTTGCAATTGAATATTAATGCTTGACCTAATTCTGTAAATTTTGATGCATGTTGAATTAAGATAATACACATTTCACCATAATCTTGAATTAACTATATTACTGAAATCTTGTGATCAATCTATGTAAGATATTAAAACCTTAATGTTAAATCTCTAATTTTGTAGTGATGTGTCACCCTAACATCTACATGAATCCCAATTGTATGATGTAGATTGATGATAATGCACGAGCTAGTTTGAAAATTTGAAATTAATTATGAATCTCTCCATCCCTAGGTCATACTAATTTATGTATAATCTTTATCTTGATGATGAACATGCATGGACACTCCGAATGTTGAAATCAATGTTATAGAATGACAACACATGTATTTGTTGGCCTAGAAACCCATTCAAGATTTACTCATTAGGAGTAAATCTTGGATAGTCCCCAGTTTGGGATTGTTCTTGAACACCTAATCTCACTTAGGATGTAAGTGTATAATGTGTATTTGGTTTTCAAGAAAATTTCAGTAGCATTTCCCTGTTTGTTCTCTAAGTACATATGTACTTAGAGAACAACGGGGAAATGCTGTCGAAATTTTCTTGAAAACCCAATACACATTATACACTTACTAGTGAGATTAGGTATTCAAGAATGGGATAGGTGGTACACATTTATTATATATAAGAATGACAACATATGTATTTTTTGGCCTAGAAACCCGTCCAAGACATACTCATTAGGAGTAAATCTTAGATAGTCCTCGGTTTGGGACTATTCTTGAACACCTAATCTCACTTAGGATGTAAGTTTACAATGTGTATTTGGTTTTCAATAAAATTTAAGCAGCATTTCACCGTTGTTCTCTAAGTACATATGTACTTAGAGAACATCGGGGAAATGCTGCCGAAATTTTCATGAAAACCCAATACACATTATACACTTACTAGTGAGATTAGGTGTTCAAGAATGGGATAGGTGGTACACATTTATTATATATAAGAATGACAACTCATGTATTTGTTGGCCTAAAGTTTTAACCATGCAAAAACTCTAATATGTTAACCCTAGACCTTAATCTTGTTGTAATATATACTTGTTTTCTCTTTGATCATAGAATGGATAGATCATGGATGTCCATTCACAATTGCTGCACCCCAGAGTTTATTTCTGGTCTTGACTAGTTTATTAGATTTGCCGAGGAACATAGGAAACAACCTGGAGATAGGTTCTACTGTCCATGTAGGCATTGCGGTAACAACTTGAAAGTTAGCACTGGTGACGAAATCAAAAGTCATGTCATGTGCAATGGGATTATACAAGGTTATACATAATGGCACTGGCATGGAGAGATTTCAAACCCGAAACAAGTGGATGTCGATAGCAGTGCTTGTGTGGAAGAAGAAATTGCCTCTGGTGACGTAGATGTGAATGAACCAATTCCAGTAGACATCGTTGATGCGATGCTGGATAGTTGTGGGGTAGAGCACACCGATCCACCTCCCATTTTTAGAAACATTATGCAAGATGCTGAGATATCGTTATACACAGGTTGTACTAAGTTTATGAAGCTTAGCGTTGTGTTGAGATTGTATAAGCTGAAAGCTAACAATAGATGGAGTGGTAAAAGCTTCATGTCATTGTTGTCTTTGTTGAAAGAAATGCTTCCTGAAGGAAACGAGCTTCCAATCTCAACATACCAGGCAAAGAAATTGTTGTGCCCAATGGGAATGGATGCCAAGAAGATACACGCATGCTCGAATGATTGTGTATTATTTCAAAAGGACTATGTGGATTTGAAAGATTATCCAAAATGTGGTGCGTCACGGTATAAATTGACGACTTCAGGGGAGTCCAAAATTGGTTCTCCTGCCAAGGTAATGTGGTATCTACCTATAATATCACAGTTTCAATGCTTGTTTGCCAATCCGATAGATGTGAAGAATTTGAGGTGACATGCAGATGTTAAGAAAAATAATGATGGGATCCTACAACATGCGTCTGATTCCCCACAATGGAAGAAGATTAATTTATTGTACCATGAATTTGGTGAAGAAATCAGGAATCTCATACTTGGGCTTTGTATAGATGGGATGAATCTGTACGGGACATTGAGGAGCCCACATTGCACTTGGCCAGTCATGCTTGTTATATACAATCTTCCTCCCTCACTGTGTATGAAAAATAAGTACATAATGCTGTCGTTGTTGATATCGGGCCCTAAACAACCTAGAAATGATATCGATGTTTATCTTGAACCTCTGATTGATGACTTAAAGAAACTCTGGGGTGAAGGTGTGATGACCTATGATGCTTCACGAAGAGAGACATTTCGTTTGCATGCTATGTTGTTTTGCACTATTAATGACTTTCTAGCATATGGGAATTTGTCTAGATATAGTGTCAAAGGAGTTAAAGTGTGTCCTATATGTGAAGAGAACACTGATTCAACAAGACTAAAACATGGCGGTAAGACTGTATATCTCGGTCATCGAAGGTTTCTTACAAAATTCCATCTGTATCGTAGGAAGCGTAAAGCATTCAATGGATTGAATGAGGAACGAAGTGCACCTAAACCTATACCAGGGGAGGTTGTTTATGAAAGAGTAAAAGACTTTGTCAATGAATTTGGTAAGAGATCACAATGTACTATGGCCACACGGAGTGACAAATCTTTATTCAAGAAGAAGTCAATATTTTGGGATCTTCCTTATTGGAGTTCTTTGACAGTCAGGCATTGTATCAATGTCATGCACATTGAGAAAAATGTATGTGATAGTGTCATTGGTACTTTGTTGAATATACCAGATAAGACTAAAGATGGGATAAAATCCAGACTGGACCTATGTGAAATGGGAATAAGGTCAGAATTAACAGAATTATGTGAAATGGGAAATCGGAAAACATACTTACCTCCCGCTTGTTACACATTGTCTAGAAAGGAGAAGAAAGCTTTTTGTGAATGTTTGGTAAATGTTAAGGTGCCACAGGGTTACTCATCCATCATCCATAGATTGGTATCAATGAAATATATGAAGTTGATAGGTATTAAATCTCATGATTGTCACACTCTAATGCAACAAATATTGCATGTGGAAATTTGATCTATATTGTCAAAGCATGTAAGGTTTGCAATCACTAGACTTTGTTTCTTTTTCAACAGTTTGTGCAACAAAGTTATTGACCCTGATACTCTCGATAATTTGGAAAGAGAAGTGGTTGTTGCCCTATGTCAGCTTGAGATGTATTTTCCTCCTTCGTTCTTTGATATCATGGTACATCTTGTTGTCCACTTGACTAGGGAAGTGAAAATGTTAGGACCATTTTTTTTGCATTGGATTTTTCCCTTTGAACGTTACATGAGCGTTTTGAAAAGTGATGTTCGAAACTGTTACCGGCCTGAAGGGAGTATTATTGAGGGTTATGTGGCGAGAGAGGTTATGGATTTTTGCAATGACTTTCTTAGTGGTAATGACACTCCTGGTAATGACAAGAATATTGAGGAGTAATTTGGCAAAGGAATTTTGGGATCACGGATGAAAGTAATCAGTCGTGAGCAGTTGGAACAAGGTCACTTGTATATTTTACACAACATGGACGAAGTGAGTGTTTATATCGAGGAACATACCAATTTCATCAAGAGACAATATCCTCGAGCCAATACAATGTGGCTTGCTAGAGAGCATAACAAAATATTTATTAAGTGGTTTGAAGATAAAGTCTTACATCAACTATCTCAAACACCAGATGATATTACTGAAATTATCAACTGCCTCGCCTTTAAACCAAAATTGAATGTTATGTCTTATGAAGGGTATGACATTAATGGATTCACATATTACACAAAGTGCCAAGATGATAAGAGTGTCGTCCAAAACAGTGGGGTCACCCTTCAAGCGCCGACTATGTTTTTTGCAAGTGCAAAGGATAAGAGTCCACGTGAAGCTAAAATGTCATATTATGGTGTCATTGAAGACATATGGGAGTTTGACTACATAGATTTTAGAATTACGCTCTTCAAATGTAATTGGGTTGATAACACTAAAGGAGTTATAGTGGATCAATTGGGTTTCACTTTAGTGAACTTTGAAAAGATTGGCGAGAAGGGTGAACCATTCATATTGGCATCACAAGTGAAACAAGTATTTTATATTGATGATCCTGCAAATGATAAATGGTCGGTTGTTCTTCATGGTAAAAGATAGTTCATTGAATATCCTATAGATGAAGGAGAGTACTATGATAAGTATGATGACTCCAGTCCATTCTCAATTGGGTTGCCAACACCAGCAAATATTGAAGCTAATGATTGCTTGTATGTGCGCGTAGATCACAATGAAGGATTGTTAATTGATACAAAATCGCAATATTAGAGGCATGCATGTTTATATTTTTTATATATTTTCTTTTTCTAAATGTGAACTTTACAATGTGAATTACTTTACAATGTGAATGTGAACATTACAATGTGAATTACTTTACAATGTGATCTTTACAATGTGAATTACTTTACAATGTGAACTTTACAATGTGAATTACCTTACAATGTGAGCTTCACAATGTGAATTACTTTACAATGTGAACTTTACAATGTGATGTGAACTTTCAGATGGCTGAGCATTCTCCTGATGACCATGATAATGATTACCGTGAGGGTGAGGACATCAATGTGTCACCTCACAATGTAAGTTTTAAAAATATATCATATATTTATATCTATATGTCCATTTATAGTTATATCATGTAAGTGTGTTTATTTTGTCAAATTTTAGGTTGATGATGCACATGTACCCTCTGAAGCACTTGATGCACTTGATGAGAAGCACCACAAAGTTGACAAGAGAAGGGGCATCACTATGATGAAGAAGTTAATAGTGCAAAGGGGAAATGGACCCAAACTTGTGGTGGATTTTGATAATGCAGGAAATGCAATTGGAGTGAATCGCAATTCATTTGTTTCATATCTTGGGTATGTTACTCATAGCTATTGCGGTTGTAAGATAGCTTCCTAGCATAAAGTTCCCAAGGGGAAGAAAGAGATAATATGGAAGGATTTATGCATGATTTATTATTAATTTGCAATTCTATTATGTAGATTACTAATTTTTTGTATACTAGTTAATAGCAATTCTATTTTGCAGAGTATAATTGCATTGGATGAAAAGTTGCATCGTAAATGAGTGATGCAATGCTGTGGGAGAGTCCTAAGGAACTATAGGACAAATCTCACCCGAGAATACATAAAATAGAGGAAGAAGATAGCCACTGAATAGTGGAACTTCCTAGACCAAGAAGAATGGGACGCGTTTGTTGCTTCAAGAACAACTAATAAATTCAACGTATTAGGTGTCACTCCCAGTTTGATTAATATACATTGTATTCACCTATTCAAGATTAACATTTAGTGTTACTAACCAAATCATTAATGTGCATACTAACTAGGCCCTCAGTGAGGCGCAAAGAGCAAGGTGTGCACTGAATGTGCATGACCACACAATGGGTCGAAAGGGGTATGCAGACATTCACCAAAGACTACAGGCTGAGTCTACTACTTAGTCTGCTGCTACACAGGAGTCCTCTACTATAGGTACCACACCTCTACCTCACCATGATGTCTAGATAGCTGGGAGGCAAAATAAGAAGGGAGAAATAAGGAAGCCCGCAACTACTAAGGCGGGTGCAAAAATGGTAAAATACAACTCTTAGAGTAATCATTCGAATATTGATTATTTGCGGTGTTTACTTAATTACAAATTTTTGTTTTGGCAATTAGTGGGAGCTGCACGAGCTGAGGAAACAAGTCAAGTTCATCCATGAGGGCACAAGGGATGAATTGACAGTTCTTCTGGGTAACCTAGAGCATCCTGGATGTGTTAGGGCTGCAGGCACTGGTGTGGGCATCAAAGCGTTCTTTGGGCCATCCCAGCACAAACATGTCCCAAAAGCGGGAATTTTACAAGAAGAGGTAACCTATTCTTTGTTTAGAATGTTACTGTAAAAGAGAATTCAATAATCATAAGCTAACATTTCTTTTATCCATGTATAGGTAGATAAGATAGTTGATAGGAGATTCGATGAAGTAGTTGATAAGACACTCCGTGAAGCAATGAGCAAGTGGCAGGCATCTTTGACTGCCACTCAGCAAATAGTACCTATGGCGTCCCACTCTACTCCTACTGCAGAGGTTGGGAGTAATCCTGTAGACCCACCACCTAGCACATCCGCTGTAAGTATTTTTATGACATAGTAACTAGTCTTTTCAACATGATATGTTTTCAAGATGATATGTATATATGTATATAACATTCTTTACAGAAATTTGTAGGGGTTGAAGCCATGTCGTCTAAAAAGTAAAGAATTTGTCATTGTAGAGGCGTCGGCTTACCCATCCCTACCAGGGGAAATGTTTCATGGGTCTCCATTACCACCTGGTTGGGTTCGTGTGAGCCATCTACGTATATTCCCCAAGTGGATGGATCTTCCATTGCCATATGCTCACCTAGATAGTGAAACACTTGGTGATGCAGAAGGCGGAGTGATATTGTGGCCAAAAGCAGATGTCCTCTATACTGAAATTGTATGGTAAATTTACATTACGTTAAATTGTTAGTGTGTGTATATGATGTCAATTGATCTGAAATTATATATATACAAGTTAAAAAGAAGACACCCAGAGCATCTAGGCCTCCACCTCCACGTCCTACATTACCAAGTTGGGTTCCACACTACCTACATGTCCCGTTAGGTCCTAATTGTAGGGGTATGGAAATATGGCTAGGTGAACATGATATAAATTTCCCTATAATTGTTTCTGTAGATGAGGATGTTGCAGGTCAATCATACGAAAGCAAACTATTTATACAAGATATTTTGGAGTTGTTTCGATATGATTGGCTGAATACATCTGTGATAGAGCTATGGATAAGGTGAGATCTTCCTTATACATCCATATACCTTGTGTAGGATCTGGTGATCTGGTTTCTTATTTTTAATGCATACGTAATACATGTTTTGTAGCTACTTAG
The DNA here is from genome assembly GCA_963693085.1 of Alisma plantago-aquatica. Lineage (NCBI taxonomy): Eukaryota > Viridiplantae > Streptophyta > Magnoliopsida > Alismatales > Alismataceae > Alisma > Alisma plantago-aquatica. Next base: position 924,684,158 of record OY856409.1, read on the forward strand.
ACAAGATATGTGCAGATTTTTCATTCGAACATGTAGGATTTTTTATTCCATATTTGATTAGTCTAGTAGCTAAATACCCTTCGTTAGTTCAACAATACTGATGTGATTCTTTTTAAAATTTTGCTCAAAATAACAAGACAGTGATAATAGCTCCATTCAATGTGGAGTAAGTTTACTTTGCTTATAATTTGGACTTAAGAAAATTATGTTTTTATTGTGGATTTTGAGTTATTAATTTTTAACTTTTTTACGTCTAGTGGTATGCATTGGGAGTTACTATTTATTGTCCCTGAGACGTTCACTGTCTATTATCTAGATCCTAAGGGGAGTAAATTGAATTCAAAATATTGACACACAATGAAAATGACATTATTCCGGTGAGAAATATTTCATTTTCATATCCATTAACATATGTTATTACATTACTATTTATTTATGCAATGTACTATGTTACATTAACATGTAGGGGTTTAGATGAGTTCAAAAAGGCTGGAGGAAAGGTCCCCATGAAAAAGAACCAGCCAATAATTTGGAAGAATGTGGAAGTAAGTTCCCGACTGCAATGTATATATTATTTTTGTGAACAATGCATAATTAGTTGTATTTTTTAATATTTTGTATGTTTCAATTTATAGTGTGCTACACAAGACAACATATGGGCATGTGCATACTATGTGATGTGATTTATGCACATGATTATCAAATATACCGCAATGGACATTGATATCATTCCTGAGGTATTATATATAGTCTCATTAAATAATATGAAATATATCAATCTTATTTATATATTATTAATTATATATATACATCATTCTCTTTGCAGGTGTTTAAAACTGACCACACTATAGAAAAGGTCTTACTATATGTACATGCTCCATATACGACGGAAGAATTAAATGATGTAAGAGAAGAATGGGCAAAAGCCATATAAGTAGTGGGGTTTTTAAAATATAATTGGGATGTTGATAGCGAATAATGAATAAAGAATGATATTTTGTAAATGAATTTCTGGATTGTAATATGTGTGAATGTTTCTACATGTCTGAATGTTTCTACATGTGTCTGAATGTTTATACATGTTTGAATGTGAAAATGAATGAAACTGTTGGTTGCTATATGAATGTTTCTACGTGTGTGAATGTGAAAATGAATGGAAATGCAAATTGCTACATGAATGTTTCTACATGTGTGAAAATCAAATGGAACTGTAGGTTGCTAAATGTGTGAAAATTAATTTTGTAGGTTTGTGGCCTGTTTGTTGGCTGATATCAATGGATGTCGTAAAACCTGCAGTTCATAACTGAATTGTAGGTTTCTCATCCCGCGACCAGCCACATCAGGCCTGCAGACTGATAAGAAAAAAAATGCAATAGGCATCGATTATTTGTTTAAAATCGACGACAAATAATTATAGTGTCAGATAAATAATTATAACTGATGCCTAATACATGTGATGTGGTGTCGGTTATCAATAATAAATCGATGTTGATGGTTCTGGCGTCGGTTGTCGTACTAGTAACCGATGTCGATTTCCATAATGAGGCCAGACACTACGACTGTGCTGGAAACACGGTTGTGGTAGTGGTCCAGACACCACGGTCGTGCTGGCCAGCACAGTCGTGGCAGCGGACCAGACACCACGATCATGCTGGCCAGCACGGCCATGGCAGCGGGCCAGACAACACGGTTGTGCTGGACAACACGACTGTGGTAGCGGGGGAGATGGCATCGGTTATCACTAATAAACCGACGCTGATAGTGCCTCATATGGCACCCTTTCAGTGGCACGAAGGTTTATGGGGTTGCTTTCAAAACTAATAATCGACACCCATACCCTCCTGCTGACGCGTTTTCGGTGGCGCGCGAAGGGTTGTGGCGTCAGTTTGAAAACTAAAGCCTAACGGTTTACCTTTTAGCAGCGCCCACATAGATGTCACATTAAAACCGACGCTAAAGGCCTTCATTAACTGACACTAAAGGTCTGTTATGTACTAGTGTTGAACAAGAATCCTAGACCGTTAAGAAGACTAAATTGTCTCCAAAATTGTTAAAGCAAAACTATAAAAATTGCAACTGGTCCCAAATTGAAAAGACCCCAACCAGTGCCTATAAATAGGACAAACAGGGTCCTCATTTGAGGCATTGGACGCAAGACGCTAATAGGCTGCCTGAACACAGGTTCGGTCCACATACATCCACGCCATTGCCACTTCACCTGCTACTCTTGTTGTGAGCAAGGAGGTCAAGATGAGAAAGGTGGAGAAGAAGATCTGCCCGGTCTGCCTTGATGGTTCTTCCTCCTCATCCAGATCTGCTCCAACATGACGTAGAAGACCGCATCATCTTCATTGAGATGCGACTACCTTCTGCATCATGCTCATGGCAGATTCTTCCCTCTCTCTTGTTCTTCTTGTTTCTCGCATCATGAGCAAGTAGTTCCTTTTCACTGGGGTGCGGGGACTAGCCCCGTTGCCCATACAAGCATGTTTTCTTGTTAAACGTTCCATGGCAATGTATATAACTTTTCATTTCGTTGTTAATCATTAATGTTTGTGGATTGATTACCTGCTTGCTTTTATCTTGTTCGTCCCTATGTTGCGAGAGCTTCTATATGTAGGGTAGAATGTCGATTAACGAGGTTGACTCCCAAACTAGAAATAGAATGGGATTTCTTGAGTTCGTAAGTGTATGATTGTGATGACCTTGATTTTAGGATTTTGATATCCTTTGTGACCAAGGATGCTTGTATATGGTTGAAATCAACTTGAGGATCTTGTTATTATAATAATAATAATTTCACCCAAAAAACATGATTAAAGATATATAGTTGATGATGATGACTACTGATTGAATTCAATCATGGTGTGTGTCTTGGTATTCATCAGTTTGAGTATTCATGCAAACAAATGAATTTGTATGAGGTTATATATATAAATATATATACTTGTGACATTTAGATGTCACGCATGCCTGATTCCCCTTTTCTAATGTATCTTCCTTAGTATGGCGAGGTGGCACAATCTCAGTCTTTACAGGTAGGATCAAACGACCTCTTAGTTATCTTTTTCTGGCTATGCGGAAGACTTAGTCAGAGCCAACCCCGACGGCCAAGTAGTGAAACACGTATTGATTGGATCTCCTAGTGGAGAAGCCAGATCCACAAGCCACCGCAGGTAGGAAACCTAACCCTCTTATGATCCGTAGTCGACGCTCCTCTGTGTTGCAGCTTTAAGGTAATGGCACGCCTAGCAATAGTCACCGGAGAAGGACATTGCAGCCATCAGAGGGGATTAAAATAGGAATTCCTTTACCATTAGTCTCTCTATCACCCTTCTTCATAGTCGAAAAACATGCCTCCCATCTTCTCAGCACCGAGCCAGCGGGCTTTGCCTTGCATCTACCTACATAAGGGGCTCTTTAGAACTCCACACAGAGGCATAGGGCAGTCGTGATTCTGTGTTGTCACCCCTAAGTAGCTGCTGGAGTAGAAAGGGATTGCAGGTCTATATGATGTTGCAGACCTACAACTAGTGTGATGACCTTGATTTTAGTATTTTGATATCCTTTGCGACCAAGGATGCTTGTATATGGTTGAAATCAACTTGAGGATCTTGTTATTATAATAATAATAATTTCACCCGAAAAACATGATTAAAGATATATAGTTGATGATGATGACTACTGATTGAATTCAATCATGGTGTGTGTCTTGGTATTCATCAGTTTGAGTATTCATGCAAACAAATGAATTTGTATGAGGTTATATATATATATATATATATATATATATATATATATATATATATATATATATATATATATATATATATATATATATATATATATACTTGTGACATTTAGATGTCACGCATGCCTGATTCCCCTTTTCTAATGTATCTTCCTTAGTATGGCGAGGAGGCACAATCTCAGTCTTTACAGGTAGGATCAAACGACCTCTTAGTTATCTTTTCCTGGCTATGCGGAAGACTTAGTCAGAGCCAACCCCGGCGTCCAAGTAGTGAAACACGTATTGATTGGATCTCCTAGTAGAGAAGCCAGATCCACAAGCCACCGCAGGTAGGAAACCTAACCCTCTTGTGATCCGTAGTCGACGCTCCTTTGTGTTGCAGCTTTAAGGTAATGGCACGCCTAGCAATAGTCACCGGAGAAGGACATTGCAGCCGTCAGAGGGGATTAAAATAGGAATTCCTCTACCATTAGTCTCTCTATCACCCTTCTTCACAGTCGAAAAACATGCCTCCCATCTTCTCAACACCGAGCCAGCGGGCTTTGCCTTGCATCTACCTACATAAGGGGCTCTTTAGAACTCCACACAGAGGCATAGGGAAGTCGTGATTCTGTGTTGTCACCCCTACGTAGCTGGTGGAGTAGAAAGGGATTGCAAGTCTATATGATGTTGCAGACCTGCAACTAGCATGAGTTCTTGTTGCAGACTACGACATGGAGATGGTGAGGCCGATTCCTTCAGATACCATGGAGCTTAACTTCAAGCATCGCCCCGAGGAACAGGAGGAGAAGGAGCCAGGAAGCCATAGGGAGCTCTCGCCGAAGAGCACTAGGAGCCCAGACCTTCACGGAGGAGAGGCTAGAGTCTAACGGCCCTAGTTTTGGATTAGGAGGGAGACCATAGTGTCATTTTCCTCCATGGAAGGAACTGATCTCTCTGCCTCCATTAGAGCTTGACGCCAGCATGGTTCCTCACCGAAGTGCTACAACCAAGTTCCTTGGGAGGTCTTGGTTCGTCTTGACCTATTTCCGGAGCAGGGAGATGCACAGGGAACAAAACCCCAATCTCACGGAGCTTCTTTCGCCGCCGATCCAAACTCAGAGAGACACCGTGATTCTGAGTACTCGCCACCTTCAGAACCGGCCATTGTGGATCTTAGTTCCTGTGTGGAGATTCTGGACTCTTTGATTCATGTCGAAGATCAATCGCACGCCACCTTCGAACAACCACACGTCAGCGCCCCTGCTCTGCGGCGGCATCCTCTGTGCGCCACGCTGGACAGAAGCCTTCCAAGGCGAGAGCATGAGAGGAGGAGACGATGCTGGAGTCATCCGGCTTGCTTTGCGACAGCCATTGCAGAGAATCTAGGTGGGCGATGATGAGCTTTGACGGATTCGCTGAGGAGGACGCATCACGCGCGAGGAGAAAGGGAGCCCGATCGCGATGCGGAGATCGCAAGGAGAGAGAGAGTGAACCAACTCTCTGGATGGCTTGCGTCAATTGAAGGGAAGCACCCGGTCTAGGAGTGGGCCAATTTTGGACCACGCCCCTTTTGAGCAACGTGGCATGCATCTAAGAAGCTATGCCACAGATCCAACAGCCACCGCAAAACCCTAAGGTAAATACTTTACGTATTGTGCAAATATTTGAAATAGGTTTAAAAATAGCTCCATTGGCCAATAAATTCTCCAAAAATACCCCCAGACTTGGAAAAATGTCCTCTACATTACTGGACCCTTAGATCAGACATTTGATGAACAAATAATGATGATATTTAATGTAGATGATAGTGCTTCTTTTTGAGATCATATTGTTGGTATAATTAGTGTATCTTGGAAATTAAATCTGAGAAAAATAATATTGAACCCTAGTATAATGTGGAAACTAAATATAAACTCAGATTTGACTATTATGCCAAAATGATAGGTCATTTCTCATTAAAACCCAATTACATGTTTTAACCTCATATTAATTCTAGAAAATAGATAAAGCATTAGAAAATTATGAAAATTGGACCAGACCTCTAAAATGACACCCTAGTCAGTAGAAAAATATCAAACACTAGTTTAGATAAATTTGAACTAAGGTTTGGCCTAAACCCTAATTTGGACCTAAAATACCAAGAATATGGTGTACCTATATTAATGTTGATTAATTTCTTTAAATCAGGTGCTGACCAGTTTATCTAGATGACCATGGATGTATAAGAAATCTCTGAACTCAGGTATGCGGGTTTTTATTTAAGTATATGACTATGGTTTTCTTGCTTGAAATCATGATATGTATATATGTTCTCTTCTATTTGCAAATATTGGATGTAGTAGCACTATATAGTACTCGATGTTTTATCACTGGTAAACATAAATGATAAGTAGATGTTTTGTAGTTATTTAAGGTGCTCATTAGCCCCCTTACGAGGGAATGGATTAATGTTGGCTAGTACACCTCCCTAGAGCACACGATGTACGGGGAGTTTCCCTAGAGTACTTGGTACACGGGGATGGGCCCAATATTTATGTTTTGGTACTAGTCCACCTTGATAATGCAATTCATCTAGGAAAATGACTTAAATTGGTGTATTTCGCTTAATAAAGAAGTGTTTTCTATGATTTTCTTTCCTTCTGCAAATATTTTTCAAAATTATGAAAGCCATAAATATATGTATCTTTCTACCCATGTACACAACACCTTGTGTGTTGATTTGTTGTTTCACGTATGTTTTAGGTTCAGAGATAGCATGGGAGAAAAGACGGGAAGCGAGCAGTTGTCCAAGTTGTACCTATTGTGTAGATCCTAGTTTAGCATACATGTTCTTAGACTGTAGAACTTTCATTCAGTAGGTAATTGTAAACCATTGTGTAATAAATTCATGTTGTATAAATTTACATGTTGAATGTTGAGAATGTTATGGTTTTATGTTCATGTATGCGTATTATGCTTCCGCATCGCTTTCTGATATGATTGGATGATGTTTTCGGATTCTGACATCTCATTCCCAATAGGGTTTGGATGATTATGTATGAACATTAGCTACACCTAACAATTGCTCACCATGAAACAATAAACCTAAATCTCACCTTTCACTTTAAACCTTAGAAACTTAGTAAGTTGTTCTATAGGAATAATGTTTGACTTAGCCTCTAAGTTAGAAGCTAGATGTTCGAGAACTAGGTTTAGACAAGTGTGAGAAACCCTTTCCATATAGAGCTCATATGTATTGGGTAGCTACACTAGTCTACATCTCGTTCTCACCATTTCACTAGGATACATGACACTAGACTATCTATTGTGTGTGGGACACTCAGTTTTGCTGATTTGGTTTTGTTTTCCAATCGGCTCGAGCCTCGATAGTTTTCTCTGCCGTCTGCCTTCTCGGAGAAAAACTATATAATATTTTATTACCTATATGTAAATATAAAAAAAATGTGTCCCTCACACTGTAGAGTAGTTAGTGTTCATGAAACCTAAGTGAAAAGGAGCGACATCAGTCTAGAAGAGAGAGTAGTCTAGATTAGATGTCTAGAGCCTTATCAAGATATGTGATACATAGAGTAGATGATAGAATGATAGTTGAAATAAGCATGTGAAATCTTATCTAAGTTTGATCTCTGATGGTATAAGTTTCCTTATAAAGGTTTGAGTTGCATACTTGTTGAATCCAATTTTGTAGAATTTATGCAAAATCTTGATGATGAAAGTACATTCCTTTTTCTTACTTAAGATGAGCTAAGTTAAGATACAGTTGAATATGCATGTGCCTCAAGCTCTTTTACAAAGGAGGACCTCCAGTGTTAGGACAAGATACGTGGTGAACTCCAGAGAGAGTGAGACCCACAAGGAGAGGGTCATAGGACCCACCCTACAATATATGATATATGAGATATATGTGAAATGATGTGTCCTAAGCTAGGTTACTCCTGAGTAGATGAGTTGAGCCCTTATGCATGATTCCAATCTATATGTGAGAGTTGGGTTAAAAAAATGATGGGTAGGCGACTCATAATGAGAAAGTCAATCCTTTTGATTGAATTAGGTCTTAGCTTGAGTGACATATGTTTGTGAATCTCATCATTAGCTGCAAGTGAGGTGATATATGAACTCTGGTTCTAAGAGTAAAATGCTTCGTGCATAAGATACGCATAAATTTTGTTCCTTCCACTTTTCTGTCTCTATATATATGATGCTAGAAACCTCACTTGAGCTATTTGGATGATTATGTATGAAGGGTCACTTAGATAAGCTTGAACTATCCTATATTCCCTTCCTATATCAAAAATGAAATATCTAAGTTGAAATCATGATAAAATTGGCTTAGTATATCCTCCTTCCCTCTATGTCATGCCTGAAAGATATAAGTTGAAATCATGAACTAGAAATAAATATATCTTTGGATCATGGGTTACATGATCACAACATATAGTTTGTAACCCCAAATCTTTTGATTCTAAGCTTCTAGTTTGGTAATAACTCTTACATAATAGGGTGAAACCCTGATATACAAAGATGAATATTAGTTCCCTCTAATGATACGATCCTAGTATGATGTCGAGTATAAAAAACAATAATGATTTCAAGTACGATAAATTTTAGCAGCTAATGATATTGAAACCTTGATATCACCTTGCATGCTTTAACAGAGGAAAGGTGAAACCCTTAGTAATACCTTCCCTACTCTATATGAGTAAGTAAATCCCTAACCATTAAGGTAATAAGGGATGTAAATTCTAGAATAATAGATGTCAAGTTCTGACTAAACCTTTATATGATGCTTCAATTCTATTAAAAAAAATTTATGCTTCAACCTATATAAGGTGGGGTGGGTACACCCTATATGATATAGAACTTATTATGTCTGCTTGGGATACATATGGAAATATGGGAACTTTGGTACCTAGAAGTGGTGACCTTTTGAAGGTTGATTATTTGATATCTACTTGAATACGATTATTTGAATTTCGAGGACAAAATTCCATATAAGGTAGGGTGAATGTGATGACCTTGATTTTAGGATTTTGATATCCTTTGCGACCAAGGATGCTTGTATATGGTTGAAATCAACTTGAGGATCTTGTTATTATAATAATAATAATTTCACCCAAAAAACATGATTAAAGATATATAGTTGATGATGATGACTACTGATTGAATTCAATCATGGTGTGTGTCTTGGTATTCATCAGTTTGAGTATTCATGCAAACAAATGAATTTGTATGAGGTTATATATATATAAATATATATACTTGTGACATTTAGATGTCACGCATGCCTGATTCCCCTTTTCTAATGTATCTTCCTTAGTATGGCGAGGTGGCACAATCTCAGTCTTTACAGGTCGGATCAAACGACCTCTTAGTTATCTTTTCCTGGCTATGCGGAAGACTTAGTCAGAGCCAACCCCGGCGTCCAAGTAGTGAAACACGTATTGATTGGATCTCCTAGTAGAGAAGCCAGATCTACAAGCCACCGCAGGTAGGAAACCTAACCCTCTTGTGATCCGTAGTCGACGCTCCTCTGTGTTGCAGCTTTAAGGTAATGGCACGCCTAGCAATAGTCACCGGAGAAGGACATTGCAGCCGTCAGAGGGGATTAAAATAGGAATTCCTCTACCATTAGTCTCTCTATCACCCTTCTTCACAGTCGAAAAACATGCCTCCCATCTTCTCAGCACCGAGCCAGCGGGCTTTGCCTTGCATCTACCTACATAAGGGGCTCTTTAGAACTCCACACATAGGCATAGGGAAGTCGTGATTCTGTGTTGTCACCCCTACGTAGCTGCTGGAGTAGAAAGGGAATGCAGGTCTATATGATGTTGCAGACCTGCAACTAGCATGAGTTCTTGTTGCAAACTACGACATGGAGATGGTGAGGCCGATTCCTTCAGATACCATGGAGCTTAACTTCAAGCATCACCCAGAGGAACCGGATGAGAAGGAGCCAGGAAGCCATAGGGAGCTCTCGCCGAAGAGCACTAGGAGCCCAGACCTTCACGGAGGAGAGGCTAGAGTCTAACGGCCCTAGTTTTGGATTAGGAGGGAGACCATAGTGTCATTTTCCTCCATGGAAGGAGCCGATCTCTCTACCTCTATTAGAGCTCGACGCCAGCATGGTTCCTCACCGAAGAGCTACAACCAAGTTCCTTGGGAGGTCTTGGTTCGTCTTGACCTATTTCCGGAGCAGGGAGATGCACAGGGAACAAAACCCCAATCTCACGGAGCTTCTTCTGCCGCCGATCCAAACCCAGAGAGACACCATGATTCTGAGTACTTGCCACCTTCAGAACTGGCCATTGTGGATCTTAGTTCCTGTGTGGAGCTTCTGGACTCTTTGATTCATGTCGAAGATCAATCGCATGCCACCTTCGAACAACCACACGTCGGCGCCCCTGCTCTGCGGCAGCATCCTCTGTGCGCCGCGCTGGACAGAAGCCTTCCAAGGTGAGAGCATGAGAGGAGGAGCCGATGCTGGAGTCATCTGGCTTGCTTTGCGGCAGCCATTGCAGAGAATCCAGGTGGGCGAGGACGAGCTTTGACGGATTCGTTGAGGAGGACGCATCACACACGAGGAGAAAGGGATCCCGATCGCGATGCGGAGATCACAAGGAGAGAGAGAGTGAACCCACTCTCTGGATGGCCTGCGTCAATTGAAGGGAAGCACCCGGTCTAGGAGTGGGCCGATTTTGGACCACACCCCTTTTGAGCAATGTGGCATGCATCTAAGAAGCTATGCCACAGATCCAACAGCCACCGTAAAACCCTAAGGTAAATACTTTACGTATTGTGCAAATATTTGAAATAGGTTTAAAAATAGCTCCCTTGGCCAATAAATTCTCCAAAAATACCCCCAGACTTGGAAAAATGTCCTCTACATTACTGGACCCTTAGATCAGACATTTGATGAACAAATAATGACGATATTTAATGTAGATGATAGTGCTTCTTTCTGAGATCATATTGTTGGTATAATTAGTGTATCATGGAAATTAAATCTGAGAAAAATAATACTGAACCCTAGTATAATTTGGAAACTAAATATAAACTCAGATTTGACTATTATGCCAAAATGATAGGTCATTTCTCATTAAAACCCAATTCCATTTTTAACCTCATATTAATTCTAGAAAATAGATAAAGCATCAGAAAATTATGAAAATTGGACCAGGCCTCTAAAATGACACCCTAGTCAGTAGAAAAATATCAAACACAAGTTTAGATCAGTTTGAACCAAGGTTTGGCCTAAACCCTAATTTGGACCTAAAATACCAAGAATATGGTGTACCTATATTAATGTTGATTACTTTCTTTAAATCAGGTGCTGACCAGTTTATCTAGATGATCATGGATGTATAAGAAATCTCTGAACTCAGGTACGTGGGTTTTTATTTAAGTATATGACTATGGTTTTCTTGCTTGAAATCATGATATGTATATATGCTCTCTTCTATTTGCAAATATTGGATGTAGTAGCACTATATAGTACTCGATGTTTTATCACTGGTAAACATAAATGATAAGTAGATGTTTTGTAGTTATTTAAGGTGCTCATTATCCCCCTTATGAGGGAATGGATTAATGTTGGATAGTACACCTCCCTAGAGCACACGGTGTACGGGGAGTTTCCCTAGAGTACTTGGTACACGGGGATGGGCCCAATATTTATGTTTTGGTACTAGTCCACCTTGATAATGCAATTCATCTAGGAAAATGACTTAAATTGGCATATTTCGCTTAACAAAGAAGTGTTTTCTATGATTTTCTTTCCTTCTGCAAATCTTTTTCAAAATTATGAAAACCATAAATATTTGTATCTTTCTGCCCATGTACACAACACCTTGTGTGTTGATTTGTTGTTTCACGTATGTTTTAGGTTCAGAGATAGCATGGGAGAAAAGACGGGAAGTGAGAAGTTGTCCAGGTTGTACCTATTATGTAGATCCTAGTTTAGCATACATGTTCTTAGACTGTAGAACTTTCATTCAATAGGTAATTGTAAACCATTGTGTAATAAATTCATGTTGTATAAATTTACATGTTGAATGTTGAGAATGTTATGGTTGTATGTTCATGTATGCGTATTATGCTTCCGCATCGCTTTCTGATATGATTGGATGATGTTTTCAGATTATGACATCTCATTACCAATAGGGTTTGGGGAAGTCAAAATCCGGGGACGTCACAATGATCCATGTGGGGATGAGCCATCTAGCCTACAGTGATGCTTCTGTGGCCTAAACATCCCTCAGGGAGGGCCACAACTTCAGTTGGATAGTTGTATCTTTGTTGTTAATTGTTGATGTTTACTTATAGAATAATCGCCTGCTTGCCTGCCGATTAACACGGTTGACTCCCTGACTAGAAATAGAAAGGTATTCCTTGAGGTTGTAAGTGTATGATCGGTGAGGGGATGAGAAATCTAATGCCTAAGGTGATTCTTAAGTGAATGATGGAGTTGAGACTTACACCAAAAGATTTTACTCTTCCAATGGGAGTCCCAAAATTTGCACCAAAAACCCTAGAGAGGATTTATATCTTCCCTAGGTTTACCTAGAACTGGTGCTTAGATAACAACTCCAACCCCATAAGAGTATGGCAGCCTTATCATAGTACAGATTTAGGATCGAACCCAAAAGACAACGGTCTTGTTGCAAGCAACAAGATGGAAAACGTACAACACTTCACTTAGTTATTTTACTAATTGGCACTTATATCGAAAAGTTGGATTTTGATTGGTTTTTAGACTAAAGCATGAAAAGTAAATAAAGCAAGTAAAACTAAGATTTAACAAATGATGATGAATCACTGGGGTTAAGCAGGTATTTACCACCGCTACACATGCATTGTATATGTACTAAGCAAGCAAGACTTATAAGCTAGATACATGGATGTTCCACAAGACCGATGCCTTATAAGACAAGAGCGATGCATTGCATCCAAGGATGTTCCACAAGACCGATGCCTTTGTAAGACAAGAGCGATGCATTGCATCCTTCGATGTTCCACAAGACCGATGCCTTATAAGACAAGAGCAATGCATCGCATCCTTCAAGGGTTAAGTAGCTCTCATTCGGTACATTTCTACGTGTCAATGAAGATATGTAGTCTCCAAAGAGAGAATCTTACTCCACCTCATGAAATGTGCATCTGAAACTAACAAGTGAGCGATAATTATCAAATCGAATAGTATCTTTGTTGGCCTAGTCTCCTATTCGGATAACCTAGCTACGAGAAGTGCGGGAATGTTGCAACGCCAGCCATTCCCGATCAAATGGTCACATGCTTTACATCATTCCCCTCGCAAAGTGTGTTCCTCGACTTACCAAGGTTACTTCCATACAGATGGAAGTGCAACGGATGATAGTGAGTTTACTCCACTCTTTGAGATACACTCCTAGACACCGAAACGGATGCGTGGTGGATACACACACCAGAAACCAACACTAAATCGGTATTCGAGTCTCGAGAGCGGTCATAGAAAAACCACAACAAAAGACAATAGATGCATACAAGAACATGGCCATCATTCAAGCATGTATGAAACGATTTAGTATTAAAACGAAAGGATAACATCTTTTTAGTACAAAGTACAAAACATGGGCAGCGGGGCTAGTCCCCGCGCCCCAGTGGATGGAACTACTCGCTCCTCATAGAGGGAACAACAAAGGAGGAGGCAAGAAGAGATAGAAAGAACATCATCTCCACTGAGGAGAGAAGGTTGAACCCTTGGTGGAGAGAGCAACGATCTTCACCCTTCGTGGCTTGCTTGATGACGGATCTTCTCCTCTCACCTTCTTTGTTGATGAGAGAGAAGGTAGCTTTGCAATGGAACGTGAGTCTCAGACCGGCAGCCTCGGGCGGTGGATGGAGTTGTTCTGGTAGTAGAGAGACAACCTCTGGACGTCTGGACTCTTTCAGGGATGGCCCTTGAGGTCTTATTTATAGGCCTTGAGTGAGGTCCAAACGGTGTGGAGACCGTTTGGGTTCAAACGGTCTTGAGATCGTTTGGCGTCAAACGGTCTTGAGACCGTTTGGCGTTAAATGGTCTTGAGACCGTTTGGCGTCAAACGGTCTTGAGATCGTTTGGCGTCAAACGGTCTTGAGACCGTTTGGCGTCAAACGGTTTTGAGATCGTTTGGCGTCAAACGGTCTTGGGACCGTTTAAACTCTATGCGGTCTTGGGACCGTTTGAACTCCATGCGGTCTTGGGACCGTTTGGCTTCATGCGGTCTTGGGACCGTTTGGCTTCATGCGGTCTTGGGACCGTTTGAACTCCATGCGGTCTTGGGACCGTTTGGCTTCATGCGGTCTCGGGACCGTTTGAACTCCATGCGGTCTTGGGACCGTTTGGCTTCATGCGGTCTTGGGACCGTTTGAACTCCATGCGGTCTTCGGGACCGTTTGAACTCCATGCGGTCTTGGGACCATTTGGCTTCATGCGGTCTTGGGACCGTTTGAACTCCATGCGGTCTTCGGGACCGTTTGAACTCCATGCGGTCTTGGGACAGTTTGGCTTCATGCGGTCTCGGGACCGTTTGAACTCCATGCGGTCTTGGGACCGTTTGAACTCCATGCGTCTTGGGACCGTTTGGCTTCATGCGGTCTCGGGACCGTTTGAACTCCATGCGGTCTTGGGACCGTTTGAACTCCATGCGGTCTTGGGACCGTTTGGCTTCATGCAGTCTCGGGACCGTTTGAACTCCATGCGGTCTTGGGACCGTTTGGCTTCATGCGGTCTTAGGACCGTTTGAACTCCATGCGGTCTTGGGACCGTTTGGCTTCATGCGGTCTCGGGACCGTTTGAACTCCATGCGGTCTTGGGACTGGTTTATTCTTTTATGATTTTTTTGTGCTTTTTCTGCAAGTATAAAAGGAAAAAGTTAGTTTGATGATGTATTTACAAAAAGGGATAAAATTAGGTTTATGTACAGTATAAACGTAAAAAGAGTATGGAAAACTAAAGAAAAAGACTAAGATAAACTACTAAAATAGGAGGTTATCACCCCCCCTAACTTAGAGTCTAGCTTGTCCTCAAGTTAGATAGAGCTGAGACATGAAATGGCGAGGCGATCTTAATTAGGATCTCCATACTCTTGCTTCAATTCTTGACCTGAGTTCCTCAGGGGTCATATCGAGGCTTATTGCATGCCTTGATTCCTTTGGATTTCGAGAGTTGCTTGGATCTCAGGTTTTTCCGTATCTCAAAGTTTGCCTTGGGACCACATTTATTTTGTGCATGCCGTTGACTCTAATCAACTTTATACCTCTCTAGAAACCTACTGGAAGCTAGAGAGGGTATGAGGGTTGGCTAAAGGCTTTGAAGTGTAGCTCCCTTTCAAGCGGGGGAGGGGCTGTCTATGCTTTTTAGGATCTCACTACCGGGTACGACACATCTGCCTTTATGAGGGAAGCTGAATGTACCGGCCGGGCAAGTCCTTTATGAGCCTTTTCATATACTTGGAACTTTTAGGGTTTCACTACCGGACGCGACACATCTGCCTTTGTGAGGGCAGCGGAATGTGCCGGCCGGGTGAGCCCTTTATCAGTTCTTCATATAGGTCCTTATGCGCGGCACAACTCTCATGATTTTATTCGTCTCTCTGGCTTTTATTCAAAAACTCACAGGCTTGGGTTTTGGAATGAGGATTTATTTTGGGCGGCCAAGCCTCTTTTATTTTGAAGAGAGGAAAGCTGTTCTTAAAGTTTTTCAGCATGCACTTATTTGGTTTGTGGTCCACTTGCAGAACTTTTTGATTTGGAAGTTGCCTAATTTCCCTCTCATCCTCGAGATCTCGGCTTATTTCTGCCTTGATTTTGACCTGTGGAGAGTCAGATAAAGAATTGAAGCAAAAATATGGGATCCATAGTAGGTGGAAATTGATAAATCGCCATTTGATGTCTGAGTGCTATTTACTTGTAGAGACTAACATGATTCTAGAGTTAGGTGAGGTGATAATACAGAAGAGGATACCTTGCCCTTGTCTAATGTACCCCCCCCCCTAACTTATCACTCACTCTGTCCTCAGAGTGTCAAAGTGATAGGGTGAGAGGTAATTAGAACAAGGGCAGCAACTAAACTAAGTCGTGGAGTCATGGGTTGCCTCCCAAGTAGCGCCTTAGTTTAACGTCACTGGCTCGACGAAACTGTAAGGTTGTTATGTTGTGGGCGTAGCATCTCTGATGTCGATGGTTTGTCGATGCATGTTGTCTTCCTGAATGTAATATCTTTTTAAACGGTGCCCGTTAACCGTTCGTTCTCCTCCGCTGTTGTCGATAATAATGGCGGCTCCGGTTGGGTAGATATGTTTTATGGTGAAGGGTCCGGACCATTTTGTTCGGAGCTTTCCGGGGAATAATCTGAGCTTGGAGTTGAATAAGAGCACTTTGTCGCCAACGGCGATATCTTTTCTCTTAAGATGTCCATCGTGCAACATTTTTGTTTGCTCTTTATAGATTCTGGCACTGTGATATGATGTCATTCGGAGTTCTTCTAGCTCCTGTAGCTGGAGTTGTCTGTTCTCCCCTGCACTTTTAAGGTCGAAGTTTAGTTGCTTGATGGCCCACCAGGCTTTATGTTCCAGTTCTACTGGAAGATGACATGATTTTCCGTACACCAAACGGAACGGAGTTGTTCCAATTGGTGTTTTGTAAGCAGTACGGTATGCCCAGAGGGCGTCAGAAAGTTTGGTGGACCAATCAGTGCGGTTTTTATTCACTATTTTTTCAAGAATCGCTTTTATCTGTCTATTGGATACTTCTACCTGGCCACTAGTTTGTGGGTGGTAAGGTGTTGCAACTTTGTGATGGACTCCGTATTTTCTCAGTAACGCTTCGAAACTTCGTTCCAGGAAATGGGTCCCGCCATCAGATATGACCGTTCTTGGAACTCCAAATCTCGGAAAAATAGTGTCTTTGAACAATTTGACAACAGGTTTGGAGTCATTGGATATGGTGGGTACAACTTCGACCCACTTTGAGACGTAATCCACTGCGACCAAAATGTAAGAGAAGCCATATGATGAGGGGAAAGGTCCCATGTAGTCTACCCCCCATACATCAAACAGCTCAATTTCCTGCTACATGGTAAGAGGCATTTCATCCCTTTTTGATATGTTGCCCGAAAATTGGCATTTATCACAGGCTTTGACAAAATCATATGAGTCTTTTGATATGGTGGGCCAAAAGAAACCAGATTGTAAAACTTTTATGGCAGTTTTCTTGGCGCCCATGTGCCCCCCCGTGGGTCCGGAGTGGCAGTGTTCTAAAACCGAAGCTATTTCTTCTTCTGGAAGGCACCGGCAAAAAAGTCCGTCAGCACAGAGGTAAAATAAGTAGGGTTCATCCCAATGATAACGTTTTATGTCATGAAGGAATTTCCTTTTATCCTGATATGAAGCAGACGGGTGGATGATCCCTGTGGCCAGATAATTGACGATATCAGCAAACCAAGGGAAACTATGACTGGCCTTCATAAGCTGATCATCAGGAAGAGAATCCCTGATAGGGATTTTATTTTTTTCTTCAACCTCGATTCTGCTGAGGTGATCGGCTCCAAAGTCATCATCTACACTAACCATTCTGCTATCCGACATCTGATCCAGAAACAAAGTTTTGAGATACCTTGCCCATGCTGGTACTTCGGATAGAGCGTCAAGGAGTGGGATGTCAATATAAAGTTTCTTCATTGCTTCCTTGAATTTCTGAAACCTGGCGTCCATTTTTGTTTCTTGCAGTCTGCCTGGGTACGGAATCCTTGGTTTGAATTGCGGGACTTTGGATTCTGCAAGTACATGCTTTTCGTCCTTTGTGCCTTCGGAGGATTTTTCAATCCCTTGTTGCGAAATCTCTTTCGTCATAAAAGTGGGCACATCATCATCATCTAGAGTGATCTTGATGGGTTCAGGAAGAATGCGTCCCAACCTTGTGGTGACGGCATTCATCTGTTCGTGTTTGTTTTGCCCGTACTTAGAATTTGGTTCAGGTTGCCCATCAAAAGTGCTTGCCGAAGGTTTCAACTGTGCAGCAATCTGAGTAAGCTGGGTTTCAACTGCCTTTTGTTGGGCTTGTTGGTTAGCTAGCATGGTTTGCTGAGACTGAAGCATTTGTTTTATCAAAGATAGCCCATCTTCCGGTTGTGCAGTGACGTTTTTCTGAGGGTTTTGTTGTTGAGACTGTTGAGTATGCAACTGTGGGTGAAGCGGGGAATGAGTGTACTGATAGTAGGCTGATTGATTTCTAGGGTAGTTAGCCCTAGGGAAATTGTTCCTTGGGTTCCCTTGATTTTGGTTAAAACTATTTGGAAATCCAAGAGGCAGCCTACTGTCAAATCCCCCTTGTGTCTAATGTTGTGGATTCGCAGTTCTAGAAGGATTCCCATACTGGAACCCAGGATGGTTCCTTGGTTGACTGGGATTATAATAAACTTGTCCGGGAATAGTGTGGATGGAGTTGACTTGCTCCGGAATCTGATCTTCAGCCTGATTAGTGATGGCCTCATAGGATTGTGGTGGTGGATGCAGATCCATCATCACATTATAGAGTATTCCGCAGGAAAGAGTCGGATGATCCGAAGAATGACAAGCCTCAAAGGATCCTGTGACGGCTTTGACTTGATGAACCAGCGGGGTTTTCTTCTTATCAATGTCCCCTAGAGTTGTTTCAAGGGTTTGCTGTTTATGAGCGATTATCTTCAAAGCCTCAGCTATTGACTTTAGTTCCATAGATTCTTCAGCTTTAAAGACTTTTAAGACGCCTTTTCCGACTGACCGCCCCCAATTGGACTGGTTTTCGGCTCCTAAGGTAACGATCTTCCAGGCATCTTCATAGTTTTTCCTCATGAAATTTCCTCCAGATGAGGAATCTAAGAACTGTTTAATGTCATCGCTTACCCCCCGATAAAAAGTTTCAATCAATTGATTCTGTGAAATTCCATGATGAGGGCATTTGCGTAGAAGTTCCTTGAATCTTTCCCATGCCTCAGCGAGGGTTTCTCCAGGTAGCTGGGAGAAATGGTTGATCTGCCCTCTGATTTCATAGGTAAGCGAGGGTGGAAAGAACTTCTCCAAGAATTTTTCCTCTAGAGGGGCCCAAGTGGTTATGATGGGTTCTCTATCCAATGAGTTGTACCAACTCAAAGCCCTTCCAGATAAGGTGAAATGAAACAGGTGGAGCATTATTGCGTCGAAAGCAATTCCAGCTTACGGGACCAGGCGGCATAATGCCTTAAACCGTTTCAAATGGTCCATGCAATCGTCTCCTGAACCTCCAGAGAAGGAAATTCCTTGCATAATCTGGATCCACTGGGTCCGGATCTCAAAGTTTGGGATATTGATGATCGGAGGCCGGACCGGGTGGTTGTCTTCGTAATTCTTCGGGACAGCATAGTCCCTCAGTTGCTTGTTTCGTAATTCGAGCTGAGCAGCCTCGGTCTCTGCTCTTATGCGGGCTTGCTCTTCTGCTCGTATCTCCGCTTGTATTTGGGCACGGGTGTCTGCAATGAGTTGTGCCCGTTGTGCGGCTATAGCAGCATTGACTCTCTCCATCACCAAAGCGGCTTGATGTTGTTCGTCAGCCATTTGACTAGCGCGTTGGCGATTGAGACGGATTCTGCGGTGGAAACTTCTCTCTACCTCGGAGTCGAACTCCGGATCAGGGGAGAATCCTCGATTATGCGGTGATTGCATATACGGGTTCTACTTGAGTAAAGAAAAGAGAACACCTTTAGATAATAGAGACAATATGAAAGCTTCAAGAAGATGGTGAATTATGATTCAAAAAGAAAGTGTAAAATCCTAACCAACTAGAAAAATAAACTAAGTGAAATACTAATGTTCCGTTGTCCCCGGCAACGGCGCCATTTTTTGATGGAGTTGAGACTTACACCAAAAGATTTTACTCTTCCAATGGGAGTCCCAAAATTTGCACCAAAAACCCTAGAGAGGATTTATATCTTCCCTAGGTTTACCTAGAACTGGTGCTTAGATAACAACTCCAACCCCATAAGAGTATGGAAGCCTTATCATAGTACAAATTTAGGATCGAACCCAAAAGAGAACGGTCTTGTTGCAAGCAACAAGATGGAAAACGTACAGCACTTCACTTAGTTATTTTACTAATTGGCACTTATATCAAAAAGTTGGATTTTGATTGGTTTTTAGACTAAAGCATGAAAAGTAAATAAAGCAAGTAAAACTAAGATTTAACAAATGATGATGAATCACTGGGGTTAAGCAGGTATTTACCACCGCTACACATGCATTGTATATGTACTAAGCAAGCAAGACTTATAAGCTAGATACATGGATGTTCCACAAGACCGATGCCTTATAAGACAAGAGCGATGCATTGCATCCAAGGATGTTCCACAAGACCGATGCCTTTGTAAGACAAGAGCGATGCATTGCATCCTTCGATGTTCCACAAGACCGATGCCTTATAAGACAAGAGCAATGCATCGCATCCTTCAAGGGTTAAGTAGCTCTCATTCGGTACATTTCTACGTGTCAATGAAGATATGTAGTCTCCAAAGAGATAATCTTACTCCACCTCATGAAACGTGCATCTGAAACTAACAAGCGAGCGATAATTATCAAATCGAATAGTATCTTTGTAGGCCTAGTCTCCTATTCGGATAACCTAGCTACGAGAAGTGCGGGAATGTTGCAACGCCAGCCATTCCCGATCAAATGGTCACATGCTTTACATCATTCCCCTCGCAAAGTGTGTTCCTCGACTTACCAAGGTTACTTCCATACAGATGGAAGTGCAACGGATGATAGTGAGTTTACTCCACTCTTTGAGATACACTCCTAGACACCGAAACGGATGCGTGGTGGATACACACACCAGAAACCAACACTAAATCGGTATTCGAGTCTCGAGAGCGGTCATAGAAAAACCACAACAAAAGACAATAGATGCATACAAGAACGTGGCCATCATTCAAGCATGTATGAAACGATTTAGTATTAAAACGAAAGGATAACATCTTTTTAGTACAAAGTACAAAACATGGGTAGCGGGGCTAGTCCCCGCGCCCCAGTGGATGGAACTACTCGCTCCTCATAGAGGGAACAACAAAGGAGGAGGCAAGAAGAGATAGAAAGAACATCATCTCCACTGAGGAGAGAAGGTTGAACCCTTGGTGGAGAGAGCAACGATCTTCACCCTTCGTGGCTTGCTTGATGACGGATCTTCTCCTCTCACCTTCTTTGTTGATGAGAGAGAAGGTAGCTTTGCAATGGAACGTGAGTCTTAGACCGGCAGCCTCGGGCGGTGGATGGAGTTGTTCTGGTAGTAGAGAGACAGCCTCTGGACGTCTGGACTCTTTCAGGGATGGCCCTTGAGGTCTTATTTATAGGCCTTGAGTGAGGTCCAAACGGTCTGGAGACCGTTTGGGTTCAAACGGTCTTGAGATCGTTTGGCGTCAAACGGTCTTGAGACCGTTTGGCGTCAAACGGTCTTGAGACCGTTTGGCGTCAAACGGTCTTGAGATTGTTTGGCGTCAAACGGTCTTGAGACCGTTTGGCGTCAAACGGTTTTGAGATCGTTTGGCGTCAAACGGTCTTGGGACCGTTTGAACTCTGTGCGGTCTTGGGACCGTTTGAACTCCATGCGGTCTTGGGACCGTTTGGCTTCATGCGGTCTTGGGACCGTTTGGATTCATGCGGTCTTGGGACCGTTTGAACTCCATGCGGTCTTGGGACCGTTTGGCTTCATGCGGTCTCGGGACCGTTTGAACTCCATGCGGTCTTGGGACCGTTTGGCTTCATGCGGTCTTGGGACCGTTTGAACTCCATGCGGTCTTCGGGACCGTTTGAACTCCATGCGGTCTTGGGACCGTTTGGCTTCATGCGGTCTCGGGACCGTTTGAACTCCATGCGGTCTTGGGACCGTTTGAACTCCATGCGTCTTGGGACCGTTTGGCTTCATGCGGTCTCGGGACCGTTTGAACTCCATGCGGTCTTGGGACCGTTTGAACTCCATGCGGTCTTGGGACCGTTTGGCTTCATGCGGTCTCGGGACCGTTTGAACTCCATGCGGTCTTGGGACCGTTTGGCTTCATGCGGTCTTGGGACCGTTTGAACTCCATGCGGTCTTGGGACCGTTTGGCTTCATGCGGTCTCGGGACCGTTTGAACTCCATGCGGTCTTGGGACCATTTGGCTTCATGCGGTCTTGGGACCGTTTGAACTCCATGCGGTCTTGGGACTGGTTTATTCTTTTATGATTTTTTTGTGCTTTTTCTGCAAGTATAAAAGGAAAAAGTTAGTTTGATGATGTATTTACAAAAAGGGATAAAATTAGGTTTATGTACAGTATAAACGTAAAAAGAGTATGGAAAACTAAAGAAAAAGACTAAGATAAACTACTAAAATAGGAGGTTATCAGTGAACCTAAACATCCCCCAAGGAGGGTTCACAATAGTTCTATTTGGATAGTTAGATCTTACCTGGATGTTTTGTGATAGGATGTGTTTGCATGTGCAGTGGTGGTGAAACCTGGGACCATCCCAGCGATTCCATATCATTAATCTAGATCAACTTTAATTTTGCTCTTTACTTTCTTGCAATTAGTTTAATTAACCTCAAATCAACCAATCATTCTAAATATTAGTCTTTCTTGAGCTAGACTAGAGTAGCAACGATTCTTAAAAATGTTATTCCATGGGATTCAATCCTTAACTATACTGGGATAAGACCCGTCCACTTGCGGGTGGTATCATTACACAAGGTTTTGGTAAAAAAACTCTAGGATTTCAACCCTGAGTGAATTTGTTAGTGAGATAATAAGCCACATCAAATTCGAGCACCGTTTCTGGGGATAATGGAATCAATTAGTCAAATCTAGTTATTTTAAGGATAATATAGGATTTTTCTTTTCTTTTTGATACAATTGATCATTCACTTGAATTCAGTTCTACTCCGTCAATCTCACTTCTTAAAAATCTTTCCTTCCCATGTACCAACAAAGACTAGTGCATGCACCGCTCAAACAGTCCCGGTCTCACTGTTAGCTTTGATCTGGAGATAGACAGAACTTTTCATTATCAGAACTGAGAGAACCAAGCAAGGATGTCTCAAGAGGAGGAAATATCCTAAAGGGTTGCTCATGCCCTTACTACACAAAGAGATAGGCTTATGCAAGAAGCTAGAGCTGTAGTTGAAACAGAGATCTGAGCAGCTCAAGCAGCAACACATGCAGTAGAACTCCAAAAGGACCTTAGAGAATTCTCAATCCCTAAAGCAGTTGACATTCATCACCCAGTACAACCTCCTCCCATCAATGCTACACATTTTGAGATCCGAGCACATTAGATCACCTTGCTTGAAAACAACCCATTCTATGGTAAGTAAGGAGAAGATAGTCAGGAATATCTTCTGAGGTTTATTGATCTATGTGCTATGACAAAGAAAAATGGAGTCACAGATGATGCCATCTGACTCTATCTCTTCAAATATTATCTTGCTAATAGAGCTATAAGTTGGTACAACTCATTGCAATGTGAACCCATCACCACTTGGGAACAACTTCAAAATGTTTTTCTGAAAAAATTCTACCCTCCTTCTCTCACATATGAAATCAGGGGACGTATAACTCAATTCACTCAGGTCCCTAGAGAATCCCTTGTTGAAGCATGAGAAAGATACAAGGAGCTTCTACGCAAGTGTCCAC
The DNA here is from genome assembly GCA_963693085.1 of Alisma plantago-aquatica. Classification (NCBI taxonomy): domain Eukaryota; kingdom Viridiplantae; phylum Streptophyta; class Magnoliopsida; order Alismatales; family Alismataceae; genus Alisma; species Alisma plantago-aquatica. Next base: position 924,707,573 of record OY856409.1, read on the forward strand.
ACCATGGAATCCCTAAGAATCATCTCATCGAGATCTTCTATAGGGGTGTGGATGATGACATCAAGAGGTTCTTAGACTCTTCGTCTGGAGGAAACTTCATGCGTTAAAGCTATGACAACGCATGGAAGGTTGTTACCCTTGGAGCCGAAAATCAAGCTAATTGGGGTAGATCTGTAGGCAAAGGAATGTTGAAGGTAGCTATGGCTGAAGCTATTCATGAGTACAAGTCTATCGCTGAAACCCTCAAACTCTTAGTTGTCAAGCAAGACCATATCAAATCATCCCTTGCTGCCTATGAAAGAAGACACTGACTCCCACAACAACAAGAATACATCAGGTCAGCTTCATTATTCTATAAAGCATGTAAAGACACTGATCATTCTACATTATCCTGCAATGTCCTCTATGATGTTGTTCTAAGCAACGCATGTGGCCAAGGAGATAATAGTCAAATGGAAAATCTTAATGATGTCAACACCATCCCTGGTCAAGGATACTATAATCTGAATTAGAATAGGAACCATCTAGGTTTTCAATATGGAAATCCTTCAGGAACAGAAAACTCACGACAACTTGGTTCAAATAATTAGCAACAAGGCCCACCAGGGTTCCAGTATAATCAACAACAAAATTTTAGGAACTAAGGGAATTATAAGGGTAACTTTCAGAACATGAACTACAACAACTACCAGAATAACTCTCAGTTCTAGAATCCTAGCCAAGTCCCATACCAAAACCCACAACAAGGGCAACAAGCCGGTACTATCTCCCCTAATGATAAGCTAAAAGCCACTCAAAAGATTTTGTAGTCACAACAAACCATGATAGCTAACCAACAAGCCCATCAGAAGGCTATTGAATCTCAACTGGCTCAACTTGCAACTAGTATGAAACCACCTGTTGTAGCCTTTGCTGGCCAACCAGAAAATAACCCTAAACACCCTGAGCAGCTAAAGGTTGTCACCACCAGGTTTGGAAAAGACTATTTTGATCCTCGTGTCAAGACACTTGTGGTTATTACAGACAAGGATGAACCGATGATTGTTCAAGACTCTAAAACACCTGAGTCTCAACCAAAAGGGCCAACAACAACTGATAAGACAGACGAGGAAAGTTCTAAAAAACCTACTAATACTGAGAAAGAAATACCAGAGTCGGATGTGCCAGTGTACAAACCTCGTCCACATTTCCCTGCTCGTTTAAGGCAAACCAAGCTTGATACTCATTTCAATAAGTTCAAGGAAGCCATGAAAAAGCTTCATGTTGAAATACCTTTTCTAGATGTGCTGGCTGAGATACCAGCCTGGACAAAGTACTTGAAGTCACTTCTCACCAGAAAATATATAATTAAAGAATATGAGATAGTCAAGTTAGCAAAAACCACTTCAGACACCATTCAGAGTAAGATGCCAGAGAAGCAAAAAGATCTAGGATCTTTTGGGATTTCTTGCCATATCGGCGATTCATCATGTAAGAAGGGATTGGCAGATCTTGGCGCTAGCATCTATATCATGTCGTTCAGCCTTTGCAAAAGGCTAGGGTTTGCTGAACTACTCCCGAATGGTATGACCATACAACTTGCAGATAACACGATAACCCTTCCCTTGGGAATCATTGAGGATGTACCTGTCAAGGTAGGAAAAGATTCCTTTGTTCCATGTGACTTCGTCATCATGGGCATAAAGGAAGATGCTAGATACCCTCTTATCTTTGGACATCCGTTCCTTTCCCCTGCAAGAGCTATGATTGATGTTGAAGCAGGAACCTTGCTACACATATTAGGAAAAGAAACCCTAGAGTTCAAAGTTTTTTAAAGTATGCGAAGACCAAGTATGCAAGAAGAAGTCTACTTGATTGAGTGCATAGAGAAGATGACACTGCTTACTTAAGAGGATTATGAACAAGATGATCCATTAGAAGTGGCTGTAACAAACCCATCTGTTGATAACTCCATTGATGAACAAATAAAGGACTGTGTTCTCCACCTCAATACTCCTGAAGAAGATCCTGAAGCCAAAATTGAGGAACTCAAATCTATGGATGTTACTGAAGAAACATGTGAGAAACCACAAGCTCCTGAAATGAAACCCCTACCCAAGGATTGAAGTACGTGTTTCTAGATTACCTCAAGGTCTGCCCCGTTATCATAAATTCAGATCTAACAAAAGAACAAGAGGAAAAACTCCTGAAATAATTAAAGGAAAGAAGAAAAGCCATCAGCTACAAGATGAGTGATCTCACTGGGGTCAATCAAGCACTTTGCATGCACAAAATCCCCATGATGGAAGATCACAAGCCAACTGTTGAACATCAAAGGAATATTAACCCAAAAATGAAGGAAGTAGTCCGTCGTGAAGTCATTAAACTACTCACTACTGGAATCATCTATCCAATATCTGACTTGCCATGGGTAAGTCCCACACATGTTGTCCCAAAGAAGGGCGGAACTACTGTGATACGAAATGAAGACAATGAACTTATATCCACTTGAACAGTCACTGGGTAGAGGATCTGTATCGATTACAGGAAGTTGAATAATGCGACACGAAAGGATCATTTCCCGATGCCTTTACTTGATCAAGTCTTAGAGTGGTTGTCTCATCAAGAATATTTCTGCTATCTCGATAGTTACTCTAGATTCTATCAAATACCTATACATCCAGATGACCAACAGAAAAGAACCTTTACTTGCCCATTTGGTACATATGCCTTTAGAAGGATGCCGTTTAGACTCTACAATGCACCTGCAACTTTCCAACGTTGCATGGCAGCTATATTCACTGGTCTCACTGAAACTATCATGTAAATTTTTATGGATGATTTTTCAGTATATGGAGATTCATACGAGTCGTTCCTTAAACACCTCTCCCTTGTCCTTAAATGGTGTGAAGAAGCACATCTTTTGTTGAACTGGGAGAAGTGTCACTTTATGGTAAATGAAGGAATTGTCCTTGGCCATAGAGTCAGTAGAAGAGGTATCGAAGTTGAAAGAGAGAAAATCAAAGTGATTTCCAAACTCACTATCCCGAAGAATGTAAGAGAGGTTTGCACATTCCACGGTCATGCAAGCTTTTACAGATGATTTATAAAAGATTTCTCCAAGATAACCAAGTCGATGATGAATTTGTTGCTAAAGGATGTTGAGTTCCATTTTGATGAAGAATGTGTTAAAAGTTTTAATAACCTGAAACAAGCCCTTACAACAACACCCATCATTAGAGCTCCCGATTGGGATCACCCATTTGAAATTATGTGTGATGCCAGTGATTATGTTGTGGGTGTTGTCTTAGGCCAATGTATAGAAAAGAAACATTATGTGATCTACTATGCATCGAAGACCCTGATGAATCTCAGAGGAACTATGAAACTACTGAGAAAGAACTTCTTGCAGTAGTGTATGCCTTTGACAAGTTCAGATCTAACCTCATTGGTCATAAAGTCATTGTCTACATGGACCATGCCGCTATTCGTTACCTCCTAGCAAAGAAAGATGCTAAACCCAAGTTAATTAGATGGATTCTTCTATTGCAAGAACTTGATCTTGAGATAAGAGATAAGAAGGGTACATAGAATGTTGTAGCAGACCACCTAAGTTGCATCCACACCTTGGAAATTGAGAAGATCCCAATTAATGATTCTCTTCCGGATGACCAACTAATTAAAGTTTCAGAAGCTACCCCTTGGTAATCGGACTATGTGAACTACCTCACCGCTGGTGTCATCCATCCAGAATGCACTGAAGAAATTCATGCATGATGTGAAACATTATCACTGGGTTGAGTTGTACCTCTTCAAGCTCTGTGTTGATAGCCTCTACAGACATTGTATCGCTAAAGAAGAACCTCAACTTATTTTAGAGCAATGTCACTCAGGCCCAGTTGGAGGCCATATGAGATCTAAGAAAACAACTTTGAAGATTTTGTAATGTGGATTCTTTTGGCCAACCATATCCAAAGATTCCTACATCTTTGTTTTATCATGTGACAAGTGCCAAAGAACAGGCAATATAACAAAGAGAGACGAGATGTCATTGAAATTGTGGCAAGAAGTCGACATATTTGATGTTTGGGGTGTGGACTACATGGGTCCATTCCCATCTTCAAATGGATTTTCCTACAACCTAGTGGCGGTGGATTACGTCTCAAAATGGGTTGAAGCCATACTAACCGTCGCTAGAGATTCCAAACACATCATCAAGATGTTCAAAGATATTACTTTCCCCAGTTTCAGAGTACCACACACCATCATATCCGACGGAGGTTCTCATTTCCTGGAAAGAAGCTTTGAAGCATTGTTGAGGAAATATAGTGTTACACACAAAGTAGTCTCGCCCTACCATCCATAAACAAGTGGATAGGTAGAGGTTTCTAACTGTCAACTCAATGCTATTTTAGAAAAGATAGTATGCCTCAATCGAAAGGATTGGTCAGTGAAAATCAACGACACTTTTTGGGCCTACCGAACTGCTTTTGAGACTCCCTTTGGAACTACACCATTCCGATTAATATATGGAAAGTCTTACCATGTGCCTGTTGAACTCGAACACAAAGCATGGTGGGCAATAAAACAACTAAAATTTGACTTAAGGGAAGCGGGCCACGCCAGGGTTCTGCAACTCTAGGAGTTGGAAGAACTCCAGATGATAGGGTATGAAAATACATGACTCTATAAAGAATGCAAGAAACTTTGGCATGACGACCATCTGAAAAGAAAGGACATACAAGTAGGAGACCAAGTTCTATTATTCAACTCAAGATTGAAGTTATTCCCAGGAAAACTCTGTTCTCGCTAGTCTGGACCCTACATTGTCAAGAGCAGCTCCCCACATGGTGCTTTCTCTTTATGGAGTGAAAAGTCAGGTGAATTTGTGGAAAATGGTCAATGCTTGAAGAGATACTTCACCTCAGCCAACATAGGTAACGAAGCAATGATGGAACTCACCAATCCAACACATCCACCATAAAATTGAAGGATTCAGTCGAGCCGTCAACATAAAATAAAGGCGCATGTCGGGAGGCAACCCGATCAATAAATTTGTTATACTTTTAATTTTGAATTAGAAATTTTCCTAAAATTTTTCTTTACCTTTTAGATAAGTTTGTACTAAATAAAAATTTCATCGCGGGATGCCACCTTAAGTTCTGATTAGTCTTCATTTTTTAGATTTTCAGGTAGAGGACGCGCGCTGATTTGAACACAACCACATCTGGTGGTCCTACTGGCATGAATTTTCTCCTCCATCTCGGATTTAGAGTTTGCTCGGGATGAGCAAATTTCTAATTTCGGGGTGGAGCGTGGGTGGTACGTACTTTTACTTTCCACCTTCACCCATCTATTTCAAATTTAAGATTCCATCATTGCAATTTTGACCAATTTTTTCAAAAATTTTAAAAGAAATTGAACAGATACTTGATGAAGTTTTGACACTTTCTATTTCATTAAAAACCATTACCTTGTCGGCTATGAATTTTGAATCATTACACCCTCCTTATTCGAAGCAAATCCTCAAAAGGACCATTTTTTTGAAACAAGCCTTTTTATTGAAATCATCTTGTGAAGCTTATGATTCCTAACATAATGATACTTATGCAAAAATGACAAGTGTTTGTCGAACTGATAGGGATCGAACATGTCGTGATTCCTAACTGACTAGTGGAACAATAACATGGAATCTCCATCGAATCCTCATCAAGTCATTATTTGAGCAGAGTGCAATAAAGAGAATGACATGGTGCACTGAATTGTAAATCAAGTTGCATTCTGATCTGAACTCTCTTCTACACTTCTTCTATCATCTTCGTACCCCTCCATCCATCAAAAGAAACAAAGACAGCCAAAATAGTGCCAAACCCTATGTTCGGGGTGGCACACCACTTCCCTCTATATCCTCTTCATCCATACCCCTCGCAAATTGATAGGGGCATACCACCAAGAAAATATGCCAAAGCACACACAAATAAATGCAATCTCAAGTTGAATAGAGGAGAGATTCGCTCAAAAAATGCATTAAATGAAATTCCAAATCATGTAATAAAAATCTCGAGTCGAATAGAGGGGAGATTTATTTCTTCCTTCCATACCACCCTTCACTCCTTTTTCTACCTAAAGGCACAATGAATGCCTCCACTACCCTAAAAAACACCATTGTCAGATCAGGTGCACACTTGTTGTTCTGCGAGTATCTCTGGACTCTTACAAAACACTTAAAATGCTTGTTGTTGGAAAAAGTGAGGAGGAAGTGATGTTGGAAAACAAACTCAGGAACGAAGATACAATAAGATGTGTTCAGTGGTCCCAGGAAGTTGAGATGCTTAATCATACTGAGCAAAAAGAAAAGAATCGTGATGTGAAGAAGAGGCAATCACACGATATGAAAGTATTCAATTGGCGACTGTTTCAAACTTTGTGTTACTCGAGGACGAGCAACATTTAAGTTCAGGGTGTTTTGATGAATGCATATTCATCATAATATTCAATCACCATCCTGGGCTCAATTTGACTCAATACATCTGATTTCATCACCTAAATATCTCAATATGCAAAATTGCTTAATTTGTTCAATTTTCAAGATTATTAACTGAGTTTATGTTGATTTTATGCAGGTCATGTTGAGGTTCAACCATCAAAAGGCACCCACCTCCAATTAACCCTAATCTACATTCAACATAATCATCATCGCCCCTTGCTTCATTCCACCTTTATCCCCATCCAAATGTCATCGAATCAAACCCTAATAAGTGGGTCCCACCTTTCTCAACCCTAGATCTACCTTCACTCAAGATCCTCTCATCCTTGGTCTTGACCAATCGGTCTTGACCAAACAATCTTGATCAAATGATTTCATCTGTTTAGTTTGAACATCTCTCGGTCTTAGCCATTCATCTGAACGGTCTCAAAACCACAAACCTTCTACACCATATGATCTCAGATCAACGCCCCTCATTCACCTCCCCACTTGCCCCCCTCCTATCATTCTGCCCAACCAGTTTCTCCCTTCCGTACGATCTCAAGATTGTGTGAGGCCACACGATCTCAAGACCATGTGAAGCCTCACGGTCTCAAGACTGTATGGGCAACTACCTACACGAGACTGCAAGGTGCTACGACAATCACATCCCTAACCTCTTACTTCCCTTCTTGTTCTTCCTCCCACCCGATCGGTAACCCTATCTCCTACGGCACCTGCAAACACCCCGACGGCCGCAAGACTGAGACATACCTCCACCACCATCATCGACAGTGCCACCTCCATCTCCGACGCTCACCCTACACACAATCCATGTACCACCATGGATCTCCCACCGTGACCTGCAACAAACTGTGAGGTCATTCACCTATGGTAGTGATAACCTCCACAACAGTGCATGCTCCCTCCGCTTTCCCCTTTCCTCACATGATCCTCATCACCTCAAAACGACCTGCACCCTCGCGACCAAGACCACGCAAACCCTAGCGGTCTGCAAGTTCATTTGGTGGCACACAGTCTCAAGACCATTAGGCCAGCCACCCGCGAGACCATTCAGACACTGAAATTCAAGACCGTATAGCCTTCACTGGACCGCAAAGACCATTTAGATGGAGAATGTGTGGTCCCTGATATCAAGACTTTTTGCTTCTCTAAATTGCAAGACCATTAGGCCAGCGATCGCACAAGACCGTTTGAGAGGAAAAGAACGCCAGAGCACTCAAGACTGTTTGGACAAAGATCCAAACTGATAGGCTGAAGACCATTTGGAGCAAGAAATCTCAAGACGGTTTCGACAGAGATCCAAACTGATAGGCTGAAGACCTTTTGGAGCCAGATATCTCAAGACCGTTTGGATGTGAAACGTGTGATCTTCCAAATTGTTTAAATCCAATACCATTTGAACAAGAATCCTAGACCGTTAAGAAGACTAAAAAATCTCCAAAACTATTAAAGCAAAACTGTAAAAATTGCAACTGGGCCCAAATTGAGAAGACCCCAACCAGTGCCTATAAATAGGACCCACATGCTCCTCATTTGAGGCATTGGACTGAGGATGCTGATAGGATGCCTAAACACAGGTTTGGTCCACGTACATCCATGCCATTTCCACTTCACCTGCTGCCCCTACTATGAGCAAGAAGGTCAAGATGAGAAAGAAGGTGGAGAAGAAGATTTGCCCGATCTTCCTTGGTGGTTCTTCCTCCTCATCTAGATCTACTCTGACACGATGTAGAAGACCACATCTATTGGCTAAATTGGACATTCTTATAATCCCTTTGTTTTGATGATGACAAACATTTCATTCTTGTGGATCTAACGTGCTGCTTGAGTGTTGCATGAACTAGGTGGATAATACAACTTTGGAAGATCTAAATGCTCACAATGTGTTCATTTCATGATTGTAATCAAATGTAAAAACTTGTATAAGTATATAATATACAAGTACTTAGATATCATGTAAATCAAGCCTTTAGATCTTCCCTAGCCACAACAACACTTAGATAGGTCATCCCCTACAATAGTATCACAACTGCACACTGATACACACACTTAGTACATATTTCAAAATATTGAAACAGAGTCATTCTCGGTTCACAAACTTCTCGACTGAGACACTCTCGGTCGACAAACTCCTCTACCGAGAATTGACCCAAATAGCCGTTAGACCCAGCAGACAAGGTGGTTGGAAGTTGGAATCGAAAGTTATATATACTTGCTCCAGACCATCCCTCAGTCGACGAAGTCTTCGACTGACTGATGTCTCGGTCGACAATTTCTCGACCGAGCAGATCTCTATCTGCACTTTTCAGAATTAATAAACGATTTGTTGCTAAAGCAATTAGTGGACAACTAACGGCTAGTTGAGCACTTAGAACCCCCTAGAAAGTGTCTAGAACATGCTTAAGCACTCATAGGCCATTCCTACAAATAGGACTTGCCTTAGGACCCTAATACACACTTGTGCAACAGTTGAGCATACATACTTGCAATTAGCAATCTATTCTTGTGAGCAATCGAGCACCTCTAGCATTTGCTAATCCTTTCCATTGCTACAAATTCGTGTCCTATAGGCTAGCATCTCCTACCCACTGCACTTCCACTTCCATACACATTGGTTAGGATATCAAAACACTTGATATAGGAAATCAAGCCTTGTGCTACAACGGTAATTGTAATTTCCATTTTCCCTTCTTGTTCTTTCTTATTGCTTGTACTCTCCTTGCTACTCCTAGGGTTGGAGGATGCGGATTGGATAGGTTTTGATCTTTTCGGTGGAGAAGGAGGACTTTGGACTACTTCAAGAAGGCTATCTCAATGGGAAGCTACTTCAAGAGGAAGGCTACTTCAAGGGGGAGCATGAAGTTACTTTGAGGAGGGTTGCTTCGAGGTTGGTGGGACTACTTCTAGGTGAAGGTTGTCCAAAGGGTGGTGAAAGTATTTGTAATTTTATGTAACATCCTTGCGAGGAAATAAAATTTAAATACTTTAAAAATCCCAATTGGAAACAATTAGGTAGTGGACTGACTCCCTTAGTTTTTGCTAAGGGTGGAACCACTCTAAACACCTTGCCTCCTTCTTCAAGTTTAAATTGTGGTTGCTTGTGTTGAATTATTGTTAAAATAATTATAAAACCCTATTCACCCCTCTAGTGGTTTTTCAATTGGTATCAGAGCAGTATTCAAGGAGCTCTAATCGAGTCTTGAAGAATGGAGGGTGGTGGTGTCTACAACCGCAAGCAAAGGAGAGGACTATGTTACAAGCCTAAAGGAAAATCCTATCAGAAACCTAGTGGGGGAAGGACACAAGTGCCAAAGACTCAATCTATGTATGTACCTAAAGGCAAGTATACATATGTACCCAAGAACAATCTAGATCGAACTCATAAAAAGAGAAATGAGATTGATTCTATATGTTGTCATTATTGTTTGCATCTTGGACATTATTCCTTCTCATGCCCTTACAAGAAAAAGGATGTTGAGTTGGTATGGGTTCCAAAACCCCCAAACTAAATAAATTAAACTAAGTTGAGATATGACCAAAGACTCTAAATTGTATATCTTTATGTCTATCTCAACTTAACATAATTGATTTAAGTAATTAAAATTTCTAACTTGAAAATACACATTTATAAATAAACCTACAGAGACACATCTTTAATAACTTGTTTTAGTTTGGGTTCCTAAAACCTAGAGATTTGAATATGATTAGTTAAGTTTTGACTTAAATGTTACATTGATATTTAAATGTTTTATCTTAACTAAATTGAGTTCTGAATTGCATAATTGAATTGGAAGTGATATATGTTTTTAACTACTGAAAATAGTACAGAAACAATCTCGGTCGACAAAATCTTTGATCGAGACAATGTCGGTCGAGAAATTGGTCGACCGATAGGATTTATGCCTTAAATTAGTATTTTTTTTCTGGAGAAATATCAACATTCCCAGTCAAGAAAGTTGTCGACTGAGATAATGTCAGTCGAGAACTTTATCGATCGAGTGAAATTCTGACAGAACTGTTTAATAAAAACACTTCAATTGCAATCAACTTATGTAATGAACTTTACATATTTTTGTGCTTTAAATATTTGAATGATCCTAATCAAAAGGAAGAATATATGAGCATCAAAACTTAATACTTTTCATGATTAAATGGTATCTATCAAATATACAAGAGAAAAAGATTTATTTTACTAAAATTATTGCAAAAACGTTGCTTGCAAAATGCTGATCTATACTCTTACTGCAAGAAGACATGATCTATTACAAAAATAAGTCATATATCTTGGAGACAAATCTCAAATCACATATTGATGATGTGCATCATGATATATATGATATCCTGATCAAAATTGTATGTAAATAGATACTGGAAATGCTCTCTTAAAAACAATGCACACATTGTAAAGCCCTGAATTGCTACTGAAATGATTAAGCATGTTCATGGTTTGGCTTAAAACTGAAAATTATGAACCATGTTGGTTTAATCAAGGAAATTACTATTTTATCATAATCCACATAGTTTGTCCTAAGTATTCCTTGGTCTATCTATATAAAAACCATGTGTCTTGAAATTTGCTTTTAAATGATCATAATCATTACATTATAGATATGTTTCTATAGTTTTATCATGATCATTGTGTTCCATCTTTTACTTGGTTTGCCTAAAATAATCTTGCTTAAAAATAAATGATTGAAAGCTACATTCTTGCTATAATTGAACATGTTGTAGATGTAGTTCAATTGCCTTTTTGCAAGAAGAACAATCACTGTGGATATCAAAATTCCTTGTGAAAACATAATTCTGCAAACTTGCTTAGGATATAACTTGCTCTAAGAAAATTAAGAACAAAGACTTCATTGTGATGGCTATATTAAGTTTTCAATTGATAAAACTTCTTCAAAATAGGTGTCACTCAAAGTGCTTCAAATTGATATACATTTGATCATATTATATAAAGACTTTATGTTTCACATATTTTAACATTAAATGCTTAAATTGAAAATCTACAAAAATTGCCTCTCAGTCGAAATCATGTTTGACCAAGGGGAGCCAAGGTCGACCTAAAATAAGCTTGACAAAATGCTTAATTGAAAATCATTTCTTTGCACTCAGTATTAGCATAAACTTGCTCATCATTGATTGACATATCTTTCTTGATTCTAATGTGTTCTTAAAAGATCTCATATCATTTTTAGGATTAACATTCCTCATAAATGAATAAGAAATATATGAAAGACAATCATTGAATAAAGTCTATTATTTCTATTGGTTAATACTATAGTATGAATGAAATTACATGCTACTCCCCAAAATATATTGGAAAATACTCTTAAAATAATGTGCTCCACACTCTTAAATTTTTTTACAGTCTCTCACTTGCATTCATAACTGTTATTAAAAATGAGCTCAAAATTTCATTCACAATATTCAATCACAGTAATCCTGTCAGTCTACAAAAATCTCGACCGAGACAAACTCATTCGACAAGTTTGTCGACCGAAGATATCTCAGTTGGTCACCCTTCTCGATCGACACTCGTCAAGTAAATGCTGCACATTTGAACCCAGAAATAGGCCGGTCGACAAAACGTTCGACCAATTCAATCCTGGTCGACAAAATTATTGACCAAGACCAACTTGGTGAACCCCCAATTCGCATAAATTAAAAGGCAATCTTCCGATTAAAATAATAATATAAAAAAGGGGTCGCAACGGCTATTTTTTCCTCGATCGAACGTTGGACGACAGAGAGGAGCGTCTATAGAATCGACCATTGCGTTCCTCGATCGATGAATTGTTGACCAAGCAAGGTCCTGTTTTGCTATAAATAGACCCCAAAACGGCCCCATTCTTCACAAATTCACATTCTAACTTCTATAGCTCTTCTCTAGTGCCTTCTTATGCGAATTTTTAGCTCTTCTCCACCCCACTCTTGTCTTGCTTCTTCTTCATCTCGAATCTTTAATATGGCTTCCTCATCCTTGCGTGGGAAGAAGTAGGTTGCAGCTAGGAAGGGAAGGACGGTCTCCCTGGCGCTGGCGATCATCAACGACATTCCATTCGATGACGTATCTATCAGAGATTGCTACCTTAGGCTGTCCTCTAAGACTCCTCTTCCTCGACGGCCGGTGGACATCATGGACTTCATCAACATTGTTGATCTTAAAGAACTCTTTGAGGTGCAACATCTTTCTAAATTCCTAAAATCATCCTTCCATTCCTACTCCTCCCAAGCCGTAAATGAATTCTATGCCATTCTAGCCACACATCTTGACCATGATAATTATTTTTCTTCTATGGTTAGTGGGTATGGATTTCATTTTTCCGAGAATTTGTTCTTACTATGCTCAACATTAATGTACATCAATATAAGGAGTTTATTGATCTCACCACTGGTAATCCTCTCAATAAGCTCTCCCAAGATGACACTACCACTAGATTGAGTGATATCAAGAAAGCCATTTTTCTATCTAATACAACTTTCCATGAAGAAAGGGGTACCTATTATGTAGTCAATTTAAAAACCAAAGCTAGGATAGTCAGTCTAATTGTTGCAACAAATATCTATCCCAGAGCAAACAAATCTGAAGTACCCACCTTTCGTATGTATCTTATTTATGCAATCCTAAATAGCATACCCATCAATTTTATCCATCTTATTCTTAAGAACATGGTTGAGTTTTCTGGAAATCCACCCTATGCTAATTTTTTTTGCCAAATTACGTAACATCGCCTTAAGAAAAGCATTGAGGACCTAGGTTTCAAATGTGTTAGGAAACCCCATAAGATCACTAGAAATACGGTAGAGAAGATGGGGATGATTTTGGACAATAGAGGGCTAGGACTGAAGGGGAGCCATCCACCCAAGATACACCTCCACCACCTCCTCCTTCTAGCCTACCTTATGATCCTATCACAAATACATTAACATACATTTCCGGTTCTCAATATCATTTAAGTAGTCAATTAGACTACAATCATCTTGCCATGTCTTACTTGAATCAAATGATGTAAGCTCTTTCTCCTGATACACCTAACGCATATCCTTATTCACTTAATCCCAACATGCTCTACCCTTACAACCCATCCTACAACTACACTCAAATCCCATCACCACCATCTCATGACCTCAGCCACACTCAATTTTCCCCAATCCAACTCCAAGACATTACTGCCCACTTTCAATTTGATCATGTTCCCACCTTCCTAGAGGCTTATGCTTTGACCAAGATAGGTGCCTTGGAATGGCAGAAACTGGTCAAATACTATGGAGTTGAGCCCTTTCTTTGGAAAGACCCGGAAATTGATGTAAATCTTCAGTCTTTTCAGTGATATCATGAGATTTATGGCTATCTTTGTAATGTGTGTAATGGATATCTTTTTGTTATAAGCTAATATGTCATGATTTATGGGTCATCTTATTAGTTGTATGAGCACTGAGTTATTATGAATAAAAGTGTTTCCTATGGATTCAATTGGATATATACTTGTTAAATGAGAATATTTTTAGGGAGCATAACAATCAGGGGGGTAATATTTACCATGAACCTAAAAGGATCTCATATCATTTCAAGGTTTAACACCCTTTTGCAAATGATTGAGAAATAAATTGTGGCTAAATTTGACATAAGTGGTTTGCTTTGAGTATCAAATTATCAAATTAAGGGGGAGTAATAAAAGTGGTACTTAATGATTATCTTGGTTATCTTTTTGAAATGACAAAGGAGGAGAAATAATACAAAATAAATAAAATAAGTTTCATAATCTCTAGCACACACGACACACATGTGCAAACAAGAGAATGACTACTCATAATCTCTAGCACACAGGTTCAAACAAAAGAATGGTTACAAAAGGTAAACTTTATGTATGAAACTCATATGAGTTATATTTCCTTATTCTATATTTTGGAAATGTTTGTCATCTTCAAAAAGGGGGAGATTGTTGGCTAAATTGGAAATTCTTATAATCCATTTGTTTTGATGATGACAAACATTTCATTCTTGTGGATCTAATGTGCTACTTGAGTGTTGCATGAACTAGGTGGATAATACAACTTTGGAAGATCTAAATGCTCACAATGTGTTAATTTCATGATTATAATCAAATGTAAAAACTTGTACAAGTATATAATGTACAAGTACTTAGATATATTGTAAATCAAGCATTTAGATCTTCCCTAGCCACACACAACACTTAGATAGGTCATCCCCTATAATAGTATCACAACTGCACACTGATACAAACACTTAGTACATAGTTCAAAACATTGAAACAGAGTAATTCTCGGTCGACAAACTTCTCGACCGAGACACTCTCAGTCGACAAACTCCTCGATCAAGAATTGACCCAAATACCCTTTAGACCCAATAGACAAGGTGGTTGGAAGTTGGAATCAAATGTTATATATACTTTCTCCAAACTATCCCTCGGTCGACGAAGTCTTCGACCAACTGATGTCTCAGTCGACAATTTCTCGACTAAGTAGAACTCTGTCTACACTTTTTAGAATTAATAAACTAGTCATTGCTAAAGCAATTAGTGGACAACTAACGGTTGGATAAGCCCTTAGAACCCCCTAGAAAGTGTCTAGAACATCCTTAAGAACTCATAGGCCATTCCTATAAATAGGACATGCCTTAGGACACCCAATGCACACTTGTGCAACACTTGAGCACACATACTTGCAATTGGAAATCTATTCTTGTGAGCAATTGAGCAACTCTAGCAATTGCTAATCCTTTCCATTGCTACAAATGTGTGTCCTATAGGCTAGCATCTCCTACCCATTGCACTTCCACTTCCATACACATTGGTTAGGAGATCAAAACGCTTGATATAGGAAATCAAGCCATGTGCTACAACGGTAATTATAATTTCCATTTTCCCTTCTTGTTCTTTCTTATTGCTTGTACTCTCCTTGCTACTCCTAGGGTTGGAGGTTGCAGATTGGAGAGGGTTTGATCTTCTTAGTGGATAAGGAGGACTTTGGACTACTTCAAGAAGGTTGTCTCAACGGTAAGATACTTCAAGAGGAAGGTTATTTCAAGGGGGAGCTTAAAGTTACTTTGAGGAAGGTTGCTTTGAGGTTGGTGGGAATACTTCTAGGCGAAGGCTGTCCAAAGGGTGGTGAAAGTATTTGTAATTTTATGTAACATCCTTGCGAGGTAATAAAATTTAAATACTTTCAAAATCCCAATTGGAAACAATTGGGTAGTGGACTGACTCCCTTAGTTTTTGCTAAGGGTGGAACCACTCTAAACACCTTGCCTCCTTCTTCAAGTTTAAATTGTGGTTGCTTGAGTTGAATTATTATTAAAATAATTATAAAACCCTATTCACCCCCCTCAAGTGGTTTTTCAATTGGTATCAGAGTAGGCTTCAAGGATCTCTAATCGAGTCTTGAAGAATGGAGGGTAGTGGTGTCTACAACCGCAAGCAAAGGAGAGGAATAGGTTACAAGCCTAAAGGAAAATCCTATCAAAAACCTAGTGGGGAAAGGACACAAGTACCAAAGACTCAATATATGTATGTACCTAAAGGCAAGTATACATATGTACCCAAGAACAATCTAGATCAAACTCATAAAAAGAGAAATGAGATTGATTCTATCTGTTGCCATTATTGTTTACGTCTTGGACATTATTCCTTCTCATGTCCATACAAGAAAAAGGATGTTAAGTTGGTATGGGTTCCAAAATCCCCAAACTAAATAAATTAAACTAAGTTGAGATATGACCAAAGACTCTAAATTGTATATCTTTATGTCTATCTCAATTTAACATAATTGATTTAAGTAATTAAAATTTCTAACTTGAAAATACACATTTTTAAATAAACCTACAGAGACACATCTTTAATAACTTGTTTTAGTTTGGGTACCTAAAACCTAGAGATTTGAATATGATTAGTTGAGTTTTGACTTAAATGTTACTTTGATACTTAAATGTTTTATTTCAACTAAACTGTGTTCTGAATTGCATAATTGAATTGGAAGTGATCTATGTTTTTAACTACTGAAAATAGTACAGAAACAATCTCAGTCGACAAAATCTTCAACCGAGACAATGTCGGTCGAGAAATTGGTCGACCGATAGGATTTCTGCCTTAAATCTATATTTTTTTCTGGAGAAATAGTAACATTCTCGGTCGAGAAAGTTGCCGATCGAGACAATGTCGGTCATGAAATTTTTCGACCGAGTGAAACTCTGACAGAACTATTTAATAAAAACACTTCAATTGCAATCAACTTAAGTATGTAATAAACTTTACATATTCTTGTGCTTTAAATATTTGAATGATCCAAATCAAAAGGAAGAATATATGAGCATCAAAACTTTATAATTTTCTTGATTAAATGGTATCTATCAAATATACAAGAGAAAAAATTGATTTTACTAAAATTACAACAAAAACGTTGCTTGCAAAATGTTGATCTATACTCTTACTGTAAGAAGACATGCTCTATTGCAAAAATAAGTAATATATCTTGGAGACAAATCTCAAATCACACATTGATAATGTGCATCATGATCTATATGATATCCTGATCAAAATTGTATGTAAATAGAAACCGAAAATGCTCTCTTAAAAATAATGCACACATTGTAAATCCCGAAATTGCTACTGAAATGATTAAGCATGTTCATGGTTTGGCTTAAAACTGAAAATTATGAACCATGTTGGTTTAATCAAGGAAATTACTATTTTATCATTATCAACATGGTTTTTCTTAAGTATTCCTTGGTCTATCTATATAAAATCCATGTTTCTTGAAATTTGTTTTTAAATGATCATAATAATTATATTATGGATATGCTTCTACTATTTTATCATGATCATTGTGTTCCATCTTTTACTTGGTTTTCCTAAAATAATCTTGCTTAAAAATAAATGATTGAAAGCTACATTCTTACTATGATTGAACATGTTGTAGATGTAGTTCAATTGCCTTTTTGCAAGAATAACAATTATTGTGGATATCAAAATTCCTTATTTCATGAAGAACATACATTCTAAAAATTTGCTTAGCATATAAATTGCTCTAAGAAAATCAAGAACAAAGACTTCATTGTGATGCCTATATAAAGTTTTCAATTGATAAAACTTCTTCAAAATAGGTATTACTCAAAGTGCTTCAAATTGATATACATTTGATCATATTACATAAAGACTTTATGTTTCACATATTTTAACATTAAATGCTTAAATTGGAAATCTACAAAAATTGTCTCTCGCTCGAAATCAAGTTTGACCAAGGGGCGCCAAGGTCAAAGTCAAGGTCGACCTAAAATAAGCTTGACAAAATGCTTAATTGAAAATCATTTCTTTGCACTCAGTATTAGTATAAACTTGCTCATCATTGATTGACACATCTTTCTTGATTCTAATGTGTTCTTAAAAGATCTCATATCATTTTCAGGATTAACATTCCTCATAAATGAATGAGAAATATATGAAAGACAATCATTGAATAAATTCTATTATTTCTATTGGTTAATACTATAGTATGAATGAAATTACATGCTACTCCCCAAAATATTTTGGAAAATACTCTTAAAATAATGTGCTCCACACTCTTAAATTTTTTTATAGTCTCTCACTTGCATTCATAACTGTTATTAAAAATGAGCTCAAAATTTCAGTCACAATATTCAATCACAACAATCCCGTTGGTCTACAAAAATCTCAACTGAGACAAACTCGGTCGACAAGTTTGTCGTCCGAAGATATCTCGGTTGGTCACCCTTCTCGATGGACACTCGCCAAGTAAATGTTGCACATTCGAACGCAGAAATAGCCCGGTCAATAAAATGTTTGACCGAATCTATCTCGATCAACAAAATTATCGACCAAGACCAACTTGGTGAACCCCCAATTAACATAAATTAAAAGGCAATATTCCGATTAAAATAATAATATAAAAAGGGGTCGCAACGGCTATTTTTTTTTTCTCGATCGACCGTTGGACGACTGAGAGGAGCGTCTATAGAATCGACCGTTACATTCCTCGGTCGACGAATTGTCGACCGAGCAGGGTCTTGTTTTGCTATAAATAGACCCCAAAACAGCCCCATTCTTCACCAATTCACATTCTAACTTCTATGTCTCTTCTCCAGTGCCTTCTTGTGCAAATTTTTTCTCTTCTCCACCCCACTCTTGTCTTGCTTCTTCTTCACCTCAAATCTTTAAGATGACTTCCTCATCGTTACGTGGGAAGAAGCAGGTTGCAGCTAGGAAGGGAAGGACGGTCTCCCCGACGCTAGCGATCATCAATGACATTCCATTCAATGACGTAGCTGTCGGAGATCGCTACCTTAGGTTGTCCTCAAAGACTTCTCTTCCTCAACGGTTAGTGGATGTCATGGACTTCATCTACAATGTTGATCTTGAAGAACTCTTTGAGGTGCAACATCTTTCTGAATTCCTAAAACCATCCTTCCATTCCTACTCCTCCCAAGCCGTCAATGAATTCTATGCCATTCTAGCCACACATCTTGACCATGATAATTCTTTCTCTTCTATGGTTAGTGGGTATGGATTTCATTTTTCCGAGTAGGATGTTCTTACTATGATCAAAATTAATGTAGATGAATATAAGGAGTTTATTGATCTCACCACTGGTAATCCTCACAATAAGCTCTCCCAAGATGACACTACCACTAGTTTGAGTGATATCAAGAAAGCCATTTTCCTGTCTAATACAACTTACCATGAAGAAAGGGGTACCTATTATGCCATCAATTTAAAACCCGAAGCTAGGATAGTCAATCTAAATGTTGCCAAAAATTTCTATCATAGAGAAAACAAATCTGAAGTACTCACCTTTTGTATGTATCTTATTTATGCCATCCTAAATAGCATACCCATAAATTTTATTCGTCTTATTCTTAAGAACATGATTGATTTTTCTAGAAATCCACCCTATGGTGATTTTTTTTTACCAAATTATGCAACATCGTCTTAAGAAAAGCATTGAGGACCTAGGTTTCAAATGTGATAGGAAACCCCAAAAGATCACTAGAAATAATGTTGAGAAGATGGGGATTGATTTTGGACACAAGAGGGCTAGGACTGAAAGGGAACAATCTACCCAAGATACACCTCCACCACCTCCTTCTAGCCCACCTTATGATCCTATCACAAATACATTAACATACATTGTCGGTTCTCAATATCATTTAAGTAGGCAATTAGACTACAATCATCATGCCATGTCTTACTTGAATCAAAGGATGCAATCTCTTTCTCCTGATACACCTGACGCATATCCTTATTCACTTTATCCCAGCATGCTCTACCCTTACAACCCATCCTACAACTACACTCAAATCCCATCACCACCATCTCATGACCTCAGCCACACTCAATTTTCCCCAATCCAACTCTAAGACATTGTTGCCCACTTTCGATTCGATCGTGTTCCCACCATCTTAAAGGCTTATGCTTTGACCAAGATAGGTGCATTGGAATGTCAGACACTCATCAAATACTATGGAGTTGAGCCCTTTCTTTGGAAAGACCTGGAAATTGATGTAATTCTTTAGTCTTTTCAGTGAGATCATGAGATTTATGGCTATCTTTGTAATGTTTGTAATGGCTATCTTTTTGTTATAAGCTAGTATGCCATGATTTATGGATCATCTTATGAGTTGTATGAGCTCTGAGTTATTATGAATAAAAGTGTTTCCAATGGCTTCAATTGGATATATACTTGTTAAATGAGAATATTTTAAGGGAGCATAACAATCAAGGGGAGTAATATATACCATGAACCTAAAAGGATCTCATATCATTTCAAGGTTTAACACCCTTTTGCAAATGATTGAGAAATAAATTGTGGCTAAATTTGAAATAAGTGGTTTGCTTTGAGTATCAAATTATCAAATTAAGGGGGAGTAATAAAAGTCATACTTAATGATTATCTTGGTTATCTTTTTGAAATGACAAAGAGGGAGAAATAATACAACATAAATAAAATAAGTTTCATAATCTCTAGCACACACGACACACACGTGCAAACAAGTAATGGCTACTCATAATCTCTATCACACACGTGCAAACAAAAGAATGGTTACAAAAGGTAAACTTCAGGTATGAAACTCATATGAGTTATATTTCCTTATTCTATATTTTGGAAATGTTTGTCATCTTCAAAAAGGGGGAGATTGTTAGCTAAATAAGACATTCTTATAATCCTTTTGTTCAGATGATGACAAACATTTCATTCTTGTGGATCTAACGTGCTACTTGAGTGTTGCAGGAACTAGGTGGATAATACAACTTTGGAAGATCTAAATGCTCACAATGTGTTAATTTCATGATTGTAATCAAATGTAAAAACTTATACAAGTAATAATGTATAAGTACTAATATATCATGTAAATCGAGTGTTTAGATCTTCCCTAGCCACATACAACACTTAGATAGGTCATCCCCTACAATAGTATCACAACTTCACACTGATACACACACTTAGTACATAGTTCAAAACATTGAAACAGGGTCATTCTCGGTCGACAAACTTCTCGACCGAGACACTCTCAGTCAACAAACTCCTCGACTGAGAATTGACCCAAATAGCCATTAGACCCAACAGACAAGGTGGTTGGAAGTTGGAATCGAACGTTATATATACTTGCTCCAGACCATCCCTCGGTCGATGAAGTCTTTGACCGACTGATATCTCGGTTGACAATTTCTCGACCGACCAGAACTCTGTCTGTACTTTTTAGAATTAATAAACTAGCTAGTGCTAAAGCAATTAGTGGACAACTAATAGCTAATTGAGCACTTAGAACCCCCTAGAAAGTGTTTAGAACGTCCTTAAGCACTCATAGGCCATTCCTATAAATAGGACATGTCTTAGGACACCCAATACACACTTGTGCAACACTTGAGCATACATACTTGTAATTGGCAATCTATTCTTGTGAGCAATTGAGAAACTCTAGCATTTGCTAATCCTTTCCATTGCTACAAATTTGTGCCCTATAGGCTAGCATCTCCTACGTACTAAACTTCCATATCCATTCACATTGGTTAGGAGATCAAAAAGCTTGATATACGAAATCAAGCCTTGTGCTACAACGGTAATTGTAATTTCAATTTTCCCTTCTTGTTCTTTCTTATTGCTTGTACTCTCCTTGCTACTCCTAGGGTTAGAGGATGCAGATTGGAGTGGGTTTGATCTTCTCGGTGGAGAAGGAGGACTTTGAACTACTTCAAGAAGGTTGTCTCAACAGAAAGCTACTTCAAGAGGAAGGCTACTTCAAGGGGGAGCTTGAAGATACTTTGTGGAAGGCTGCTTCGAGGTTGGTGGGACTACTTCTAGGTGAAGGTTGTCCAAAGGGTGGTGAAAGTATTTGTAATTTTATGTAACATCCTTATGAGGTAATAAAATTTAAATACTTTCAAAATTCCAATTGGAAACAATTGGGTAGTGGACTTACTCCCTTAGTTTTTGCTAAGGGTGGAACCACTCTAAACACCTTGCTTCCTTCTTCAAGTTTAAATTGTGGTTGCTTGAGTTGAATTATTGTTAAATTAATTATAAAACCCGTATTCACCCCCCTCTAGTGGTTTTTCAGCATCATCTTCATCGAGTTGTGACTACCTTCTGCATCATGCTCATGGCAGATTCTTACCTCTCTCTTGTTCTTCTTGTTTCTCGCATCTTGAGTGAGTAGTTCCTTTTTGTTGGGGTGTGGGGACTAGCCCCGCTGCCGATGCAAGCATGTTCTCTTGTTAAAAATTCCATGTCAATGTATATAACTTTTCATTTCGTTGTTAATCGTTAATGTTTGTGGATTGACTACCTACTTGCTTTTATCTTATTCTTCCCTATGTTGCGAGAATTTCTATATGTAGGGTAGAATTTCTATTAATGAGGTTGACTCCCAAACTAGAAATAGAATGGGATTCCTTGAGGTCGTAAGTGTATGATTCATGAGGGGAGGAGCCATCTAGCCTACGATGATGCTTATGTGACCTACACATCCCTCAGGGAGGGCCACAACTTCAGTTGGATAGCTATATCTTCATTGTTAATTGTCAATGTTTGCTTGTAGATTAATCACCTACTTGCCTGTTGATTAATGCGGTTGATTCCCTGACTAGAAATAGAAAGGGATTCCTTGAGGTCATAAGTGTATGATCTGTGAGGGGACGAGCCATCTAGCCCACAGTGACTCTTCTGTGTGCCTAAACATCCCTCAGGGAGGGCCACAACTTCAGTTGGATATCTGAATCTTCAGAACTATAAGTCCATGATCCAGATGGCGACAAGAAATCTAATGCCTAAGGTGATTCTTACACGAACCTAAACATCCCTCAGGGAGGGTTCGCAATAGTTCTATGTGGCTAGTTAGATCTTTCCTGGATGTTTTGTGATTGGATGTGTTTGCATGTGTAGTGGCGGTGAAACCCGGGACCATCCCAGTGATTCCATATCATTAATCTAGATCTACTTTAATTCTACTCTTTACTTTCTTGCAATTAGTTTAATTAACCTCAAATCAACCAATCGTTCTAAATATTAGTCTTACTTGAGCTAGACTAGACTAGCAACGATTCTTAAAAACATTGTCCCTTGGGATTCGATCCTTAACTATACTACGATAAGACCTGTCTGCTTGCGGGTCGTATTATTGCACAAGGTTTTGGTAAAAAAAACTCTAGGATTTCAACCCCGAGTGAATTTGTTAGTGAGATAATAAGCCATGTGACATACCCAATAAAATTTATTACATGGGACCCAATTGGATCACCTTCTATAGGTACACTTAAACAAAGCCTTGGAGACAACATACCTCTCTTCCCTTTCTTGTTTTTGGGATATATTCCTAAGATATGTGTTTTGGTAAGATATGCACATAGAGAAAATCATGTGATGATTGACATGGAATATACAATAAAGGATTTGATTAATAATCATAAAGGCAAGCTTCTAATTTATTTTGTTTCACTCAGTTATGAGATAATGAGAAAATATTATGAATGTCTAATGAATAATATTACTCAATGATGTATGTCTTCATGTTTAAGACTTGGGGAAGTGAGATCATACATATGTTAAGAGTACATATACATATTCTCATTATGTCTCTGGTTGCTTGTTATTATGGAAGGTAGATAGACACCAGTAACACATAAGACTAGAGTGTGGATTGGTTGATGACAGAATCTCATTAGTCATGATATGCCAATATCAAACCAAGCAAACAGATACATGTTAGGGAATAGTGTATCAGACATACCCACCTTGGGAGTGACACATGGAAAATGTCATTGGTGGTCATAGTCATCTCTCGTGGTGAAGGTGGTGATTGTGATTCTTAGACCTGAAATCACTACACTCATCACATGTAGTTGGATATACTTTGACATCATCAAATGCAATCCTAAAACATGGGTTGTCATAAAGGTGATGATTAGATGAGCTTGACACATAGGGAGAGACTGTGAGTGATAGATATGGGATTTTTCCATCTTATTGGAGATTCATATCCTGGCCACTTGATAAGCGAGGCTATGAAATACACGCACATGCACATGTGAATCAATATATGATATTGATGTCACATTATCTCAGACAGTCTGCTCTTTGTTCAAGGAACATTGATTGAATGTTGAGAGGATGACCATCCATGTCCCGAGTTCATCCTAGATATTAGTGACAAAGGAATTATACAACCACTACAACACCTTACACAAATTGTAGGTTGAATTTGTTCTCCAACTTTCCATTCGCTTGGGTAGCACTGATGTGTGACTAGGCACCACTCCTTGCTTGTGATGTCATAAGCTAGTTATGGATATTTACTGCCAACGTGATATGGTACATATGGGGTCCACACATAGGAACTCATCTAGAAGAGGAGTTGACTCTTAAATAATGATTGGATTGGTTACTAAAGTATTTTGGTATTCAAATACACACAGCAGTGGCTGACTACACAGCCAAATGACAATATTACAGGGTGAGATGGCCGCCTGGGTGCAGCATACAGGCATCTCAAGTGTTGATATGGATGCTTGGGTTATCAGGCAGATCAGAGTTTGAATTGGCTATGTTTTTCCTGAACCAGAGTGTGAACTGACCGATTCATTTTGATGAACCAATCTGCTCATCTCACCAGACGACCGTCTGGGTGAGCAAGACTGGCATCCTGCATGTGTGAGATGGCTCAGTTAGGGCATAATGAACGTTCTGGAATTTTCCCAAACTTGTTTCAATTGCACAAACTTGTGGTGTAAGGAATTAATGTTTGACATTTAATGGGATACAAAATGCCAATTTGATATTCGATTGGGAAACTACTAGACGATCATCTGACAGTAGAAGATGATTGTTCCAAAGTGCCAAATGACCGTCTAGATTGACATATGACTGCTTGGCATCTCATAGGCTACAAAAATTAAAGATTTTCCAGTCCCTTCCACTCCCACATAAATCCTGAATAGACTAGAAACCCTTACCCAAACCCCGCCTATAAATAGAGGGGTACTTGGGGCTTCCTAGAGCAAAAAAAAAATAAACTGAGAATCAATTGTTGTAACAATTGTTGTCCTCTCTGGTTGTGGTAACTGAGAGAATCCAAGCAAGTCCTACCCGACAAGGGAGGATATCTAGAGGAGAGAACAACTAAGGATTCTTGTTGTGGGAGAGCAAATTGATGACTAGTACACCAATGAGAGGGAGAACTCCTTCCTACCCATTCTAGTTGAATGACATGGTTCTAGTTGGTTCGTGTGGACTACTCTAGAGATAGGAGTCCTTTGACTACTTCTAGGAGAGCAAAGTCAGCCTACAGTCTTTGCTGAGACCACAAGAGCACTGTGGAAGTTGTTATGTTCATTGTTTGAGGTGAAGACTAGAAGTTTTACAACCACAGTCCAAGAGAAATTAGTTGACAGTTGCATTGTAGCGAGTTATTGTTGTTGGACTTGCTCTAGGACAAGTATAACTTATTAAACCATTCTTCCTATTTCATAGTACTTGACACAATGTTGTTGTTATGAGAATACAAATAAATAAGATTTTATATCCAATGCTATACTATGTGTATGTATTTCCCAATAGTGGTATTTAAGCCATGTCCAATTACTATGTTTTAGGATAATCGATATGATCAGATTTTTGGTTTACCATTTATTTATTGCATACGATGAGAATATTTAAATAGTTTCATATGTGTATCTAATCAAAGACTGCATAATCCTAAACATATATATATATATAGGGTAGCGATACAATGAGAAACATCGTACAGTGAGAGCATGAGAGGCCTTTGAATAACTACAAATTAGTAACTGTTTTTTTAAAATTCAACCGTATAGATGGAAAAAACATCATTTCATTTACCTTGTCGCAAAAAATCATTGCAATCAGACATTGTTTACATGTCCATATGTAAAATATACACTTTTTACATCCAACGGTCAGCCTGGAATTCAATATAGAGCGTCGAAAAATATTTAGTTGTTGTGAATGATCTACAAACTGGATGGTGATAAAATTTTATAGGAAGGTAGATGTTAAGGTATACTTGTAATTTATATGGTTGGATTATGAAAAATTGATCTATGTGGAGAGTTATTTAAATACCTCTCATGCTCTCACCATATATATTTCTCACTGGATCATTGCCATATATATATATATATATATATATATATATATATATATATATATATATATATATATATATATATATATATATATATATATAGAGTCAGGCTAGAATACACTCGAGTGTATCTGGAGCGGAATACACTCAAGTATTTTTCATGATGTAATATTTTTTTGGAAAATCTAATCCATTGACCTTCTTAAACATCTTGTGAACAACTCATACGCAAAATTTGAGCACATTTGGATATGTATAGCTCATGTTATGAAGACCGCAAAAATTATACATTTTAAATTAGTTTCGCACGTCAATTTTGTTGCCCTTGGATGAATGACTTACACTCATCCAAATGGGCTCAAAATTTGTATGTAGCCTAGTTATAGTATGACGGTGTAGATCAATGGTTTACATTTTGCAAAAAATAGTCTTGATATGCAAACACACTTGAGTGTATTCGTGCGATCCGTACACTCGAGTGTATTCTAGCCTGACTCTCTCTCTCTCTCTCTCTCTCTCTCTCTCTATATATATATATATATATATATATATATATATATATATATATATATAATTTACACATGTCACCCTATAAGCAGTTTTGATGGTGGATGTGTAGCATGGTTATGGCATAAACCCTAAATCTATGTATGGTTAGATAATTTGATTTTTGTTCCCATTTGTCTTGGTCTGTGTATTGAGCCTCTACCTCTCTCTTAAAAGGGTATAGTTAATTCTTTCCTACCTTTACTCCTCGAGGTTTCTCTTTACAATGTAATATTTAAATATCAATATGATAGCTTCTTTTCTTACAATGATGAGGAAGACGATCATCGCCAGATGAGACGACCACTTTGCGAGATGAGCCAAGCATTTGGAGGACCATGGAGGATAGAACGATGAAACACTATGACTTCCTAGTGGGCCCAACCGACTATTTGGAAGGATTTCAAACATTAGTTGGATAGGAAGCCAGACAATCATTTGTGATGGCTGACCAACCGACCGAGAGGTGAGACGATTGGTTCAAGGGTTGAACTGATTTACCCATATTGGAAAGCATAGATCCACACCAACTGAAGGTTCATACATGCAATGTGATGATTGACCTAGTGGTAGTAATTCCTTATGGCTCCAAAGAATTACACATAGACATGACCATAACATCACTTTTGTTTTATATTGCATGTTCATATTGTGGGATATAGCATGTATATGATACATACTATATATGAGGTGATTAGATACAATATATGTATATATATGATATATATAAAATCCCTAAATCAAACATATTAAGTAGAAGATGCTTTCCAATACTGATATACATGAAAAACCTATTCGACTAAGCATAGGTTACGTCATGGTGCACCATCTATCTCATAGAAGTGTGATGGTAGTAATGTAGGTTCCGCCTCCGTAGGATGCACTATTATCGTATTGGCTATTGGGTCAAGCTTAACTAATGATTCTCAGAGCATCTTGGACCATAAGGATATAAATAATTATGGTAAGGAGTTACACATATTATCTATTAAGAATTGCATATGATGCAAATGAAAAACGTTTTCTACCTTGGTAATTAACTATGTTTTACGGCGTTGGTCGGGCCATAGTTGAATTACCTTGGATCTTACTTATTAGAAAATTGATTCACTACAATTTTTCAAATTGATACTTGAGGGTTATCAATTTGAAAAAAATAATGAGAAAGATAATTGATTAAAAACCTAATTATTTTCACCCAAATTTTAGTCAAATCGAATCAAAATTGAGTTTTTGAAAAAATTGCAAATTCTTTTATAGAATCAAATGGAAACAAATAATAATCACTTTTCTTTATGATCAATCCTTGAGAAGGACAAACATAATGGGAACAACTTCCGAGACTGGTTCAAGATAATGAGAATTGTTCTCACACAAGAGTGTAAGCTCTATGTCCTGGAAACACCATAACCAAAGGAACCACCTCAAAATGCACCAAGGGCTGGCAAGGATTCTTATAAGAAGCATACTGGTGATGCCTTTGATGTCAAGTGTTTGACTCTATGCTCCATAAACTATGAGTTTCAAAGACAGCTTGAGAACATGGAAGTGATTGATATGGTCACACATCTCAAGAGCATGTATCAAGATCAGGAAAGACAAGAGAGATATGATGTATGCAAGGCACTGTTCAAATGTAACATGGTAGAAGGAGATCCAGTAGGTCTTCATGTGCTCAAGCTAATTGCATATGTGGAGAACCTAGCTATATCGAGATTCCCCTTGGGTCAAGAGTTGATCATTGATGTGATCCTCCAGTCTATGCCAAAATCTTACAACAACTTTGTCATGAAATATAACATGAATGACTTTGATAAAATGTCGACAGAGTTTTTGGGAATTTGAGAACAACTGAGACATATATGAAGAAACACAAGCCCAAGTCTCTGATGATGATCAGTAAGACAAAGGGGAAGTCTAAAGTCAAAGGAGAAGCTAAGAAAGCTTCCAAAGCTAGCTAGAAGCCCAAGTTTTTAGATCTGAAAGCAAAGGGAGGGGTGAACAAAGTAAGAGGTAATTGCCACCATTGTCACCAGCCTGGACATTGGAAGAGAAATTTCCCACTCTGGTTAGAGGAATTAATGAAGAAGAAGGAAGGCACCAAGGACTCCACTTTAGGTATACATGTTACAAAGATAAATTTGATTACTTCTTAAATTTGGTATGTGATACCAAACAGAGATCTGACATACTTATTGTGCAAGATCTGGCATGAAGTAAAAGCCTTCATGGAAGGAAAAAAATGGACAAGGCAGAGCAAGAGTTGTGGAAGCCATAGTCTACATTTAAATTTATCTTAGCCCGATGGTCATGCAATAGAGTGAATACAATTGTTGTTTCATTATGCCAAGAAGATGGAAACATTTACTTTAAGCATATTGTAATACAAGGATGATAGATCAATAAAGTATGGCTTTGATGTTTCTATTAAAAAGGATATGATCTTGCATGGAAATTCCCAAACGTAAAAATGGTCTTTGTACAAAATATTTTAAGATGAATGTTTATAATGTTAATACCAAAGGAATATAATTGATGACTCAAGGCTATCATTATCATAAGTCATCTTGTACGTGCATATAAGAGATTCATGTTTATAATACATGTGGATGTTAATCTAGATTCCCTTGGTTATTGAACCTAAGGAAACATGCAAAGCCTTATTTGTGCACAAAGTGATATGTCATCCTTTTCTAGATGTAGTGGGAGTATAAGACTTCCATCAGACATCATACATATGATGCATGGAAATCTTATGGAAAGAATCCTATCAATAATTAATTATACTTCATTTCATTTATCATTTAATATGATGATATGTACCAAGTAAAATAGAAGCATTAATCACTCAAATTTTTCAAGGAAATTACAAATGAAATATGACTTTGATGAAAGCATTAAGAAATAGTGATGAGATCAAGTGTTGAAATACTTTACATCAATACCATGAGTACATTTAGGTGAGAACTATGATAACATATCACAAAATTCAATTTGAACATGATGGTGTGTCAAAACCAAGGAATTATACCATGATGAGACATGATATAATTATCAATTAATCTAATCTTCTTATTCCCTCATAAATATATACCTATCGCTAAATCAAGTACCATATGAATGGTTTATAAATACATCATATATGATATGATTTGGGAATATCCCAATACATCTAAGGATTAAAACATATGTTGATAAAGTAGTTTCTTGAGAAGGATTTTCCATAAACATGACAGTTGGATATTAATATTAATTCCAATCCCATAACAAAATTGTTTTGTTGATAGGATAACTGAGTTCTTAAAGAATCAGTGGTAATAAAATTAAAACTTGAAATGTTCGAGGTCAACAAAAGGGTACAATAAGAACCATGTGAATCACAAGTGCTGTAGAGTATCAGGTTCATCATCTAACATAGAATAAAATAGTTCTAGTAGAACACATCTAAGATTGGAGGATTGTGAATCCAACAATTCAGATGGGTTGGTCATAACAGGATGAGCCCACTAGTCAACTAGAAGCTATTTCTGAGTAATACGGAAACCATGTAAGCTAATAAGGTGGGAGCTTGATAGAGACACCTAAAGGGGTAACACCTAAAGGGTGCAAAAGGGTCTTATGGAAAATACCTACATGGATGACATAAAAGGACAAATTGGTTGAATAATAATTTCAAATCAAGTTCAAGTTGTTGAACATGATAGAAATTCCTTTACCAATTGTCATGTTTGTTGTTGTAGTCAAAATAGACTATGAGATTTAGCATATGAAGATAGAAATTGTATTCCTCAAAGGAATACACTAGGGGATGTGTACGTGACACAACCTAAAAGATTTCACAACTTTAAGAATGCAAATAAACTCTATAAACTACAAAGTTCAATCTGGGATTGTAACATACATCTTAGAGATGGGATCTTTTGCCTTGACAAGATAGTCAAAGAGTTTGACTTGAATCAAGATAAAATATGAAATCTATGATTTAAAAATATTTAGTGGGAGCATATATGAACATTCTACATATGATGAGGAATGACATCTCAATATTGTGAATATTGAGAGCTGGCACGAAAAGCACCTTCAGTAACCATTGATCTAAATGGATCTAAAGGTTCATATGATGAACTTATAGATGTTCCAACCATTGATGACTCGGTAGTAAAACTGTGACAATAATGGAGCTTATTGTTAGGAAAGAAACATCAGATACCATATTATGACAGTTCTGTCTCATATAAGA
Source organism: Alisma plantago-aquatica (assembly GCA_963693085.1). NCBI lineage: Eukaryota > Viridiplantae > Streptophyta > Magnoliopsida > Alismatales > Alismataceae > Alisma > Alisma plantago-aquatica. Next base: position 924,738,461 of record OY856409.1, read on the forward strand.
AATCATATAGCGGAGAGATAAGGTAACATGCAATATATCGACTATAAGCAAAGTATTGCTAACCCGCTGATTTAGCACTAGCACACCAAAAACATGGTGGACATGTTTAGATCACTGAGAATATGATTCATGGGTGGTTAGCTCTAAGTGCAAGTGGGAGCCTGTTGGTAAGGTATTCCCATAGAGAAAATCATGTGATGATTGACATGGCATATACCATAGAGGATTTGGTTAGTAATCATAAATGCAAGCTTCCAATTCATTCTATTTCACTCAGTTGTGAGATAATGAGGAAATATTATGAATATCTAGAGAATAATATTACTCAGTGTTGACCCCAAAAAAATTACTCAATGACGTATGTCTTCATGTTTAAGACTTGGGGAAATGAGATCATACAAATTTCAAGAGTACATATACATATTCTCATTATGTTCCTGGTCGGTTGTTACTTTGGATGGTAGATAGACACTGGTAACACATAAGACTAGATTGTGGGTTATTTGATGACATAATCCCATTAGTCATTATATGGCAATTTCAAACCAAGCACATAGATACATGTTTAGGAACACTATATCGTATAGACCCACCTTGAGAGTGACACATGGAAAACACATTGATGGTCATAGTCATCTCTCATAGTGAAGGTGGTGATTGTGATTCTTAGACCTAAAATCACTACACTCATCACATGTCATGGGGTACACTTTGACATCATCAAACACAGTCCTGAAACATTGTTGTCATAAAGGTGATGATCGGGTGACTTTGACACATGGGGGATAGAGTATGAGTGATAGATATGTGATTTGTCCCTCGCATTGGACATTGACATCCTGGCAACTTGGTAAGCGAGATTGAGAAACGCATGTGCATGTACATGTGAATCAATATATGATATTGAGGTCACATTATCTCAAATAGTATTCTCTTAGGTTAAGGAACATGGATTGAATGTAGAGAGGATGACCATCCATGCCTCAAGTTCATCTTGGATATCAGTGACAAAGGAATTATACAATCACTACAACACCTTACACATATTATAGGTTGAAGTTGTTCTCCAAGTTTCCATTCACTTGGGTAGCACTGATGTGTGACTAGGCACCGCTCCTTGCTTGTGATTTCATAAACTAGTTATGGACATTCACTTCCAACGTGATATGGGACCTATAGGGTCACACACATAGAAACACATATAGAAGAGGATTTGAATCTTGAATAATGATTGGATTGATTACTAAAGTGTTTAGGTATCCAGTCCATGCAATAGTGGATGACTACAAAATCAAACAACCATCGCACAGGGTGAGATGACCGTTTGGGTGTACCATACGAGCATCTTTGTTTCCATGAAAATCAGAGTTTGAATTGTCTATTCTTTACCCGAACCAGAGTGTGAACCGACTGGTTCATTCTAATGAACTGATCTTCTCAGCTTGACTCAACTCACCAGACGACTGTCTGGATGAGCGAGATGGGTGCCTCGCATGTTTGAAAGTTTTGGAATTTTCCTTAACTTTTTTCAATTGCATAATATTGTGGTACAAGGAATTAATGTTTGACATTAATGGGAAATGAATTGTCAATTTGATAACTGATTGGGCAACTTCCATATGACCGTCTGGCAGTACGAGATGACTGACACCTAGTTCCAAACTACCATCTGGACTGTCAGATGATCATTTGGCATCTCACATGTTGCAAAATTTTAAGATCTTTCGGTCCCTTCCACTCCTGCACAGATCCCAAACAGACTGGGAACCCTGGCCCAATCCCCACCTATAAATAGAGGGCACTGGAGTTTTCCTAGAGCACAACAACATCAATCGAGAATCATTTACTCTAACAATTATTGTCCTCTCTATTTGTGGTAGTTGAGAGAGCCCAAGCAAGTCCTACCCGACAAGGGAGGGATAACTACAGGAGAGAACAACTAAGGATCGTTGTTGTGGGAGAGAAAGTTGGTGACTAGTACACCAACGGGAGGAAAACAATATGTCATGTCTATTCTAGTTGTATTACAGGAGTTCTAGTTGGTCCATGTGGACTACTCTAGAGGTAGGAATCCTTTGGCTGGTTCTAGAAGAGAAAAGTTAGCATGTAGTCCATGGTGAGACCTCATGAGCGCTACAAAAGTTGTTATGTTCGTTGTTCGTGGTAAAGACCATGAGTTGCATAGCCACCGTCTAAGAGAAACTAGTTGATAGTTGCATTGAAGTGAGCTATTGTCGATGGACTTGCTCCAGGACCAAGTATAACTCATTGAATCATCCTTCCTATTTCCTAGTAGTTTACATGATCTTGTTTTTATGGTAATATAGATGGATAAATTTTGTTTTTGTTGTTGTACTTTGTGTCTGTATTTCCTAATAGTGTGTGCATCTCGAGAACTCCCATGTTCTCATGTTTTTTATGAAGACCATGATTCATGGAGCATGTCATGAGGAGATCTATGTGAATAGCAACATCAATATGCTTACTATAAACTTCCCTTTCTGCTCTAGGGGCATTTGGAGTTGGTTCCTCAAGTTTTAGTGTTTATGAGACATCAAGATAACCCTTGTGAGTGAGAAAAATTCTTAAGGTATTGTACCATTCATGGAATTTATTCCCATTGAACTTTTCTTTCTCAAGGGTATAGCAACAAGAAGCTATTAGGTATGTGTTTCCTTAAATCTACAAGAAAATATGTGTGCATGTCAATAATTTGATTTGGTGATATTAACTTGTCCTTTAATTAGTAATGTCCCCACTCTTTTGATCAAATTAATAGCCCTCAACATTAATTTGGAATATTAAAATTAGAAATGTTCTAGTGAGCCAAGATCCATAATACATGAACTATGAATCTACTTTGGTTGACCACTCACAACTTAATTATTTTGTAGGTAACCATTACCAATTCCATCAAATGCAACTCTTGGATAGATGGTTGGACAACTCCTTTAATAAATCATTTTATGAATCATATGACATATTAAGACCTATATGTGCTTAATCTTGTTAAGATCACTTAGAAAATTACACGAAAAAGCCATCACAATTAAGTAAGCATCCTATTGAGCAGACCCACAAAATTATTATTAAACTTCTCTAAGTTATACAATGCACCATGTTGAGCGTGCTAAAATGTAGTCATCAATGTTTTCTTGTGTATTTCACAACGAAAGGCAACTTAAAGATTGGTATTATATTTTGGAATTTGATATAATAATTATGTCACCATTAAATATAGTATATTGTACATATCATATACTAGAACAATTTCCACAAGTGACAAAATAGGATCTGGAAACTAGTTAAACATCTTTAGCCAACAATAATATTAGAATGAAATAAGAGATTCACATCTAATATAACCCAAAACCTACCTTCATTGAATTTTATAGTTGGCCGCTTGGCAAGTCAATCACCCAATTGAATACCTTGTCTGGGAAGTTCTTTAATTGTTGGAGTCTTCATTTCATCTTCATAAAAAACCCTCGATGGCCCTCCCTTGTTGGTGTGGGTTTCTAATCATGTACTTAACCCACCATTCTACTTTAGTGATGTGAATACATCATCCTAATCTCATTTCAAGAATTAAATTTTAAATGGAAAATGTAGAGAGAGGCATGGCACACAAGACATATACATGTCATTTATTTTGATCACAATCAAGAATCATGAGTTACATGTTTCTAAACAAAGAATTCACACATAGACCTAGTTTCCATATCCACATCCACCAAACAAAACAATTTCAAAGGCGTCATATTGGTTCACGTAGTATTATGTATAATATTTGGTAATTAACATGTATATAATTCGCACAATATTTGTCAAATGGGTCATTTATGATTCAAAACAAAATTCAGTGTGAATAGCATATGATGTCACCTCTGATACCAATGTAGTGTTCTGAGGGAAGGGGCTCAGTAGATATACATAGCATTTCCCCAAAAAACTCTTAGCCAATAGATCCATCATATACTATGTTGGTATATTTAAGACATAAAGGGATATTGAATATGCGTTGGATCACACTATTTGTCCAACAACGAGACACGTCTTATATTTGTGTAAAACTTAAACTTATGGATTTGCATCCTAATTGGTTGCTGTTGTTTCCACCTTGTTGTCATAGCAACACCTTGTTTTCTCCTTGAAGAAGTTGTGCCCAAGGGCCTAGATCTCAATGTCATCCATGTAAATGTGGGAACTCTTGGCACACCACCATGGTCACCAATAGAAAGCAGAACTTGGAGACATCAACGTGCTATCATCACTTGTTATCCTTCTTCTCCTATTGCTGACTTGTCCTTGAGGTGGATTTTTCTTTCTTCAAGATGAATAAATCTTAGACAACTTATCTGATAATGTCCCCTTGGACGTCTACCAGTATATATATTAAAGTCATGGACTTGAATATCCTAAGAAACTAGTATAGTTCCTAATTGCAAATCATTATTATAATCAAACTAGAAACCTGATACAGTCTTCCTAGTCATCAAATTCATTTACAAATCAGCCAACTCACTAACCTAGTTGAATGAGTGGACCATCAGGTCTCTTGATTCATTTGCTAGAAAAGGTTTGTTCTGATCTGAATAGCCCAATTTGGTTCAAAATCAATCGACTCTTTCCCATTCTTGTTTAATATTAATTTCACCCATTCAGGTGATTAGACTATCAAATTGTCTAGTAGGTCATTTTCCTAATTGTTGGTCAGTTGACCGATTGACATCCAATCCAAACAGTTGGTCCAAACCATCTAGTTAGAAAACTGGCTCTCCTAGTCATTCAATTGGAAAGCAATCAGCATGTACATGATTTGGAAACATTCTGGTCTTTAAGTGTGATTCAGAGCTTTGATTCCTATAAGCATACTTATCTATATGGCCACACAAGTTTCTTATATGTTGGAAGTGATTTTTTCACAAGAAAAGATTGGTATCTAGCAACATATCATTGCTACTCAAGAATAGGAATAAGTTGGAGAAAAATTTAAACCTATTAAGTGATCAATATTATCATGACTGTATAATCTCTTTTTCTGTTATAAATAGATTGAAACTAAGATACAAGTTTGTCATCCTCTCAACATTTAATCTATTTTCTTGAAATAGAGTAGAATATTCATATTGTGTGAGCTTAATATAATATATCGTCTCTTGTGAGCATGTCCATGTATTTTTTGTTCTCACTTATTAAGTGGCCATGATATCACTGCAATGAAGGGACAATATTTTTGTACATTACTCACAATAATCCACAAGTGTCATAGGGCATCCAATCACTACCTCTTGGCAACTCTTATTCTTAGTCATGTTGGTTAGTATTTAAGTATATATAATTGTAATAATTTCATGTCTAAAGATCAAAGTCACAATTGTCACGTTGAGATATGACTCTGAATGTCATGACATGGCATACATGTTTCATTTTCAAAGTGACTCTACCCAGTAAAAATTATTTTCTAACAAGAAATGATGTATATGACTTGATGTCCAATATCATGGCTTAAGAGATATTTCCATCATTCATGATACATTCTAATCTTGTGTATTATTGTTGTTGTATAATGTATAAAATAGAAAATGACTAGGGACATATAAATAATGATACATCTTGAGTATACATATGGTCTCATGTTCAGGTCCTCGACCCACTCATCGAGTTAAAACATTACCAGGATATTATTATATTTAACCATTATCTCAATATTCAAACAACCATAATAAGTGGAATTTCTTTTACGAATAAGAAAACATATGTATGTATCCCTATCACCCGAGATGGCTCTCAGGGCATACAACCAACAATACTTTAATGTCTCCTTAAAACGACCTTTAGAGTGGAAGTTTATCAATGAAATTTGTAGAGAGGAGATTACCCTGAACAACAAATAGAAAGGTCATGTTGAGTCATTTAATTGTATTTATTGTAACTTGTAGGTCTTGATATATAACCCAGAGATATGATGTGTTGCTAAATATACATGTTTTTACGTAAGAGAAAATTTGGTGTGGCAATATTGACAATTGCTACCTTTGTTGGTATCCATACCCTCACTTGATAATTACTTTTTGCTTTTTTCTTTTCTTTTCTTGTTTGGGGTTCATAATCAATCTCTATAACTTATATCAAGATAGATAACACAAATCTATAGAATTTACATCTCATTCATACAATCTCTACAAATCATACCCAAATCCACTACAAGTAAATTTGTACACTTGCAGACAATTAGTTTTGTGATTAGAACTTACAAATCTAAAAGTTCATGAAGTTTATGAGTTTAGACATTGAAATGAGACTATATAAGTTAGAAGACACTTGAGTCTCGCATGAAATGTGTCAAATTTTTGTGTCATTATAAGATATCATGTTGAGTGAAAGTTTATAAATGTTTAACAAGTCTACCTCACAACTTTTTATTTACACTTTTTTCTTTATTGTTTTTAACTCACTTGTAATTCTTTTAGTTTCTAGTTTATAGGTATGTTAAGATGGTTTATTCTTACGTGATCTAAAACTCGAGTTGGATTCCAAGACTTAAACTCCAATATTAGCAAAACTTTTCATAGTCTTCTATGAATCCAGCATAGCCTCCAATCGATAATATGTACTAATACGCAATGAAGATTAAAATGAGAAATGAGGAGAATAAAAGATTTATTATGTTAGTGAATTTGTCTTAAGGATTTTATTATTCCTAAAGTAAATAATCTTCTGACATGATTTGTCAAACTAACTCCAAATGTGAAGAATATCCAAATCCAAATTATCTTCAACGATATTATACAACCTAAGTAGTTCATTAGTAGCCCAATAAAAATCATATACATCACACTCAAAATTTTAAAATGTTTATGACATAATGAAATTGGATGAAATCCATCCATAGGATACCAATATTCACATGTCCAATTTTGTCTTGCATGAATTAGTATATACATGGTATTATGTCATTATTGAGGCACCATACACACATGGGAAGACCTTGTCGATGCTTCCACTGAAAAATTATATGCTCCTGGCAAAACTCGGCATGGTAGGTCCCAAATCTCTAACTTCAAGAAGGGAAATCTTAGTGAAACATGTGGCATATTTAAGGGATATACCATAGGGAATGCACATAAAATGATTTACCTAATTGGTTGTTAATAAAAAAATTATTTGCATGCCCTAATGTTAAACCAAACCACTTTCAAATGTATCTACATGAGGATCGTCTGTGAGATGTGGTTTAGAATGTATTGATATTAAATGGTATGGATTTGGATAACTTATTTTGAAAGCATGCTCAGCATAATAGAGATACTATTTGTTGGTAGGATACAAAATCATCAAGTGTTGAGAAAAGAAAAATTCATGGAAGTGAAGAGTGATAATATGTCCAGTAATAATTTGAGCCACTATCATGAATATTAAGGCATTTAACTGGAATCAAGTAGACATTAAATTGATATTTACATCCCATTGAACACATGTAGTCATCCAGTGAAGATTGTCCAATCAGGTATCATATGTAGTGACTTCTCTAATATTTTATAGTTGTGCACTTATACTCAAAATCCACTAGGAGTTGACCGAGCATATTAACTTTTTGAAAGGGAAAAAAGTATCCAAGTTTTTTATGGTAACAGAAAGGCTTTTGACAATCCACATTTATTTCGAATAGTTATACCAACAATAATAAATGCCCATTCTAGAACCAACTTACCAATAATGTAGGAAACATACCTCTTAAGTCAACCTTTATGCTATGCTTGCTACACGATGAATGAAGGGGTATGGGAAGGGAGGGGAGGGGATAGGAAACTTATATTGTCTATTTGTTTAGCATAGGGAGGGGAAGGGAGGGGGACATGAACAACAAAGTAAACATGAAAATTTTGTTTGGTGATGTAAAGTGTTTGTAATATCAAAATGAAGGGATCATTTATTTTTTTATTTATTTTGGTTATAGAAGTAGCTTCCTTCATATTTCTATATTTGTAATAAAAACTCACTCCATGTATTTAAGCACTTCTCACAATAGTCCACCAAATTTCCTACAATTATCAGTCTTTCTTTTACTTTTTATGTTTATAAATAATATCAAACTTTACAAATTTTCTAACAAAAATAATCTTTTTAAGTTTTTGTGTGCAGACAAATGTTTTTAAGTTTTTTAAAACTTTTTATTTAATTTCTCCTCCCATTTTCTATCAAATAATACTCCAACATTCCATATGTCCCACCAAGTTACGTAGAATATACACGATATACTACTTCTGTTCTATTTTCATTGTTGTGGGTTATATTAATATTTCCCACCAAATTAGTTATATTTTCACTCCTACATTTTATATTTTTCATCTGCCCTGCTAATATATTTCTTGCCAAGTCTTTTCCTTTCCCCTTGTCCCCACTCTGATTCAATGGGGAGAGAATGGGAGAGAAGTGGCTGAAAATACACTTGGTTCTATCCCCTCTATTCCCCTCCCTTCCCCATCACTATGTCCAACCAAACATCTCCATCTTTTTCCCTTCCCTTCCCTTCCCCTCCACTCCATTCACCACCTACCAAATAGTCCCTTTTACATAGAAACCTACAAACTTTTACTCTCATGATTCTTGTTTGTAAAACTATGATGGTAACTTGCATGCATTAATTTTTTTTCTTAGCTGTTGGAAGTTCAAAAGTGTAAAAAAACATTGACGGATAGGTACCCACGCTCTATGAAGCCATGAAACTCCCTCACTATAGATCATTTCTCATTGAATTTTGAGCGCAAAAGAGAAGAACCACCAAAATTTTAGTTATTAACTCACAAAAATTGGTCAAGATGGGTCCAAATACAACACTTCTAGGAGGCAATATTGACAATATTTACATTTTCCTTTTTCTTTAATAATTCATTCCATCTTTATTTTTTGTTTAATTTATTTGTTTGGCTTTCATTTCATCTTTTTTATTTCTCAGTAACAAGTTACAAATGTAGATGGCATAGAATATTTCCTTTTAATTATAATCATAAAAATCATACAAAGCTTAAGATATCAATAAATGATACCTTCTCCCTTCTCCACATGTCCTCAGAAAGTCATGTCAGTATTCCCCCCTAGAATCCCTTTAGATTCATGAAGTTATTATCACCATAGTTAGTGAGTCAGTAAAATTGATTTTGAATGAAAGAGAAAGGTCGGAGGAGTAATGTATCATGTCAAGAAATGTGAAACTCATGCTTATTGTCATGTAGACAATGAATGAAAAGATTGAGACCATTACACATTTTCCAATGATTTATCATCCTCAAACGTCAAACATAAGCAATGAACATTGATATTAATAGTTGAAGTGAACTCATATGATCAAAATATATGGGCGTAACAAACCAAAATTTTCCCCAAGCACATTATGGAACCCAAAATCTAGCTGGAAAAAAAATGAGATGGTTCGATATGGGTTGATCAATATAGTACATACTTTAGAAAGAGAAGGATAAAAAAGTTATTGGGAATGATTAAATGATGGAGGACAAGATAACAAAATAAGAGAATCTATAAGAATAAGGAAAGTGAGCAAGTGGTGATTCCTAAATTAGAGGTGTCAGTTGTACCAAAATGCCTCATATCTTATTGAAGTGTTACTATGGAAACCCAAGAAACGCTAAAGTGACTCGAAATCCATCAAGATATATAATAAGTTATCTCAAAAATTTCTAAATTAGTTTAATCTCAAAGAAGTAGATTAACAATTTTCTCAAATTTAATAATAATGTTGTATTCCCTATTTTCACTATGTTTCTTTTATATAGCAATAAATCCATCATTTCCGTATTTTCTACAAAATCAATTTAGTCATATCAAAAGAATCATAAAATTAATAAAAGATAAAAATTACCTAAGGTGGCATTATAGTGTACGTACTATAAGATTGCCATTAACTTCCCTAAGGTCAAGTTCTAGAACCTCATACAGCAATACAAAACATAAAGCCTTCTCAAAATGAGGAACTATTCCATCATGTTTTATTAGAGTGCCTAACTTATCTTTTGGTCAAAGGTTACCATATTTTTCTTCCAAACAACAAGATTTATGATTTATTAAATAGAGTGCATACACAGGAAAAATAAGAGCTTCAAAGGAAAATATTTACTTGCATTTCATGAAAATTTATCAACATATATTGGAAAGATTTGACACTTCCACGATTCAATTTTCAACCTACATACCTCTAAAAATATAAGTATAATTTAAGTTTCTTGATATCAATAAGGAATTACTTTGATATGATTGAGGATCTTATTATGCAGCAATGTACCAAAAGAATTTGTACAATGGGAGAGAATCAAAATTTTCTTCTTTATAAATGTGTTTATTGAACATTCATGATTCTTTTTCTAGGGAAAGGAGAAAAACATTATCCCCAAAAAGCTTAATCAATACTTTTGTAAATACACGCATTTTCCAAAAGTGTCAATAAATATCAGCTTTTATTGCATATATCTTGATGTTCTTGTTGCAAAAATTATATGAAAAGATAAATCTATGCTCAATTTGAGTGACAAATATGAGTTATTCAATTATTTTTATGCATCTATTTTGAAAGTGTTTAATGGACACATGAAAGTCATGAAGATTCAAAGGATGAGTGCATCACTTCCTACTACAATTCATTTATTAACATGGGAAAGCTTGATTTTAGTCAGGTTCTTAATTATCCGAATATACTCAAAAGCATATTATCTACTTTAATAAACAAATTTCTAAATATAAGCAAATTAAGTTTCCAGCTCCTTATCCTCAAACTAAAATGAATAATAGCAATCAATTCATTTAGATACAAAATGTTAGCCTTCTATTTTCTTTCCAAATTCAGTTAGACAACTTTAATATTATCAAATTCATACTTAAAACTTATCCACAACTGGCCCAAGAATAAACCAACCGAACAAATACAATAAGCCATCCATCTCAAATGCTACCTCTTGTTAATCATATTTCGTCTAAATCTCGACAACAAACACTTATACCCATTTTCCATGTGACATACATACAAATAAAATCCATGTAGCATCCTAAATATCTAATAATGTGTAATATAATTATGTCAAGGTTCTTAATAAATTTTCACTAATATATTAAAATTCTTGGGCCTCATGCAAATAAACCAAATTGAATTGCCTTTTTATTTAAATATTATGAAAGTGGAAGGTAAATCAAATAACTAATGTTTATAATAGGTTCCAATAAAATTTACATAATTTTACTTAGATAATATTTGTATTTCCAAAAAAGATGATCCTCAATTCTTTTTAGATACTGCTAAATAAAAAAATTCATGGTTATAAAAAAATTGAAGGAATTAATATAGATAACCCTCAAAATAGAACACTAACTTTGGATTTGGAATCCTCATATTCAAATTCACTAGTCTACCAAGTTTGAATAGTTTTAGATAATCCTAGGTGCCCTGAATTAATTTGAAAGAAAAGCATGGGATAAATCTAAATATCGTCCTTTTCAACAGCCCCATAATATTTAATAACATAGATGTGACTAATTTAACTTAGATGGGCTTGTTTCAAATATCAAGAGAGTTTACTTAGTCTTCGTTTATCTTATTTGGACTCTCTCATTGTTGTTGAATAGTGATCAAAGAGAGAGATGCTTAGCTCCTACCTTAGGCAGAAGGTCGTGTGATGGAGAAACAATGGCATGTTGTCCCTCTGCTATGCACTCCCTCCCTTCTCAAACTCCTCTCTCTAACTAATCTCACATTATTAAGACTTCTACTCCATCTACGTCATTGTGAGATAAATCCCACAAAGTCCTAGATTGATGGAGACTCTTCTAAGGGTGAGGACTTCTCTCCCGTCTTACTTTTTTCACTCCCGAACTGTGTTGGGTCCCTGAGAAGACACTGCCAGCAAAGTTGGTCTTTCTTTTTCTCGATTTGTGGAGAATTGAGCTCTTCCTCTTTTCCATTCATGAAGAGAGAGGTGCTCCTCGCCTATCTTGTTGTGGTTGAGCCACTTCTAGACCCAAGTCTGGGCTCACTGGGCTCAATGGAGACCCACATAGTGGAAGGGGTGCTTTCCAATCTCCAGTTTGCTAAAAAGTTGGTGGTTTTGGTTGAGAGTATGTCCTTTCATTCACCTAATTGGACTCAGTACTCTTATCATTGATGGAATATGAGAGTTTTAAGTTATTCATTTATACCATGTTCCAAATTTTTGTACTTGTATCTCAGCTATGGGTATGTTGGTAATCTCATGCATATTCTCCTTTCATCGATCGCATTCTTTGCTTTAGCAGACACGACAACATGGGCATGGGTCCAGGGTCTGCTGAGTTGGAATTTATTGCCTCTGTGGCTTTTTGATGCTTTCAAGTTGATCGATTATTTGGAAATTTTTAGTAAATCAATGGTTAACCAAAAAATATCCAAAATATGATTTGGAAAGGTTTTGTATGAGGAATGAAATTTTCTAGTTTTTAAAACCTAATTCAACAAAATTAATCCATGTTTTCCTAATAACCTAAGATTAGGGTATAGAATATTAAATAAGGTGATAATTATTGTAAATAATGTTAATTTTAGGAGACTTAGGATTGACTCATGATTAGAGGAACTATAGTAGGATTTAATTTTCTCCTCATAAACATGACATGTTGGTGTGCACAAGTATTTTTATTTATGTGTGTTAATTGGATTATAAGCACATGGTTATCTGAGCATGAAATAATTTAATATTTTCAAATGATGCATTATATTAACAATGATTGATGTTTGCTATATCTTAGAGTCACAATTGTCATATTCATTAAAGTATGCTTATGATCTTTTAATGTGCACATGTTAATAGGGAGAAATCCCAATTATGTTCAAGAGGGAGAAATATCATCATGTTAAATATTTAATTTCAACAGTATGTTAATGTTCATATTAATATTCATGTTATAATAATCTGATTAAGTTTTATATGCTCTCACAATCATAGACCTCAAATGGTCATTATGCAATTCCTAGAAAATTATGGTCTTATCTAGAAATCACAGAATTTCCTAGCATTATGTGCTCTAAAGTGCACAATCATAGAGATGTATATTTTACTTATTCAATTCTTTATTTATGTCAAGAAGTTATTTTAAGAATGCGTAAATTAATGCTCAAGTCAATTTTCCTTGATGTCAAGTATACTTATTTTACCTATGCTATAAAGTGCCAGTACCATTTACTGATGTGATGTTTTTTTCTTTTTGCATGGTTGGGGACACGATGTCCCCAGGTCTTGGAGCAAGTAAGGATGAAATAATACCAAGCCTAGGATTAGAAGACCTTCAAGTTCAACTCGGTGGGTGTCATCTACCTTAGATGATCTGAATATTTAGAATGTTCTATTTTATGTTTTATCTATTCCATATTTAGAGGTTAGATCTTATATTTGATAAAGAAGTCAGTTATAGTTTTCACATCCAGTGAACATTGTCATATTTTTTTTCTAGACAAAGTATGGTTATTTATTTCTTTATTTTCAATGTTTATCTTAATTATTTGTGACATCCCTTTTGGTCAGGTATCCAATGTTATGGAAAACGTGGGTCTTGCTTCCTCTGAAACATGTATTCTTAAGAGGTGTTACAAACATGGTATCAAAGCATATAAGTAGATGTCCACCAGGAAAAAATCTAATTCATATATCCTAGCCCAAGGTATAGAAGAAGTAAGTGAAAGATATTGGAAATCAAGGTAGAAGTGTATCAAGGAGATACAAGTTTAGACAGGGCTTGGGGTTATGTGTCTATATATTTTAGACTTTTATGTAAATTCTAGAATTTCATGTATCTTGCTCTCTCTCATACATGCTTGTGGTATGGGATACAATCTTATGGGGTGTTTTAGAGAGGACGTCATGTGAATATAATTATAACACCATGCTTGTCTCTCCCTTTTGAGTCTATGCAGTATGGAACATGTGCACTAGAGAGGTAATATGATAAGTGTGATAAGACACATCACCTTTAGATATATGACCAACCGGAATGTATCCAAAGGTGAAAAAGAAAATAGGAGTTGGCATTAAAATTTTGAGATATATAGTCACCTAAACCTAATTAGATACATATTACAATTCACATGAACAGTAGATAATTTGATGTAGATAAGTATGTTAGATATAGGGTAGTTCTAGAACCCCTAACCTATCTCCCCTAGAGAAGAGGTAAGAAAGCTCCTTTTCCATGTTAATGATGATATGAGATAGATTAATTAGTAGTAACCTCACATTTTGGTTTCATTAATGAGGTTAGAGATATAACTTTTGCCTTGAGAAGGTCACACCATGAGTGTGTTATTGAGCCTTAAAGATAATATCAGAGGGCTAGCCTACGTAGAATATGTAAAACCCTAAGTTGGATAGCAACCTAAAAAGAAAATTTTGAGGATGGTTAATGAGGATAGAATTGTAACACCCAAAAAAACTAATATTGAGTAAACTAATTACATCAAAGTCAATAATAAAATTTTCACCAAATACATACAAATTTTAGGGTCTCATGCAAATAAAACCAAATCGAATCACCTTTTTCTCTAAATATTTTTGAAGTGGAAAAGAAAACAAATGAAGTGGCACTTAAGGGTAAAAGTTGAAATTTTACTCACTAATGTCTATACTATCTCCCAACATATTTTTGCACAAGTTTATTTTGATAATAATTTTATTTTTGAAAATATGAGCATGAATTCTTTTTTGGATAATCTTGAATATTAATTCACGAGTTTACTAGAAATTAAAGCATTAATATTAGTCACTCTTAGTATAGAAAACTAATTTTGTATTTGGAATCCTCATAGTCAAATTCACTAGCCTATAAAGTTTGAATAGTTTTAGACAATCCTAGATGCCCAAAATGAACTTAGAAGAAAATCATGGGATAAATCTAAATAATCTTTTTAACACCCCTAATATAGATAATAAAGTAGACAAGCATGCTTCAACTACCAAATGGATTTCCTTTTCTTTATTTCTCTTATGTGGACTCTCTCCCCACCTTCGGATTTTGATCAAAGGGAGAGTGCTTATTTCCTACCTTGGGTCTCCATCGAGGAGGAACGGTGGCATGTTGTCCGTCTGCTATGCACTCCCTCCCTTCTCAAAATCCTCTCTTTCAACAATCTCACATTGTGAAGACTTCTCTCCCATCTGTGTCACATTGATATAAAACTTGTCATGTCCTAGAATTATGGAGATCCATCTGAGGGAGAGGATTATGCATTTTCAACTTTGTTTCCAATTTGTTCTCTACCATTAGTACTGTGTGCCTCTTCATAACCAATGCTATATGCTGCATGAGTCGAGATCAATGCTCAGATCTCTAATAACTCAAAAGATCAACACATCTTACCCTATCAACCAAAATAACCATCCCCCACAAACAACAGGCTTGTCATTCATTTCTAGTTCATCTACGAGGTGACCCAATTTGTGTGACTCCATATAAGGTCATCGAGCTCGATCTTGGATCCCCAAGGAGCTTCCCCAACCATTAAATTCCACCTAAGATTGTGTATTGATTATCTTCCCCTATAATTACATTTGTTTTGTATTTTGTGAACCTTAGATGTGTTTTTGTGTGTTGGATGATATTTCCTCTACTTTTTTCACTCCTCGACTCTATTGGGTTCCTGAGAAGACATGTAACATACTAGATCTCGGACCCTAGCCTGGAAGTTGACATTTTGGACTTAGCCAAACAAGGTTGAAGGTTAGCCCTAAATAAATGTTTAGTATAACCCCAATGAGCTAATGCATGTATATATAACCTTAATGTAACCTAATATTCTAACATTAATCTTAGTTTTATAATGGATACATAAAATATGCCACATAACTCATTTTGGTGGTAATACGAAGATAAAAAATTAATTGGATGAATAATTTAAATAATGGGTTGTTAATGGGCCATATGACACATCTCATAAAAATAAGTCTCAAAAGTGTAAAAAAACTTCAAAATCAAAATCTACATATCAAAATTAGCCTACATGTCAAATTTCATCTAATTTGGACAACCTTGAAATATTAGGATAAGTTTAGGAGAGAGAAAATGAGTAGAAGGCATAAGTAATGAATAATGTGATCATAAACCTTCCAAATATGGAAATAATGGAAAATTAATATTCAACACATAAAAGATAACTTGTGTATGAAATTTGGTATAATTTGGATGTTGTTTGTACAAGTTATGCAATTTTAGGTACATTCTGGACTTTTCTACAATTTACCCAACTGGGAGGTTTTCTTTGCAAATTGTCACATGCATTACAATCATTATATATTCCCTTACCATTATTGATTTTTTTAACCATGGGGCACCTAGTTGCACCTTAGTTTGAAGGTGTTTCTTTCCAAGGGCATTTTAGGGATTACTATCTTTATAAATGAGCTTATCTTTAGAAGCTATCAACCAATGGGGTTATTTCTCTGATTGGAGGTCGGTTGGGATGGATATAAGTGTCCATAAACCGACATTTGATATTCAAGAAGCCTCTATGAGTTTTCCTCTTGCATGTCCATGAAATCCCTAGGCTAAGGATACATGGAAAGCTCCATGGACACCTCATGCTTGACTTCTTCCTTATCCATAAAGGTTTGCATGTCCATACACAATCTTAGCATTGGACATATGGAAAGTAACTTTAAACCTCATTATTGACTTATTCCTTATCCATAAAGTCTTGCATGTCAATGTACACCCTTATACATGACACATGGAAAGTCTCATAGACATGCACCTCATACTTGACCTCTTTCTTTATATAGCCATATCTACCCCTTCCCAACTTCCAATTCGAAAACTCTTGCTCTCCTTTATTCCCTCTAGCTTTGATCATTATTCCTACTCTATTTTACCATGAATGTGCTATCCCAAGTTAAAAGGAGGTGCCTACCTTGGTGAAGAAGGCTCCTAGGGTTCCAAATTTCTCTATGTAGGATTTCTTAAGCTCCTCCTTGGGGATTTCAACCAAAAGTAGTAAGATTTCTCCTTTCCTTCCATATTTTCATGTTGTTAGTCTTCCTTCCACCTTCCTCCAAGTTGGAACCCTGGTCTTCTATGGTGAAACCCCTCCTAGAGCCCTTAAACACCCATCTTCATGTTCTTTTGTTAGGGTTTTTCATCTCTAAAGTGGAGAAGGTGATTCTTGCTCAAGATAGGAGCTTTTTTAGAGAAACCAAACTCTTTAAGATTGGGACCCTTACTTATTAGACATGTCCACCTTCCCTAGAGGTTCTTTGGAGGCCTATTCTTGGATATAGGACTGACTTAGACTATTTAGACTCTGAAGCAGAGGTATGATTACATCCCACATTATTTCTATATTGAGTAGTTTCTAATTCTTCTCTCTAAATGTATGATGTATCCCCTATTCTTCTATGTTGAGCAATTCACTTATGCTTATTCAATCTATTTGTCCTATGGACATTATCCTATACAAAATGTCTTTTCTTTTGAAAATCATGGTTCATGTTAACTACCTTATTTGATATTGATCATGTGATCATGGATATTCTTTTAAAATCTTATATTATGCTTTGTTCATGATGGAACTCTAAAAGATGACATGTGATGTCTTTTGCCCACTTATGAGGTGGATGCACATGTTGGTCACTTATGAGATGACTAGTTTATATATTCTGACTATACTTTCTACTTGCCTCTACATTTAACAAGTTATGTTGTATCATACATTTAAACCCTTATGGGATATTATGATGTACTTTTGTAATCTTTTATGAAAATTGAATATAGTCATTATTTTTATTCCGCTGCTACACTTTTGGTCTTTTGCATACCATTATAATAAATTTAGAAAATTTATACATATTCCAACATACTTTTGAGTGTGTTTGGAATGGATGTTTTATTCTTCAAATTTTAGTAAGGGGGTGATCCCGCCTCCTTACAGCATGGTATCAGAGCCCATAGTAGTCAGAATCTAACTATTTTAATTTTGTCTCCCTAGTTAGAATCCTTGCACTACTATAGAAAATGCTTTTTATAATAGTTCCTTTTCTCAATTTACAACAGGTGTTAACCGTTGTATTAGATCGTGTGGTCTTATGGGGGGTGATTTACACAACATGTGATCGCATGTTGTAATAGATGTATTTTATACAACAGTTGAAACATGTTGTCTTTTAAGGAATGGCATGTTGTAATATGGGTATTTTACACAACATGTGGTGCACCTGTTGTAATATATATTATACAATAGTTGAACGATGTTGTCTTTCGCTAAACACACCCGTTGTAATAGGGGTATTTTTTACAACATGCGGTTCACCCGTTGTAATATATATTATACAATAGTCGAAGCATGTTGTCTTTCATTAAACACACCCATTGTAATAAGTAGGTCTATTACAACATGCAGTGCACCTGTTGTAATATACATGTTTATACAATAGTTGGAGTATGTTGTCTCTCCATACATTTAACTGTTGTAATAGGATTGTTTAGACAACATGGTGTGTGTCTATTGCAATATACACAATTTATACAACAGGTTATGCATGTTGTAGTTCACTAGAAACACATGTTGTAATAGGTGTATTTTTCCTGACAAACCTGTTGTAATAGGTGTGGATAACACAACATGTGTTGTTTGTTGTAGAATCATACATTTTACAACATATCATTGACTGTTGTTTTGATTAGAGTTTGACAGGTCATATATCGAACCAATTGTATTGATAAAATAAACCATATTATTAATAAATTATAATAAATATGCAATTATACTTTTTCATTTCACAAACAAACACATAGTTGAACAAAATTTCCATCAAACCTTGAAAGAAACTCGTACTAAATTTTATTAATATTAAATCATCCATTCAACGATTCAATAATACAAAGTACTAAGTATCCACTCTAGAATCGAGCTGAAAACTAACTAAAAAAGTTTCACACATTGGTCTATGCTAAAGAACAAATGTCTCCCCCACATGTCACATAATCTTATGTGTGCTCAAGAACACATGTCGCCCACTCGTTTCGGACCTCATTGATTTTCTTCTTGGTTGAAGCAATGACCAATATACTTCGAATAATACTACAATCATATGACAAATATATCAACATATTGTGATTTTTTCAATTTATTTAGAAATTTGAACAAACTAAAAGAATATAATGTTAAGTATCTTACACATTCAAGAATATTTCTATTTCTCGCATCAAAGATGTATTTCATATACTTCAGCACATAATATCGGCAATCTGTATTGTTCGACTGCTTTGGACACTGTACAAAATAAATATTAATTTGTTATCCAAATAATTGTGAGAACTTGTTAGCAAATAAGAGGATGGAAAGGTATAAATAGCCAGAAAATTTAATAGAAGGTATGTGTAAATAGAATCAAAAATGCTATAAGAGTGAAAAAGGCATGGTTTATTGTTGAAGAAGGCGTAGTTTATATGCCAAACTGGATGATGCAAAACTTGCTCTTGCAAGAGGGGGATTTTGTAAGAGTGAAGAATGCCAACCTTCCAAAAGGAACCTTTGTTAAACTTCAGCCTCACACGAAAGATTTTTTAGATATATCAAACCCCAAAGCTATTTTGGAAACAACTCTCAAGAACTACTTGTGTTTGACAACTTGCGACAGTATAATGATAGCTTATAACAATAAAAAAAATACTACATAGACATTATAGAAACCAAGCACATTATATAACCTGAGCATCTTGCTGCTCCCGCTCCTGTTAGTAAGGCATCTAAAGTTGAAGAAGCTCCGGAAAACACAAGACCCAAATTTAACCCTTTCACTGGTACTGCAAGATGGTTAGATGGAAAACCTATGAAGCTTCAAAACGTAATACCTTCTACAAGTTTTCTTAACATTTTACTACTATGTGAAATCCATAATGAAACTAGCAGGATTTCATGATTTTTAGTCTTTTTCTACAGTTGGGATAGATTGTTTGCATATTTGTGGAGGTGATATAGATATGATTACATGCATTGTTTATAAATGGATAACCATTTACTAGTTAAGTGATGTCTATATACAATTTAATTGTATGCATTCAACATTCTATAATGTTTCATATCAATTTTTAGATCGATATGGACAGAAGTTGTCAAAGTGTGTGTAGGTGTGTGAAACTGACATTCCAGATTTGCTGGTATTGAGGAAAAGATCATCTATATAGTGATGATTGATGAGCATTCTTTACTGAGAGGTTTATTTGATGCGAAGTATGCTTCCTATATTCTTTATTGTGTCACTCATATAATCATTTGTCTTCTATGCAAAGAATTTCTTTGAAACAATCATTGATGATGAAGATCATTCTTTAGAACTTACATGCACATTAGCTGTGCATATAATGCAAGACTCAATAGGTATGGATCAGGAATGGTTATGTTGTCATAATAATATTTGATTTGACATATACCTTTAACAATGTATTTATTTATAAATTATTGCATGGACTTGATACTCAAGGGATGAGGAATGGATGTGGTTTTTGTGCTAGATTACCATGTTTCATGTTTGCCATATGTTTTTAAAAATATATACTTTTTGTTTGTTAATAAGAATGATTTTTTTATTAAAGATCACTTTTGAGTCACAATATGTTCAACTTAGAAATCATGGCCTCCTGGGGCAGTAGCTCCACCAACATAGTATCTTCCATGCATACCAAGGCAGCTAGAACCACCTATCAGGCAGAACCACCTACAGAGGCAAGGTCAACCACCATAGAGGATGGGTGTCAGATCTTCAAAGCTGGAGGGAACACTCCTGGAGCTATAAAGAAATTAGGATTGGAATCATTGGGTGATTTATACACCATGGTGGGTTCAATGTTCAACAGAGGCATGCCTAAAGGGTATGGGGATTTATACAATTTCTCATCTAAATAGTATATTGATCGAACCTTGTTCTTGGTCTATAACAAAATTTGTTATCACGTAGTTAAATTCTTACTTCTATTAATTTCATCTTCCTGCAGAATGTGATTATTGATCACAATCTGAGATATCCAAGTTGTACTACAACTATTGTTCTAATTATTGGTTTCCTACCCATCATGGGGATAAGATGAAAAGGTATACCTACAATTGTCTTTCCACATGACATATGTATGGGCTAGCACCTTCTGACTGCATTTTATAGATGCATCTTGTCATTTTTCACACTGATCTTGTTTTGTCAAAACCTTTCAGGGAGCAAGCATCAGGATTTGCCAGAGTTTTCACTCAACTTCATGTGGAGTTTCTTCTAGTGGTTGTGCCATACAAGATACAACAAATGATGCTAGAATAGGAAATGCAACACGTGTATATAAACTATTTATGGATAGTTCAAACTTTGTATGCATATGATAGTATCCTGACACAATCCATATATAATTTGTAGTTCAAACTTTGTGTATTCATATGAAAATAATACCCTGACACAATCCATTTATAATTTGCAGAGATGACGTCCCATGATGGGAAAATACTGGGCGACCTACAAAAGGACAAGTTATTTATGAGAGGAAGCATCTCAACTTGGTTGGTCTATTTAGCGATATTCATATATAGCCTATGGATACCTCATCTTCACTGTGATCTCTAGTATTGACATCCCTTACCTTTTCCATGAGGTTAATTGGTACTATGGTGTTAACGTCATAGACCTCATCGTCTACATCCTAGCACCAGCTCTGGGTTCTGTAACGCCTATGGTGCTGGAGAACTGATATGAACATGGCCTACACTGCAAGCATGCTCTCTTGTTTATCCTTGCTGCCTGGGCGGGAAAGGATGGTCAGTTGTATGCTTGGTTGGTTTTGGTTTGGTAAAGTCATTAGTTTCATATCAGCAAACCGGATGCAAGATTTTAAGATTGATTGCCTTACATTAACATCTCCACGATCTATGCTCCTTAGTCAGGCAAATTGGATTGCAATCAGTAGTGTTGTTGACTTGTTTCCTCTCTTATGTTTTTTTGTTCTACTTGGCATTTGAATATGTTGGCAATATGTATGTAAACTTCAAGACCCTATACAATATGCTCTAAGATACCCGAGAGACGACCATTTTGAGCAGCATCAACGGTCCATGCCATTGCTTATAGTTGTATTATGAATTTTTCAGATTTGCCACAACATCTAACACTGACTGTGTTGTCTTGGAATTAAATTGGCAGCACCAAGGTTGCTCTGTTAGTGTACATCAGTACATGTTGTTGCTTCTGGTTTGATTCGTGGTGATGGCCTGATGGGTTATGGATCTCCCTTCACCTGTACTTTCTTTGAAAAAAAATAAACCCCCATGCCATCTGCATGAAATTATTTGGGTCTTGAACTATATTTAATTCATCCGTAGCTTTTTCTAGATGAAGTTGGATGCAATGTAATACAATTGTTTAGATTAATTATGTATACTTGATAAACTACATCATATACTTTACTCAATTTTGTAAAGTAAACAAATACTCTAAACTTCAGTTATCACATGGATTTTATGTTTTGTATTTTAAGATCAAGCATATTCAGTTCATAAGATGCAGCATGTATTTGAACGTAGATATGATATGAATGGTTGGAAGTGTTTATTCAATTTTATATTAGTTCACATCCATCAAGTATATGAACATTTTACACCGTTAGTACAAATTCTAAGTAAAGTGTTCGTCGACATCAAATATTCAATAAATATAAACTATTATACAATTACTCACACCGTTGACGAGGGTAAAGGTACAAATCATGAAATGATCCAAATCAAACTAAAATAGTTTATTCACACCATCTATCCATGGCAAGGTTTTATCTCTAGTAAAAGGTAATTTTATTATTAACACAACATGTGAAAAACTAACAAAGGATATAAGTTTGTAGTGTGGAACTATCAATATCAATATAGCTTATTATTTGCGATATGTCAATGAAGAATTAGTATTTTTCTTCACACTTGCTTCAACGAGTGATTATTGAGAGAAAGTAAAAACCATGATACCAATACATGGTCATAAAAATGTGGTTTTCATTTTTCTATATGTCACCACTTCAAGAGATGCAAAATGTTTTTAAGGGCCTACGAGGCTATGATTGTGAGTTGATGCCTAGGTAGCCGCCTAGGCACACACCTTGACAAGTATGGTAACAATGATAACTAATACTCCTGTTATTGGACATTTGACCCAGTTAGTTCCCTGACCTTCATTTGCTTATATGTATCTCACAAAAGTTGGTATGAATCTGGTTTAGAATTGTCACAGGCTTTGTTTCTCCAAGCATTACTAATTTACTATGCTTTCCATACAGATCATACCTCTACATCCATTATCTATCCATATTACTATCATGCATGTTTATCTTATATTTTGTGTTCACATAGAATACCCTTACTCCTTAAGGCACATGTAGACTAGTAAGAATGATAGAAGTCTGGACACTGGAAGATATAGGTATGTTAAATATGCAAGTCATGTTAAAGGATACACAGTAGTATTCAGTACTAGGAAACTCAAGATTTGTTGTCAAATATTAATGTTATAATAAGTGTTTTTTAATATGACCGAGGATGAAATGTTTCCTATATTGGTAATGATATCTTTAGTTCTGCCTTATAATTTTAGGACTAAATTATTTGCAAGTTTGAACTTATCTTTGAAATTTGACTGTTCTTATATCAAAGATGCAGACCAGCAGCCGCGGATAATTGTGGTAGGAATTGTTGCATTTATCAAGGACTATGGGGGGAATAAGATAAATGTAAACTGATAGATCGTCTGGATGTCATATCATATTATTGATGATTATCGTCTTCATTATTTGGTTGATTTTTCAACTTCTACCTTAATTTCTAATGAAGTAAAGAGTATGTTGATTGGTATCTGATTTGAATTGTTCCAGGCTTTCCTACTATTCGGGATCACTCAGGAGTATTAGGAGTCCTATGGAAAGTCCAAGCTACATGCTTAAGGAAGAATTATGTAAAAGCAGTTTAGTTGAGCATGATCCAAATGGTAAACATGAGCACGTTTATAAGATTACTATATGTTCTACCGAAGTTTTTTTCTTGACAATAACTGTTAAAATTCTTCTTCTAACTGTGATGTTGATAGACAGATGAGAAAGTTTTTTACCTGATCTTGCTGGTTACTAGTTGTGTTGATGTCTGAGTGCCACTAGAGTAGGCCAAGGATAACTGCAATTTCCAATACTTATGTGATCCTCATCCAACTTAAGTAATCATGTCGCCTTTCTTTTATTCCTCTCCAAAAAAGGATCTTATATTGTTGCCACCAGCTTGTCCACCATTCTTTTTTTGGTGATGACACCTTTACCTTCAAGTTTGTGTCCATTGGTATTGGTACTAAAAGCTTTTGTTTTTCTCTTTCAGTAGTTATTGTCTCATATGCTTCCACAAGGTACTACAACAAAATGGGGTTCATCTTACTCTTATCTTGATCGTAGTTGTTTGCTTTATACATTCAATTAGATGTCAGATTCTTGTTTTGTTTTACTGCAGCTATCATTATCTTGATTTTCCTGAACTCAGATCTATGTAGTCTAGATTTTCTATGTGGACTCAGATGCCTGAGTGTGAAATGTATATTAGCAAACCCATATAATATCATAAAATGTATGGATATCTATGACCCTTACATGACGGGATGACGTACTACTTGCATATAACTGCTAAAGTCATTGTCACTTTGGTGGTCATCCAAAGTCTAGAAAACAACATTTAAATTCAATTCAAGCATACCACTGTTAAGCAAATAGACATTAAACTCCTGCATACATTCTAGAAGAAGGCTCTTTACAAACTTATTAAATGTCCTTACAATTGGGATCTACCTATAGGGTCTACTTGTAAACCCAAAGTGTAATATCTTGTTTCAAAGGATAATGTCCGACCAACTTGATGATATTGACCCAAATAAGATCTAATCGATATATGTAAAAATAAGAGCATTTGTAAAAATAACACCATATCAACTCAAGTAGCAGAATCTGAAGAAACTAGAACAACACTTCTATTGGTGAATCAGAAAGCAATATTTTTCTAGATCAAAACGGTAAATTACCTTGATAATTTCCCATTTCAAATTCTTCCTATATTTCACATCTCTCTTTTGATAAACTTTATGAGTCCTATTCAAATTCATATCAAAAATTCTATGCATTAGTAACTATATATGGAACTTTCAATACATGTATTATGTAATTGAAAATGTTTTATGAAGTACTTACAACTCCATGAGTTTTTCCACGTGCCCACGTAATTTTCCTCGTAACGGATCATAATAGTGGCACTTACCCCACATAGGGTCTAAGACGCAAAGTATCCAATGTCCCCTACGCATACATGAGTATTACATTCTAAGATTAATGTATTTTTAAGCAACATTTAAAGTAAAAAAATAACAGACAATCGACAAAATGTATGTATACCCCACATTATAAGGTATAAAGAACAATTCTAATCTTTGTTTCTTCCCCCTAATGAACTGATCTACTATGTACTGCATCTGAGTCTCCACTTTATCATTGTATAATAGATCTATAAAATGTGGACATATAAATCCAAATATATTAAACATATTTCCCGAGGTCACTTTGTTGAACAAATGCCTACAAAAAAACACATATTTGGTCTTTGTACCTGTATAGAAACGTGTATAGAAACACATATTTAGTCTTTGTACTTGTATAGAAACTTGTATATAAACACATATTACTCGTATAGAAACTTACTTTATGTACACCGATATGTGCGAGGCTTCTAGTTGGTCTTTATCATGGCATATTTTAACCAATTCTGGTGTGATGATCAGCTCATGTGTGTAACCTACTACATTTTTAGACATCTGAAGAGAGATGTTACGATTCTCATCATCTTCTACATACACCATCAACAGTTTCAGCTTCGTTGGAGGCTTCTTGCATGTTGGCTTGACAGGACTTGAGACTTCATCACAATTTTTTCTAGTTTTTGAATTTCCTGTTTGTGTTCTTATTGATTCCCTCACTTTTCTTTGAGACAATGAGTCTTGGGATTCCTTGTATATGATTATAAAAATAAAAAATATAATTTATTAATATACATGATTCATTTCAATAAATTAATAAAAACATTGTCAAGTTATCGCATATACCTTCATATTTATTTTGATGAATTTTGTAGGCCAAGGAAGGTAGGTGTCTATGCCTTGACAAATTTGATAAACTTCAACCATTTCTAAAGGTATTGGCACACTTTCTTCAAGCATCAACGGGGTATCAATTATCACTTTTTTGTGTTTTGGATCCAATGCAAGGATAATTGGCTCATTTGTATGAGATATATACACCCTTCCATCAGCAACTGAAGATAATAGATTATCCAATATCAAAATACACTTGTGATAGCCCTACAAAAATCAAACATAGATATTGTCAACATGAGAAACCACTATCTCTAAAATTTACTACATAATAGTCTTGTTGATTACCTCAGGTAGATGTGAGAATTGTGCAAGTGGTCAATTAGATTTGGAAGTAGGGTATTGGTCTATATCCCAACATTTTCGAGATCCTTGCTCGTATTCTTCCCTTCAAGATACTTGATCTTCATGGCCAAAGCTTTAATGGTCTGTTGCATTTGTAACAACATATGGGATGGTTGATCATCTATTCAAGCCACACTTTGACAATATTTTGTAATTGTTATTCCTAGTCCAGTTGCTCTCGCATGTCCTGGGTGATCCTTTTTTCCCAATGTCATTTCTAACACATCATTACATCCCTTCTCACTAACGAGTCCCTCAGAAACTTCCTGAGATAGAGCATCCTTGAAAGATATAAAACATACATATGTAAAAATAATAAAAACTATATATTGTGATGAAAAATCAATGAGATAAAAAATTAAACTTACAATCGTGTACACCACTTCCTTGACCTTGTCACTAGTAACAACACCAGTTTTGTCCATTCTAGCTCTTTTCCATAATTTTGCTCTAGAAATCTTTGAAATAACTGGATCTAAACTATTCTCACGGATCTGTTTATAATATGATAAAACCCAATACTTTTATACCTCTATATGAAATTTCACAAATCTCTTTAAAATGAATCAAATCTTACAATTTCTTGCTCTAGGCCAACATATCCCATACGAGAAATTCTAGGCCGATACTCATTCTTTGACGATAATTCTCTTCCAATCTTACTTCTTCTCTAGTTATTTTTATGAACAATAAATATGAAAATATATTTAAATGTCTTACAAGAAAAACAACAAAAAGGATTTTGTACACTAGTTTATATTATCACCTTAAATTCTTCGGTCAATCGACTCATGACAAAATCCTCCCATTGATCTGCAGATATAAAATCATATTCTTTGGGTGGGTGTTTGCATATGTTTCCATATTCGACCATCATGAATTTTTTTGATAACCAAGATTTGAATTCCCTCCATCTATCATTGTCTCTTTGTAATACCCACTACTTTCTGACAGATCCAATCGAAAAAACACCCTACAAATAAGAAAATCACATACACATAAAATATAATATAATATTTTTATACAAAAAATATTAACGTCTACATACTGACCTCAATCTCTTCCCAAATAAGGTCCTTGAGACCTTCTCCCACATCACTCCAAGTATCGATGTTGATTGGAACTCACACTCGGGATGCGACTCCAATATAGCTGCTGAAAATGTTTCGGGTTTTCCCAATTAGTTGTCCTACTGAATTCCATTCCAATTGAATTTTTTGTCCTTTACGTCTCTTTCTTAAAACTTTAGGCATTGTTGTACGACCCCTACTAATCTTTTTGGTCATTGAGTCATCTTCATTGGAAGACATCTACAACAAAATTTGGAACCAAAAAATATTAGCAAACTGCATATAAAACAACAATTACAAACAACATAATGAAATCTTACAAAATTTAAGACGTATTTACATTCATTACAGAAAGATATTAGTGCACATCAAGAAAATGCTAATACTTACTCTCACTTATGCGTATGCTATTTTTTTTTATGCACACTAACATCATCAACAAATGTCCTATCATTATGATCTTCTCGAGCACATTTCTCTTCTTCTTCAACAACAAGATCATCATTTACAGACATAGATGGAATGATTGAAGACAAAGAAGTTTCTTCTTCTAAAACGATGTCATCATCATCATCATCTCCTTCATGGGGCCTTCTTCTATGAGATAAGACTACAGAACAACCCTTGTTAGTTGTGTCTATCACATAGAAAACATGTTTTTCCTGTAATGCCATTATAAATGGATCGTGTTTACATCCCTCCCTATCTAGGTTCACTAAGATCAATCCATCTTTTTTGCATACACCCTTATCATTTTCAGCCCACTTGCAATGAAAAATAGGAATCTGAAACGTGTTGTAGTCCAAATCATATATATCTTGGATCACACCATAATAGGACATGTCACACCAGACTGGATTTTTGTCTTTAGAAATAGCAATGTGCAAAGCTTCAGAGACCAAAGACACCCCACTGTTTTGCATCGTGCTTTTGTCATCTTGACATTTTGTATAGAAAGTGTATCCATTTATAAAATAACTAGCAAATGACAACACAGTTGATTTAGGCCCCACAGATAACCATTTCAAGGTCTTTGAAACAAAATTTGGTGAATGATCAATATGTTCACTAATATGATTCTTTAACCAGTCGATGAAACAACAGATGTGTAAGTTCATTATATCCTTCTCATTCTTAGATTGGTAATGAGTTTGTAAATAATCAATGTGTTCTTTAACATATGGTTCAACCTCGGTTGTATTACGAAGGACATACACATGCGTTGTGTGTATTTAATCAGCTGAAAGTTGTACAAACTTGCATCATGTGCTGCCTTGTCCATCAATTTTTCTGACATGTCATGATTTAGGAAGACCAATGGCTTCAACATTGGATAAATGTTGGGACACAAAATTAAATAGCCTCTTCTACTATGTAGCTTTCCACCATACAACCCTCGGTTCGATATATATTCTTCACATACCCCTTTAATAGCTTCATATATCACTCGAATGGATACATCCAACATAAAAATACCAGACCACATAGTTTTACCTCTCTAACCAAGTGCACAATCAAATGAACCATTACATCAAAGAATGAAGGAGGGAAGTACATCTCAAGCTGACACAAAGTGATGATGATATGATTTTGCAATGAGTCCAATGTCTCAGGGTCAATGACTTTTGAGCATAAAGCATTGAAGAACATACAAAGTTTAGTGATTGCATTTCTAACCCACTTAGGAAAAATGGAATGGATATCCAACGCCAAAAACTATTGCATTAAGATGTGGCAATCATGTGATTTCAAGCCCAAAAGTTTCAAATCTTTCATATCCACAAATCTACTCATGTTTGAAGAATATCCCTCTGGAATCTTAACTCCTTTTAAGAACCCACAAAATACAACTTTTTCAAACTTTGAAAGTGTGTAACATGCTGGGGGCAAGTACTTCTGACGTCCCCTCATTTGTGGAGCCAATCTATCTTGAATACCCATGTCAACCATGTCCCAATCTTGCCTTGAGACCATCTTTTGTCTTCAATGGGATATTAAGCAATGTTCCAATTAGACTATCACATATGTTCTTCTCTATGTGCATCACATCTAAACAATGCCTCACATATAAAGACTTCAAATAAGGAAGATCAAAGAATATAGACCTCTTCTTGTAGAGACCTTTGAGAATTGGAGATTTATTCTTTTTTCCGAATTTTACTTTCAACTGTTTCACCTTAGTGAAGATTTCTTGATCGGTTAATGGTTGTGGAGCTCTTAGTAGTTCTACTTTTCCATTAAAAGCTTTCTTCACTCTACGATAATGATGATCCTTAGGCACGAACCTGCAATGGCCGAGATAAACAGTTTTCTTCCCATGTTTTAGTTGGTAGAAAGAGGTCTTGTCTTCACATATAGGGCAACCAAGATGTCCTTTGATACTGTACCTAAATAGATTTCCATATGTCGGGTAATCATTTATCATACAAAATAGCATCGCCCTCATATTAAATTCTCTTTGCGGTATGCATCATACAACTCAACACCCTTGTCCCACAGAATCTTTAAATCTTCAACAAGTGGAGCCAAGTAAACATCAATATCGTTTCCAGGCTGCTTTGGTCCTAAAATCAACAAAGTCAAAAGCATATACTTGTGTTTCATGCATACATCTGGATCAAGATTATATATAACCAAAATTACAGGCCATGTACTATGACTTCCTGAATTATGGGGATTCATTCCATCTGCAGAAAGTGTCAGTCTTAAGTTTCTAGGATTACCACCAAATTTTGGAAATATATTATCGATTGTCATCCATTGCAGAGAATATGTAGGGTGTCTAAGAAAACCATCTCTTTTTCTATCCTCAGCATGCCAAACCAACTTCTTCGCATCATCAACATTATTGAACAAGTGCCTAAATATCGGTATTATTGGTAAATACCACAACACTTTATTAGGGCTGCCCTCCTTCTTGTATCGTGGTTCTCCACGGACTGGAAAACTGTCCTTCAAAGCATGATTATTTCGATACAAAATACAATCATTGGAGCATGCATGTATCTTTTCATAATCAAGGCCCATGGATGAAAGCACTTTCTTTGCCTCGTAAGTGCGACGAGGAAGCACATTATTCTCGGGAAGCTTATCTTTCAAGAGATGTATCAAGGTCATAAAACTTTTATTAGACCAACCATTGCTTGCCTTTAGGTGATATAA
Source organism: Alisma plantago-aquatica (assembly GCA_963693085.1). NCBI lineage: Eukaryota > Viridiplantae > Streptophyta > Magnoliopsida > Alismatales > Alismataceae > Alisma > Alisma plantago-aquatica. Next base: position 924,769,245 of record OY856409.1, read on the forward strand.
CTTTAAAACAGCAGATAATTTGGTGAACTTGATACAACCATTGTATAATGGTGTTTCAGAGTCAGTCATTAATCTTTCAAACATTTTAGGACAGTCTCGTATCTTTTCTTCTACATTGTAAGCCATGTCCTGTAATGTGCCTCCTTCGCCTCCCTCAAATTGTTCACTCTGATCTACAGTATGAAAATCTTCCCTCTCGCCATGATGTATCCATCGAGTGCAAGTCGTATCAATGTCATCTTGAAATAATTGATGACGCAATGCGTCTTTGTTAAGCCACTTACCAAAATCACACTTTTTGCAAGGACAAAGAAGTCTAGTATCATTTCCTGCATGTTCAATTGCACACCTTACAAATTCATCCACTCCTTTTTCATACTCTTCAAATAAGTGATTTGAAGGCATCCACTTTCAATCCATTACTGCACAATGATAAAAGGGGTGAGTACAAATATGTGGCTAGTTCTTATATGTGATTTCAGACATCCATCCAAGATGCATTGCTATACTGGAAAAGATTCACCTTGAAATAAACTACATAGATAACAACTGTATTATTTCACTAATGTAAATCAATTGCATCCATCAATAATCAGGCATGTCACACTAGAAAATTAAAACAATTTTCTATGAAAGTTTATTTAGATAGAATCATTGTACAAGGCATGCATCTCTTTTCAAAACCTGCTAGAGATATCTTCTTAGAGATCCAAAATATTGATATCAATTACTATCTAGAGGTTTGTGAAATTATCACCTTTGTAGTTTATCCTATAATAATACATGGAAGTTGACCTTAAACAATCTTAACCTCAAAATTAGCATTATGTTGCTTCCTCCTTGTTGAGCACTAAAATACATGTAGTGTAACTAGCTACAACATAGCCATGCAGATACTAGATGAAATTGGCTAACCATTACCTCTTCCCACAAATTTAATATAAGAGATTGATCAATCACTCTTCATTAAACGATACCTTTGTTAGAATCACACACATCTCCCACCAAGGAATGGATCCACACAAAGGGTACACAATATAGTACAGTAGATTGACTCTCGAGGAGAACTTGAGCATCAGACACAACTAATGGCTGAGAATGGTGAAACATCATCAGTACAATATAATGCCACTATATCACCAGATGAAAACACAACTACAGAGCATAGTTTATATATGGAGACACTTCTCAAAGATCAACTAGGAGCCTGACCTATACATGTATGCTTCCACCTCATACTATATAAAAACTTATGAGGCTAACATTTTATTAAATCAGATTTGTCTGCGGATAGGACACACTCAAGATATTGAATCAGATCTGTCTGCGGATAGGACACACTCAAGATATTAAATCAGATCTACAACAGATTACCCAATCAAAGACAAATCAGGGCTGGAGAAGATGTGAATCAGAAATAGAGTTGCAGTCTGCCCTGTTCATCCCAAATAAATAATGGTTCGAATTTGCTCTCACCAGTATCAACTTGCATTGTTGTGGCTAGTTATACTATTTATTCATAGCAAGGTGCCTAACACTAGCAATAATTTGATTGGTATTCTCTTCTCTAAGTCATTGTAGGAGACAAATTTTTTATATGCCAACTAACCAGGGTTAGTAATCCAACACCCTGTAATGTTTTTCAGAGTTGATATTACGTTCATTCTTTGCCCTAACAATGGACAATAAAGCTCTGACAATCCCTAGTGCAGACATCACTAGCTACAAATTTGTCCAATTGCTCATGTAGTAGTTCTTTGTTGTTAGTGAATTAAGGTCATGTACCCAATGTCAGATAGTACAACCTCCAATGAGGTCTCATTAAATTTAGCTTCACCCTATTGATTCAATAGGTTGTTTCCTCTCTTTTTAGTTGAGCTAATTATTAAATTAAACTCCCCCATACTCCCACCCAACCTCCATTCACGTTCAGGTTGAGTTTGATCGTGTGTTTCCAAAGTACCCCCCTTGGCATTGTATTCGAACTAGCATACACCACAACAAGGACAATATCATTTTTTACATTACAATAAACAAATTGCATGTGACTCACTAGTATATCAATGGTATGCCGTATATCGTCCCATAATAGCCAAATTACATATGAGAAGTTCCTTTCCTCCACATGGTGGGAGCAAGTAATTTATTCCCATATGTATGGTGATTTCCACTTTTAATGATTTTAGTCACTTTAAAATCATATTATCAGTTCAGACAAAATTTAAGTATTTATTTCTTGTCTTCTACAATTCACTGATCAATGTTTGATTGAACATATAATCTAAATAAATAATTCCAATCAATTGTGGAGGATACCTTATCTAACAACTATATCATACTATGCTTCCTACATTAAAATATTGTATTATATTAAATGGTATGATTATAGTTTTTTCCATTTTAAATACTTATCATGGATCTTGGGTTCTTGTTGGGAAGGCCATTTGTGATAGTTGTTATGAACTTATGGAATCAAGTAAATCCTGATATTCTCTAGTTGATGGTACTGAAGACCCACTAACAAAATTACTTCTTGTACTAACATGCTAGTTGGACGCTTGCTGAATTTGTATCGCATAGTTGTATCCTAGATCTTAATATTTTGAAATATCATATTGTTGGTATACAATTTATATTACATGGCAGGGTTTTTATCAATCTTATGATTACTCTCCTCCATCAACTTGGATAACTGTTAATTGATTTCTAACTTCTGCTTTCATATTTCTTATTTCTAATTGCATGTGAAAAGAATGGCGGTAGTAAGGTTAAGTAATTTCTGATATTCTCTAGTTTATGCTACTATAGAACTACTATAAGAATTACTTCTTATACTAACATGCTATTTGGGCACTTGCTGAACTTACATTGTATCATATATCAAAATATTTTAGAATTCTATATCTTGGTATACATCTTTTAACGCATAGAAGGGTTTTCATCGATCTTATGATTAAATATTTTGGAATTATATATCTTGGTATATATCTATAACTTGGATAACTGTTAATTGACTTATGACTTCTGCTTTTAGATTTCTGATTTAGTAAAGAGGTTTGGAGAGAAACGTAACCAAACTATGTACCTCAATTATTCATAACTTAGAAATTTAGTCTTATCAAATTGGACTGAAGGGAGCTCAAGCTAAGCCTAGAGAAGGCAGTTCCGATGCCCTGAGAAAGTCGGAGGATGTATCCGACCTTGCTGTCTTTGCACACGGCCGTCTCACCGGTTCAGCGGAGCAGAGACGTAGGAGGAGGGGCACCGGTGGTACCTGATGCACGAGCCACCGGAGACTTTGGCGGGTGAAGGGGCATCTGCAAAGGATGGATGAGTGGAGGAAGGCGAAGGAAGCATGGACGGGCGGAGAAAGGACGACCGGCGGGAGACTTCGGCACATCCGCGGGAGACTTTGGTGGCAGAGGGGCACCGACGGAGGGGATCGGTGGACTAAATATGCGTGCGTGCGGGAGACAGTCGGGATAGCTTCTTCTTTTGGGCAGTAGAAGTAGTTTGGGGAAAGTTTGAGGATCGCCTGCTGAGAAGAGGAGACAAAACCCAAAACCTCTTCCTAACTAATATATATGTAGGTTAATTAATTTTTTTAAAATAACATGTAAATATATGTAGGTTAATTAGTTATTTAGTGAAAAACTGTCATTGTCATGACCACATAAAATTTAATTTTGTTCAAGTGACATCTCAAATAAAAATCCACCCATATTGCCAGTGAGGTAGTAGTCTGGGTGGTTAAAAGGTCGGCTCCCCAATAAAGGGACCCTGGTTCGAAACTCATCTCCTCGGAAATCAATTTGTCCCGTCACGTACGCCGACACAATGTGTGATCTAAATGTTCTCCCTATTGTACAGGTAGGTGAGGGGGGACCAAGGGTTTACACCGCTAGGGTGGGTCTCGCTTAATCGCGGCCCATCCTCAGGGGTGGTAGCCATGTATCTATAAAAAAACATCCATATTGAGAAAATTAAATTGCAAAAAAGAACTTGTACCCATATATGACAATAATTTTATAAACAAATCATGATTTGATTACATGTCAATGAAAAAAATCTATAAAAAGAAATTTCATTGGGATCAGTTCACAATATATAATAAGAAGTAGGAGTCTGTTGTAGATACAACAACATGTATAGTGTGTTGCATAGTCACAAATTTAGCATTCGGCGTTATTCAGCGAGGTTGAAAATTTTGGTATTCGGGAATTATGCGGGAACTTCGATAAAAAATGGCAAGGATATGGTAAAAGTTTCAGTCAACCATTCTGGAAAAAAAAGATACAATTCAGATATATATATATATATATATATATATATGCAAATTTTACTTGGTAATTTGGTACAAAAAGTTCAACAATTATCAAGATTCATACATGTACATAAGAGCACCACGGTACCACAATGGTCAATTTGGTAAAATTATAGATGTAGAATTTAGTTGAGAAATAAAAATATGTACAATTGATAAACATTGACCTTTAAGTGTCAATTCAGTTCAAGTACCATTTTAGTTAAATCCCACATTGAGTTGCTTAGGTCAAATTAAATAAAGTAGAAGAAAAAGTTTAATGAATTGAGGGGAAATAGTCTTTAGAAAATATTAAAACATGAAACAATGAAAAGTGAGTATTTTTTTAAAACAATTCGGAAATAAATTGTTTTGTTCGGGATAATACGTGAAAATGCGTAAATGACGAATAAAACACGAATAATTCATAAAATTCTGGGGAAATACGGGTTTAATACGAAATTCAAGTGTACCATACTTCTAATAAAAAATTCGCATATTATATGCGAATAATTGAAAATTTTAGAGAATTATGTGAATATGACGTGTTGTGTAACTATGGTCTTTTACAATATGTAGCTAGTACAACAGGTGATATCATGTTGTGTAATAATAGTATATTACAATGGTTTAGTTTACGTTGTATATTGGCAGTCTATTACAATGATGTTTTATGTGTGAATATTACAACAAGTTACAACATGTTGTGTAATTATAATATATAACAACAGGTTGGAGTATGTTGTCTCATGTCAGGATATAACAATGAGTTTCAATATGTTGTATTATGCTGGTCTATTACAACATGTACCAAATACAACATGTAAAGGCCTGTTGTACAATTAATACATACTACAACGGGTGAGTCTGTTTTGTGTAATAATGGTCTATTACAACATGTGACTATTACAATGGGTCAAAATATGTTGTGTAAATAACATCTTTTACAACGGTTTTGAATATGTTGTGATACAACACTTTAGCAGTTGTTGTAGTATCCCCCTATACTACAACAGGTTTGGCATGTTGTAAATGACTTGTGTTGTATAAAATATGCAATATACAACACAAAAACGGGCTTGTTGTGATAAGTATGATAACTACAACACAATCATCAGAACTGTTGTCTATCTCCCGTTATAAAAAAAGCATTTTCTGTAGTAGTGTTGCCTTACCTGTAATTGACATGTTTGCCCTAGAGTTGATCAATAGATGATAAAGGGTTGATTTAGGATCCTATAGTTTCACATTAGAATAATGATGAATAGAACCCTAAAATACTTACAACTAAAAGATGCATAAGTAACCATAGTAACTTGATGTTGTGTAGCTTGACCTTTAGGCAGCTACTAGGACATGAAGTTGAAAGCAAAGGTGTCTAGAAAGGATCAAGGTTCATGGGCTGGCAAGATTTTCCTCCGCACCACTAGCTTGGTTTACGAGGACTACTAAATCCATATGATATCGGCATGGCCTGAGCTGATATGAATTGTTCAAAATAGCATGGTTTTAGGTAATAGTAGCCTTAGACATCTATATGATTGATCTTTAGGGACCCTAATATGTTGAACTAGTCTCCCAGGTGTAAAGACTTGTTTGAGGATATGGATAAGAGCAAGTTAACCAATAGTTCATAGTTAGTCTTTACAAGTTATGTTTCTTTTTTTGCATGATGCTCATGTAGTTGGATGTAAGGAAGTGTACTTGAACCTTTTGTACCTAAAGAATAGTTTTTACTTAATAAGATGAATCCTTTAAGGGGTGGTGAATACGTTGTTTTTTATATGTTGATTTTTTGATTTTGAGGACGAAATCCTTTTAAGGGGTGGTGTGTTGTAACATACTAGATCTCAGACCCTACCCTAGAAGTTGACATTTTGGACTTAGCCAAACAAGGTTTAAGGTTAGACCTAAATAGATGTTTAGTATAACCCCAATGAGCTAATTCATGTATAGATCACCTTAATGTAACCTAATGTTCTAACATTAATCTTAGGTTTATAATGGATACATAAAATATGCCACATAACTCATTTTGGTGGTAATATGAAGATAAGAAAATTAATTGGATGAACAATTTAGATAATTGGCCATATGAAATATCTCATAAAAGAAGTCTCAAAAGTGGAAAAAAACTTCATATCCAAAATATACATATCAAAATTAGCCTACATGTCAAATTTCATCTAATTTAGACAACCTTGAAATATTAGGATAAGTTTAGGAGAGAGAAAATGAGTAAAAGGCATATGTAATGAATAATGTGATTATAAAACTTAAAATGATGGAAATAATGAAAAATTAATATTCAACGCATCAAAGATAACTTGTGGATGAAGTTTGGTCCAATTTGGATGTTGTTTGTGCAAGTTATGCAATTTTAGGTACATTCTTGACTTTTCTGCAATTTACCCAATTGGGAGGTTTTCTTTGCAAATTGTCACATGCATTATAATCCTTATATATTCCCTTAACATTCTCTAGTTTTTGAACCATGTGGAACCTAGTTGCGCCTTGGTTTGAAGGTGTTTCTTTTCAAGGGCATTTTAGGGATTACTCTCTTTATAAATGAGCTTATCTTTAGAAGCTATCAACCAATGGGGTTTTCTTTGATTTGAGGTAGGTTTGGATGGCCTATAAGTGTCCATAAATTTACATTTGATATTCAAGAAGCCTCTATGAGTTGTCCTCTTGCATGGCCATGAAATCCATAGACTAAGGACACATGGAAAGTTCCATGGACACCTCATGCTTGACTTCTTCCTTATCCATAAAGGTTTGCATGTCCATAGGCACCCTTAGCACTGGACACATGGAAAGTAACTTGAAACCTCGTGCTTGACTTCTTCCTTATCAATAAAGGATTGCATGTCAATGGACACCCTTATACATGACACATGGAAAGTCTCATAGACACCTCATACTTGACCTCTTTCTTTATATAGTCATATCTACCCCTTCCCAACTCCCAATTCGAAAACTCTTGATCTTGTTTATTCCCTCTAGCTTAGAGCATCATTCCTACTCTGTTTTACCATGAAGGTATTGTCCCAAGGTAAAAGGAGGTGCCTACCTTGGTGAAGAAGGCTCCTAGGGTTCCAAATTTCTCTATGTAGGACTTCTTAAACTCCTCCTTGGTGATTTCAACTAAAAGTAGTAAGTTTTCTCCTTTCCTTTCCTATTTTCATGTTTTTAGTCTTCCTTTCACCTTCCTCCAGGTCAGAACCCTGGTCTTTCATGGTGAAACCCCACCTAGAGCCCTTAAACACCCATCTCCATGTTCTTTTGTTAGGGTTTTTCACCTCTAAAGTGGAGAAGGTGCTTCTTGCTCGAGATAGGAGCTTTGTTGGAGAAACCAACCTCTCTAAGCTTGGGAACCTTACTAATTGGACCTATACACCTTCCCTAGAGGTTCTTTGGAGGCCTAGGCTTGTATCTAGGACTGACTTGGACTGTTTAGACTCTGAAGTAGAGGTATGATTACATCCCACATTATTTCTATATTGAGTCGTTTCTAATTCTTCTCTCTAAATGTATTATGTATCCCCTATTCTTCTATGTTGAGCAATTCACCTATTCTTATTCAATCTCTTTGTCCTATGGACATTATCCTATACACAATATCTTTTCTTTTGAAAATCATGGTTCATGTGAACTACCTTATTTGATATTGATCATGTGATCATGGATATTCTTTTGAACTTTTATCTTATGCTTTGTTCATGACGGAACTCTAAAATATGACATGTGATGTCTTTTTCCCACTTATGAGGTGGATGTATATGTTGGTCACTTATGTGATGACTATTTTATATATTTTGACTATACTTTCTACTTGCCTCTACATTTAACATGCTATGTGATTCAGTAACACTAGAGTAGTGTAATTGCATTGGTTTTTATGGCAGATGTGTTATTTCCTACCGAGCAGATGTGATATTTCCTGCTCTTTTAGGATGGAAAGGAACCTCTTACCCAGGGAAATATGTGTTATTCTTAGCCCATATTTTATATATTTGGGAGATTGGAAGTATTCCTTTCTCTATCAGGTTTCAAGTCTATGAGACTTGGCCGCCTTTATGTTTATATTATTCTATGGCTATGTTTATCTCACATGCATGCAAGTTGATGATATGGGGTGTGTGCCCTAATTATTTACATGTGCTTGTGTGGCACAATCTTTATGTTTTATTAATGGCAAGTATTCTTTTATTATCATATGATTTCAATTCCTTTTCTCTTGATACCCATTTGGGTGGTCCTTATCCTTTCTATGGGAAGCCTTTTATATTTGATGTTCGTTATTCCATATATTGCTCAATTTTATATTTAGTATGCACATACTAGCCTTTGTTGATGTCATCTATTTTCTCTTCTTGCTAGGGTATGCTTTCAACCCTAGGTGCAGGACTTGGATGATAAGGCATGAAGTTTTGGACTAGATTAATAAGTTAAAACTTGGTGACAAAGTTGTTATGGTTTAGATTTCCCTCTATTTAGATCTGTATGTTGTATCATACATGTAAACCCTTATGGGATATTATGATGTACTTTTGTAATCTTTTGTGAAAATTGAATATAGTCATTATTTTTATTCTTCTGTTACACTTTGGTCTTTTTCATACCATTATAATAAATTTGGAAAATTTATACCTATTCCAACATACTTTTGAGTGTGTTTGGAATGGATGTTTTATTCTTCAATATTTTTTAGTATGGGGTGATCCCGCCTCCTTACAAGACATTACTAACAAGGTTTCTCTTTCATTTTTCTCTATTCATGGATCATTGAGCTCTTCCTCTTGTTTGATCATGGAGAGAGGTGCTCTTGGGCTATCTTGTTGTAGTGGAGCCACTGCGAGACCCAACCATGGGCTCGTTGGGTTCAATGGAAACTCGCACGGTGGATGGGGTGGTTTCCCATCTCTAGTTTTCTAAAATTTTGGTAGTTTTGATCGAGAGTATGTTGTTCCCTTGACTTTCTTGGACTTAGAACTCTTGTAGCTAATGGCAGAAGAGAGTGGGCAGTTTTCTATTTTTACCCTCTTTGTGATTTTTGCACTTCTATCGTAGCTATGGGTATGTTGGTAATCTCACACATATTCTCCTTTTGTCAATAGTGTTCTTTGCTTCAGCAAGCAGGGTCATGTGACTAGGTTTCATTTGGCCATGACAACATGGGCCCATGTCACTGTCTGCTGATTTGAATGTTATTGCCTGTGTGGCTTTGTGAACATTTCTAATTGGCCGATTACATGCAAATTCATAGTAAATTAATGGTTAACCAAAAATATATGAAAAATATGTTTCAGAAAGGGTTTTGAATGAGGAATACAAATTTTTAGTTTTCAATCCCTAATCTAATAATATTAGACCATGCATTACTAATACTTAAGATTAGTGTTTAGAAAGTTAAATAAGGTGATAATTAATGTAAATCATGTTAATTTCAGGAGACTTAGGATTGACTCAAGATTAGATAGACTAAAGTAGGATATAATTTGCTTTAGGGAAATGGCTCATGCTATATTTTAAAGTATTTTGTTAATGTGTGTTAATTATGTTATAAGCACATTATTGTACATTCATTAAGTAATTTAATCTTTTCAAGTGTTGCATTATATTAATTGGAAGGACGTTGGCCTATGTTTTGGGTTAAACCTGATTGCTTTGCTTAATTAACTTGATTAGAACTTTAATATAATCCTTTGAGGTGTTTTTTTATCATGTGACATGCTTATGTTTCATGTTTGGTCCTGGTTGAATGTTGTTTGAACAATGTTTGCTTATTTTGGACCAAAGTGAAATTTACCCAAGATGAGGGGTTATCTTGCAATATGTCACATGATGAGTTCACCCTTAGTGATTTATCATCATAAGAGAGAGAATGATGCTATGGGGCACCTTTTGGAAAGCCTAAGTTCCAAGTTGAGCCTATATGGATGATGCTTGTGTTTTATGAGCTAGTTTTAGTGTAAATTGCAATTTATCTAAAGTTGAGGGTTAATATACAATTTACCATATCTAGAGTGTTCCCTATCTTGTTTTACATCATCTATAGGATAAAGGAAGAGGTGGGTGCATTGTTTGGATCTTGGTTGTATGGTAACATCTTTGGTGATATATGGAGCACATGAGTGAGATGTGTTTTGCTCTTAGATGGGTTATCTCGAGATAAAAGAACCTTGGAGAGACTACATATCAGTTTTTGAAGTGTGTAAGGTTGTTCTCTATCAGTTTGTGGGTGTGTAGGGTTGTTCTCTATCAGTTTTTTAGTGTGTAGAGTTTTGCCCTATCAGTTTGTGAGTGTGTAGGGTTATGACCTATCGATTTGTGAATATGTTGGGTTTTGATATATCAATTTGTGAAGGGTTTAAGGTTTTGGCATATCGGACATGACCTTGGAATGAGACCTAGAGGGTGATATCTAGCCTAGATCTTATCTCAATGCCTTTCATGTTGTAGCATGTGACCCCTTTCTTGTGGACAAGTGTCACCTAAGCTCCTAAGGGGATGACACCTCTCATTTGATCTTTCTTCCTTCCCTCAAGTATATAACCCCTCCTTTTTCACACAAGTAAACCCTTTCATCCATCCTTGTTCCTATCCTCTTAGTGGATGATATTGGAAGCTTAAGGAGATAGAGGAAGTTTCCATGGATCTTGGGAGGTCTAGTTCCTTTCTCATGGTGATTTCGTGTTCAACTTCCATCTTTGTGAGTTATGTTTCTTTGATGGCTATTCCTTTGATCTCTCTTCTTCATCTTCTTCTTCCTCTCTCAGCCATGGATGATACCTTGTATGAAGGTTGACTAGGACGTGGTTCTCTCTCTTTATTTCCTTTCTTCTTGAGTTATCATAACCAAGGCATCTTCTTCCTCTTTTTTGAGGTGATGTTGAGGTCGAGTTACGACTCTTGTTGGATCATCTTCAAGTTGAGGAACATGTGCTTTGGAGCTTTGATCATGGAATCTTGAACTCCTGATGGAGACCTTCTTGAGGTTGGTTATATAACTCTTAACCTCCTTTGTTATTATCACTCTTTATATGCTTAAACTTATTCTCTATCTCTAGATTGTGTACCTCTTACATATTAGTAGTTAGTGGTTGTTTTAAGGACTGTTTTGATGAAGGAACTTCATTTAAGTTGATTCCCATGCTTGACCTTTCTTGCATTGTTAGTATATAGACTAGTGATTGAGTTCCTAAGGTTGAAGATGACTAAGTTGAAACTTAGGTGTGGAATGGTCGTCATGACTCATGATGCTTATCAATGACATGGGAGTGCTTAGGCCGATATGTTTGGATGGATGCTAAAATGTCATGCCCTAGAGATCCTTAAATAGATATGATTGGTTAGGCCGACATGCCTTTATGTGGTTAACTCATCACGCCCAAGAGGGGCTTAAACCGATATTTTATTAAATTGATAATGGTGCTACATCGGCATGATCAAGAAGGTTAGACTAGTGTGTCTTGCTAGCCCATCATTACCATGGTGGTTTTGTGTGAACTGCTCTATTTGAGTGCTAACTATGATGCCCTTGATGGTGCAAGAGGTAGGCATGACCTACTCTAAACAACCTATCACCCTAAGTGTTGCCTATCACACCTTTAAGAGATGATGCATGTCACTCTTTCAAGAAAGGTTGCCCTATACACTAAAAGTGAGCTTGCCCAACACACCTTGATATGGTTAGGCTGATATAGGAGGAGGATGAGACCAAGATCCTCCTATCCATGAGATATTGATACACCAAATATGACCCAAGAGGTTGCATATCGATACACCCCTTGAAAGCTAAATCGTTACAATACAAGAGGCTCTGAACTGATACCTTGGATGAGCTAACCCGACACACCATGATGTGGTCAATCCAACAGATGTTGATGAGGTGAAACTAATATCACATGATGAGGATTGAAGGATATGTTTGGATACTCAATGATGTACACATATGAGCAATGAATGATATAGAAGAGTTTTTTTGTTGATTATGAATGATTAATCTTAGTTGTTTCTCCTACACCTAATACACCATGGAATGATGTTGCTATGAGTGGTCCTTCCTTAACTAAGGAGTTTAACCCTAAACTCTCCAACAATGTGGGAAGTAATGGATTAAGGGTTTGATGGTTGAGTTTCCATATGCTAACATTAATCATGGAATAATATGACCCATGTGCTCATCCTCATGAAAGATTATAATCCATGGCAAGTGTCAACTATATTTCCTTTTCATATAATCTTAACTTGTGAAGTGAGGTTAATGACTCAACTATGTGAAATATATATATATATATATATATATATATATATATATATATATATATATATATATATATATATATATATATATATATATATATATATATATATATCTGCGTGTGTGTGTGTGATGGTGTTGATGAGCCTTGTTGGAATCAGAGGTGATAACATTTGTGTAGAAATCACATAAACAAGTCCAACGACCTAATAAGTGCCTTGTGGATAGTTTGAAGTAAAACCCTCTAGTAATGTAATATAAGGTTTGGCTTCCCTTAGTATGATATAAGGTTAATGGTTTGTAAGAAGTAAAAATGTATGGGTCACAAAAATGATGAAACATTATATAATGGTGCATGGTCAACATGTTTATAAAATGACGGGTTGTAATACAAATGTACATGTATGCTATGGTGTTATCTAGTGCTGATGACACAATGATTTAATTACATCTGACTAATGTTGTTCAACCTAAATCAGTTTCAGGAAAGTGGGAATCGGTGTGATTAGGGTTTGGTGATGTGACCATGAGGTAAAATCCTAATCAGCTACATGTAAAGAGTTCTGACCATATTCTAAGGGTAGGTCATTTTATCGAATATGTGTAAATAGAAAGCATGATATTATACTCCCTCTTAATTACCTGACCTTTAACCTTGTTGGTTATTTGGGTGATATAACTTGTGAATAATAATAAGAGTGTTAAATCATATAAAGCATTGGTTGTAAGTCTTGATAAGGGAACATGGATAGTATGTATATGTGATTCTGCATACTTGGTTAAATTATCTAATTCCTAACTTTATGCACTCCAACTTATGGGAGGTAGTGCATGTCAGAGATTTGATATAGAATGATACTTGAGAACCCTGTGTGGAATAAGAATGAAGCCTAACCATAAACTAGATATCTAATGATGCATTGCTTGCTTTAGTTAAAGGTGTTTAGTGTGTTTTAACATATTCTCTCTATGAATATAATGGCTAATGGTTGTTATGGAAAGTACATGTGATGTGGCATGAGTAATACATATATGCTCAATGAGGCATGATGAGATAACCATGAATCATAAGTATTATTTGATGAGTCTTAGGACCTGGTAAAGGCCTAGTGCTTGGTTGAGGTGATATACTCTGGTATTGGAATGAGGGATTGATATTCCATGATAATATGTTGATGATGATGGGCTTGTAGATGGAAGTAATATAGTGTTATGAGATGATGGGAATCATTTCATAGTTTAAATGATGATATTTGTTGTTGTAATAATATGCCCCTTTCTTTTGAAGTATTTCTTTGTGGTTTGTACAACGTAACTTGATTGATGCTAAAAGACACTTTAATTGGTCTAATTAATCAAGTAGAATCTAATCATGTAGCTTGCCTTGTGTCATAGATCCATTTAGTGTTAGCATTTGTTAGATGGTGAAATGAGCTAAACTCAGAATGCATATTTTTTAATATGTGGGGGTGAGGATGAATATCCCCTTACATCCATAATATATAGGATTGGTTGTGGGCCATACCCTGATAAGAGTGCGGCTTTGGCCCGTAGATCAATGATATATATACAGGATTGGCTGTGGGTCATACCCTAATAAGAGTATGGCTTTGGCTCGTAGCTCAATGATATATGATACATGATTGGCTATGAGCCATACCCTGGTAAGAGTGAAGCTTCGGGCCGTAGCTCAGTTTTGCTAGTGTCACGACATGTACCAAGATAGACTAGACTATATGTCACTGATAGCAGCTAACTCATGATGTCACTACATGTTCACTCGTATTGACTGAGGGGTGAGGTTGTAGATTTTGACTCTTCTACTAGACCTTGTATGGCACCAATTTTGACTTAGTAGAGGTCAGTTGTATTTGGGTGATACGACTCAAATCCTCAGGGCATAATAAATATGTAATCAACCATGTAGTGTGCGTGTATAGGATCAAACACGAAAACATTGGATGAAGCCTTGCCTTGATTTTATACTATTTAGTTTATAACAGTCATATCCTTTTTAAATTATTAGATATTTTATTACTCATTGGCAATTGCACATTACTGATCTATTTACTTCATCCATGAGATATATGCCATTTAGTTAATCCTTTTCAAACTTATCATTATGTTAATCTATCTACTTTGTTATCTGTGATAATAATAAAGTTGGTGGAGAGTTATATCTCTTGTTGGGACTGTTGTCTCACCCTGTTGGTTAAATATCTTTTTAGGTGGATGTACATGTTGAGTTAAAGATCATGTGGATGAGGACATAAGATGAGGAGAAACTATACCTGGTGAAACGTGGTATATGGATAGTGTCTACTAATAGAGTCATATGTGTCATCCCTGTACACTCAGGTCCTTGGGGGTATTCTCGATGTGTTTTGTAGACATGATGTTCAATATGTGGTTTCTAGCTTGTGTACCTTTGGTGGTATGTATATACATGAGGAACAATTATCTTATGTAACATGTTGATTGGAATATGATGATGTAGCACCTTTAATATATGTTATGAAATGCAAGTATTGGCTCTTGTGTAATAACTCTCAGCTCCTGGTTCTTGTTGCAAATCAGTTTTAATTTCTTGTGATTTTTGGTAATCTATTGTTTATGGTTAATTGTGGTTTAAGTTTTGAGTAATTTCTCTTTGTGTTGAAAATGGTGTCACATTTGGTTGGTATTAGATCTCTAGGTTCGCTGAGTCTACAGGGACACTAGGACTAGGATTTGGATGGTGTCTAAGATAAGAACATGATATAAAATATGGTGCATACTGTCTAATCTCAGTACTTGAGTGACCTGGCCAGGTATTCAAATGTTGAAGAAAGGGTAAGTATGCAACTCTTATATTGATTTCTCTTTGATTACTCTGATCAAGTAATCATTTTAGAACAATCTAAAAAGTATAACAATCGGGAATCATGATGCTAATACCTCCATCATACTATGAAAAGAGATAAGAATTGCACCATAATTCACTAAAACTTAACAATTTTGTGATTAAAAGAGAAAAATACTGCTCCATGAAACCTAAATTCAAGTGTGAATTTGATAAGAAAAGTTCTTGAAGCTGTAATTTTAATAAATGTATGAAGAAAAAGACAGATGAACTTGTATTAATAAAGTAAGCCAAGGTGTAAAGTTCATATAAGATGGGGAGAATTCCTGAAACAAGGATGAAGTGAGAAGACAAATAAGAACGAATGGTAAATAAATAAGATGGAACCTGAGTTAATATAAGACCAACCCATGATTATGAAAAGATGTAAAGTGCAATCCTTATGATATGTGAAAGGAAACAAGTGATATGATCCATGTTCAATGAGGAATATGTAAAGAATAATGATCATTTTCATGATGTAAAGATGAAAAATGTGATAAAATAAGGAAATGTTCATGAACATGATAAACAGTAACAAAGAAGAGAGTAATGACATGTAGTCATCTTTACCATTTCTATGCTAATAGCAAGGAAAC
The DNA here is from genome assembly GCA_963693085.1 of Alisma plantago-aquatica. Lineage (NCBI taxonomy): Eukaryota > Viridiplantae > Streptophyta > Magnoliopsida > Alismatales > Alismataceae > Alisma > Alisma plantago-aquatica. The sequence continues at coordinate 924,785,294 of OY856409.1, forward strand.
CTAGACGAGACAAGTTTAAATGACACATGAATAGTTGCAAACTCATTGAATAATCAAAGAAAGTTGATAATCCCTTCACCTTGATAAGAAAACCTTGGGTAATGATGCAGTGATAAGAGGAATATGTTCACTTGTGTTATGTCCTTTCAAGGATGTGGCAGTCAAGTGGGTCTTATGACATTTGATGTGCATGGTTAAGAAGTGATCTTAAGATGGATACTCTAGAAAGTATCAGTTGGTCTTGGATTTTTGTTCCAAGATAAGGATATATGTGATAGGAGATCTCTTGAGATGAGAGAAAGATCCTTTTGACATGTTTGGTTTAGGGTAAAAACAACAGAAGATGGATGTGATAGGGGTGTGATGTGTTTTTATCACATGTGATGGATACCAAGGTAAGGAATCCTAACATCCAAGTAGTTCTAGTTGTATGGAAAAGTGAGAACAGGATGCTTGATATGATGTTTAGGTGTCTAGTTACCTAGAAAGGTTGACTTTGGATCAATCTGGTTGCAAGTACCTAACCTATAATATGGATATCACATGTTAGGGGTTAATGCTCCTCATAAATATGACATCGACAAGGATGCATAAGTTGAAGAGATAGTTGTAAGATCATCTTGGGTAAAGTTCAACATGTTGACTATAATCACTTGGAGTACTCCTATCAGGCTTGCAAGTAAGAAAGGTTCCAAGAAGAGTGTGCTTTGTCTATAGATGAATAAGTAGGGTTTCCAATCCCTATCTGGGTTAGTTAAGATGACATATGACACCTTGATTTACCTCTGAGATAGTTTTTCTTGGATGAGTGACCTCTTCTTATGACAGGGGAATGTACAACTGAGAGTGAGTATGTTGCTAGGATAGTTGATAAGAGTAAGACTAGTTTTGAGTCAGCGGATCAGAGTAGCGTAGTGGAAACATGATAGTTTTTGTAGCTCTAAGAGGATGATAGAACGTATCCCTAGTTTTTCTTTGGAAGAGACATGTTGAGGTTTGAGGAGAGTATGGAAAACTCTAAGAATCAAGAATCTTATCATAAGATGTCTTAAGTTGAGGAGGTGATACATAAGAAAGAGTTGACACTTGAGTTGGATAAGTATGTATAGTGCTTCTATGGCCAATAAAGTATCACTTGGCATAATGTTGACTCTGCAACCAATAATGGAAAGGATAAGTTGAGTATGTGTCATGTGCAACAGATCATATGTTAACCCTAGATGCAATTACAATATGTTGATCAAGTCTTATGACATCACCTTGACATCAAGGAACTATGTGGAAGTTTTAAGGTGTGATGTATGAGTAGTATCCATCTCCTTTTGCTTGGGATTTTGGGGGTGAAATCCTCGTTAGGAGTTTATGACTTGTAAGGACCCTAACCGGGGGTTTGGTTTAACCCTATTTTTTTTTGCTTAAGTTTCTTAGAACTTTAATATAAACCTTTGAGGTGTTTTTTTATCATGTGACATGCTTATGTTTCAAATTTGGTCCTGATTGAATGATGTTTGAGCAATGTTTGCTTATTTTGGACCAAAGTGCAATTTACCCAAGATGAGGGGTTATCTTGCAATATGTCACATGATGAGTGTGCCCTTATTATTCATCATCATAAGAGTGAGAATGATGCTATGGGGTTCCTTGTGGAAAGCCTAAGTTCCAAGTTGAGTCTATATGGATGATGCTTGTGTTTTATGAGCTAGTTTCAGTGTAAATTGTAATTTACCTAAAGTGAAGGGTTAATATGCAACTGACCATCTCTAGAGTGTTCCCTCTATTTTTTGACATCATCTATAGGATAAAGTAAAAGGTGGGTGCCTTTTTTGGATCTTGTTTGTATGGTAACATCTTTGGTGATATATGGAGCACATGAGTGAGATGTGTTTTGCTCTTAGATGGATTGTCTCGAGATTAGAGAACCTTGGAGAGGCTGCCTATCGGTTTGTGAAGTATGTAGGGTTGTTCTCTATTGGTTTTTGTGTGTGTAGGGTTGTGCTCTATCAATTTTTGAGTGTGTATATTTGTGCCCTATTGGTTTGTGAGTGTGTAGGGTTATGCCCTATCAGTTTGTGAGTATGTTGAGTTTTGCCATATCAGTTTGTGAAGGGTGTAGGGTTTTGGCATATTGGTCGTGACCTTGGAAGGAGACCTATATGGAAAGAACTAGCCTAGATATTTTCACCATGCCTTGCATGTTATTGCATGTGACCCCTTTCTTGTGGACAAGTGTCACCTAAGCTCCTAAGGCGAAGACACCTCTCCTCTGATCTCTCTTCCTTCCCTCAAGTATATAACCCCCTCCTTCTTCACACAAGTAAACCCTTTTATCCATCCTTATTCCTCTCCTCCTGGTGGATGAGGTTGGAATCTTAAGGAGCTAAAGGAAGTCTCCATGGATCTTGGGAGTTCGAGTTCCTTGCTCATCGTGATTTCTTGTTCAACTTCCATCTTGGTGAGTTATGTTTCTTTGATGGCTATTCCTTTGATCTCTATTCTTCATCTTCTTCTTCCTCTCTCAGCCATGGATGATACCTTGGATGAAGGTTGACTAGGAAATGGTTATCTCTCCTTATTTCCTTACTTCTTGAGCCATCACAACCATGGCATCTTCTTCTTCTTTCTTGAGGTGATGTTGAGGTCGAGTTAGGACTCTTGATGGATCATCTTCAAGTTGAGGAATGCGTGATTTGGAGCTTTGATCACGGAGCAGAGACCTTCTTGAGGGGGGTTATATAACTCTTAACCTCCTTTATTATTATCACTTTTTATGTGCTTAAATTGTTGTCTATCTCTAGATTGTTTACCTCTTACATGTTAGTAATTAATGATTGTTTTGAGGACTATTTTGATAAAGGAACTTCATTTTAGTTATTGTTGATACCTTGCCCTTTCTTGCATTGTTAGTAGATGGACTAGTGACCGAGTTCCTAAGGTTGAAGATGACTAAGTCGACACTTAGGTGGGGAATGTTCATCATGACTCATGATGCTTAAACCGACACAACATGTATCAAGTCGTCATGACTTGGGAGTGCTTAGGCTGATATGTTTGGATGGATGTTAAACTGTCACACCCTAGAGATCCTTAAACTAATATGATTGGTTAGGATGACATGCCTTGATGAGGTTAACTCGTCATGCCTAAGAGGGGCTTAAACTGATATGCTTTTAAACTGATAATGGTGCTATATATACATGATTAAGAGGGGTTAGAGTAGTGTGTCTTTCTAGCCCGTCATGACCATGGTGTTTTTTTGTGAACTGCTCTATTTGAGTGCTAACCACGATGCCCTTGATGGTGCAAGAGGCCGACATGACCTAACCCTAAAAGACATGTTACCCTAAGTGTTTCCCATCACACCTTCAAGAGGTGATGCCGATCACAATTTCAAGAAAGGTTGCCCAATACACTAAAGGTGAGCTTTCCCGACACATCTTGATATGGTCAGGCCGATAGAGGATGATGATGAGACCGAGATCCTCCTAGCCATGAGATACGGATACACCAAAGATGACTCAAGAGGTTTCAAACAGATACACCCCTTGAGAGCTAAACCAATACAATATAAGAGGGTTTGAACAGATACCTTGGATGAGGTAACTCGACACACCATGATGTGGTCAAGTTGACACATGTTGATGAGGTGAAACTGATATCACATGATGAAGATTGAATGGTATTCTTGGATACTCAATGTTGTACACAAATGAGAAATGCATGATATAGAAGAGTGTTGTTGTGGATAATGAATAATTAATCTTAGTTGTTTCTCCTACACCTAGTACACCATGGAATGATGTTTCTATGAGTGGCCCTTCCTTAACTAAGGAGTTTAGCCCTAAACTATCCAACAATGTGGGAAGTAATGGATGAAGGGTTCGATGGTTGAGTTTCCATATGATAACCTTAATCATGGAATAATATGACCCATGTGATCATCCTAATGAAATATTATAATCCACGACAAGTGTCAACTATATTTCCTTTTCATATAATCTTAACTTGTGAAGTGAGGTTAATGACTCAACTGTGTGAATATATGTATGTATGTATATACGTACACACACACACACACACACACACACACACACACATATATATATATATATATATATATATATATATATATATATATATATATATATATATATATATATATATGTGTGTGTGTGTGTGTGTGTGTGTGTGTGTGATGGTGTTGATGAGCCTTGTTGGAATTAGAGGTGACAACATTTGTGTAGAAATCATATAAACAACTCCAATGACCTAATAAGTGCCTTGTGGATAGTTTGAAGTAAAACCCTCTGGTTATATAATCTAAGGTTTGACTTCCCTTAGTATGATGTGTGGTTAATGGTTTGTAAGAAGTAATAATGTATGGGTCACAAAATGATGAAACATTATATAACGGTGCATGGTCAACATGTTTACAAAATACAGGGTTGTAAAACAAATGTACATGTATGCTATGGTGTTATCTAGTGTTGATGACACAATGATCTAATTAGGTCTAACTAATGTTGTTCAACCTAAATTAGTTTCAAGAAAGTGGTAATTTGTGTGATTTGGGTTTAGTGATGTGACCATGAGGTAAAACCCTAATCGGCTAGATATAAAGAGTATTGACCCTATTCTAAGGGTAGGTCATATATTTGAATTTGTGTAAATAGAAAGCATGATATTGTACTCCCTCTTAATTACATGACTTTATCCTTGTAGGTTGTTTGGGAGATATAACTTGTATATACGAAGAAGAGGGTTGAATAATATAAAGCATTGGTTGTAAGCCTTGATAAGGGAACATGGATAGTATGAATATGTGAGTGTGCATACTTGATTAAATTGTCTAATTCCTAGCTTTATACACTCCAACTTATGGGAGGTAGTTCATGTCAGAGATTTGAGATAGAATGATGCTTGAGCACCATATGTGGAATAAGCATGAAGCCTAACCATAAATTAGAGATCTTATGATGCATTGATTTCTTTATTTAAAGGTGTTTAATGTGTTTTAACATATTCTCTATCTAAACATAATGTCTAATGGTTTCTATGGCAATTACATGTGATGTGACATGAGTGATGTGGCATGAGTAATGCATATATGCTCAATGAGGCATGATGAGATAGCCATGAATCATAAGTATGATGTGATGGGTCTTAGGACATGGTAAAGGCCTAGTGCCTGGTTGAGGTGATATCCTCTGGTATTGGAATGAGGGATTGATATTCCATGATAATATGTTGATTATGATGGCCTTGTAGATGGCATTTTTATAATGTTGTTAGATGATGGGAATCAATTTATAGTTTAAACGATGATCAATTCTGAGGTCATCAATTCTGGCTCTTCCACTAGACCTTGTATGGCACCAATTTTGACTTAACAGTGGTCGGTTGGATTTGGGTGGTACGAATCAAATCCTTAGGGCATAATAAATACCTAGTCAGTCGTGTCGTCCACATGTATAGGATCAAACACATAAACATTGGATGAAGCCTTGCCTTGCTTTTATACTATTTATTTTATAACAATCATACATGTTCTTCATATTCCTTTTTAAATTATTAAATGTTTATATTACTCATTGGCAAGTGCACATTAGTGCTCTATTTACTTCATCCATGAGATATATGTCATTTAGTTAATCCTATTCAAATTGCTCAGTATGTTAATCTATCTACTTAATTATCTATGATAATAATAAAGTTGTTCGAGAGTTATATCACTCGTTGGGACTCTTGTCTCACCCATTTGGTTAAATATCTATTTAGGTGGACGTGCATACTGAGTTAAAGATCATGTGGCTAATAACATAATACGAGGAGAAACTACACCTGGTGAAACATAGTATATGGATAGTTTCTAGTAATAGGGTCCTATGTCTCGTCCAAGTACACTCAGGTCCTTGGGGGTATTCTCAATGTGTTTTGTAGACATGATGTTCAATATGTGGTTTCTGGCTTGTGTGCCGTTGGTGGTAAGTATATACATGATGAACGGTTATCTTATGTAATAGGTTGATTAGAATATGATGATGTATCACCTTGAATATTTGTTATGAAATGCAAGTATTGTCTCTTGTGTAATAACTCTCAGCTCCTAGTTCTTGTTGAAAATCGGTTTTAATTTTCTATGATTTTCGGTAATCCACAATTTCTGGTTAATCATGGTTTAAGTGTTGAGTAATCTCACTTTGTGTGGCAAAATGTGTCACATTAACACTTATTGATGTTTGTTATATCTTAGAGTCACAAGTATCATGTTCACTAAAGTATGTTTATGATCTCTTAATGTTCTCATGTGAAGTATAATGTGCCATAATATGTTGTTGAGTATAATGGAAATACACCTAAAATATGCTTTCAATAAAAGAATGTCGTTAGTTGTTCTCGCCTTGTTTCATCTTCTTACTTATATGATGTTTCTAGCCAAGTGACTTTTACAGTATTGTTAAACTGTTTACTTGCCTTTTTCATAGCGTACTTACTGCTTTAGCATTAATATGTTTTATTTATTGAATTTGTAGTTGCAAATGAAGATTTGTTTCTCTCAAGATGCTAAGGTCTGATAGGAATCACCAATTTCCATCATGTCAAACATTTAAGTTCAATATTATGCTAATATTCATATTAAGAATCATGTTATAAGAATCTAATTAATTTTTACAAACTCTTTCAAACATGGACCTCATGTTGTCATTATGGGCTTTCCTATCAATCACGAATTTTCCTAGCTTTTGAGCTCTTAAGTGGGCAATCATAGAGAGATACATATTATAATTGTTTAACTATTTATTTATGTCAATAAGTTATTCAATAATTCTTAAGTTAATGTTCAAGTCAATTTTACTTTATGTCAAGTATAATTAATTTTTTATGCTATGAAGTGTTGATATCATTTATTGATGTGATGTTTTCAATGTCCCTAAGTATTGGAGAAAGTAAGATCAAAGAAGAGCAAGCCAAGGATTAGAATACCTTCAGGTTTAACTTGGTGGGGTGCCATCTACCTTAACTAATCCTAATATTTAGAAGGTTATATTTTGTATTTTAGTTATAAAATGTTTAGATATGATATCTTAGATTTGATGAAGAAGTCGGTTGTAGTTTTTACATCCAATGAACATTGTATGGACCTTTTTACAATGTTTGGTGATTTATTTATTTATTTGTAATTTTATCATAATTGTGACATCCCTTTGGTCTAAGTATCTCATTTTATGGAAAATGTGGGAGTTGCTTTCAGTGACACACGTATGCTTAAGTGGGTGTCACAACCCACTGACTAACATTTTTAGGGTTCTAACGAATGCCCATTCCTTTCACACTTCAATTTCTCTCCTCATCTCATTGTCCAACCTTTGCCTACAATAATGAATCTTCCATAAAGACCTCCCATATAGTCAACCACACACTTCCAAGTTTGTCCCTTACACCCCCTCACCAAGATTGATTCTTGGAGAGGTTAGTAGTGTACACATGATAGTGATATAAAGGCATGGAGGATATCATTGCATCGGAATTGACATAGTGACTAGAATTTCCCTATAGTGATACTCCTTCAACTCTATTTTCCCCCACTTTCTGTAATAACTTTTGAAACTTTGCTACTTCCTTGAGTTATTTGCAATAGTTTCTAATGTGAGTGGCTAGTTTCATCTCTAGATAGGGCTCTATCCCTTGATCATGCTTGTTCATTATAACTATTATATTATATACATATCAATTTCTTTCTTGGGCTTACTATCAGTAATTCCAGATATAACTTTGCTTTGAAATGAATATAAGAGTGTATGTATATTGGTGAACTCTAATAGAGAGAAGATCTGCCCTCAACCATATATAAAAAGTAATATCATGATTCTTTATTTGAGTTACATGATATAACTCACACATGTTGATACTTTTACCTCAAAGAGGTGTTGCCCATAAATCATTATGCTCTGTTTTAATTTAAGAGAAGGCTAGGTATGGAGATCTCGACAATAACTTAGTTTTTTTATATCTATGCTACGGTAACTAAAGGTGGATGAGTAATGTGATTGAGGTGATACAAGACCCAATCTAGACATATATCTCTAATATCACCTCACTTGATAACTATTTTACTTTCTAAATATTTAGTTTTCTATTATATATTCATTGTGAATCTCTATGACTTAGATAAATATATATAATAAATATTAAATGGAACTCATGACTCTCTCTCTCTCTCACGTGCGATCCTTACAAATGATCCCCGATTTCACTATGACATATTTCTTATGCTTGCAAGAGACAATTGTGTGATTATATCTTATAGTTGTTATTCAACTGGATACAATAGTTGAAACTTGATCACACTCACATGAAACATATATATATATATATATATATATATATTTATTGTAATGGGTTAAAATTGTAAAAACAACTATATATGTGCATATTAATTTAGGAAGTTTGATATGTAATTTAGCTATATTGTGATGCAACTATCCAATCATAATTTTCATCAAAAAGACAAGTTAGGGCGATTTCAGAACAAGTGGATGAAGAAAAAGGTACTAGGTAAGTAGTATTTGAGTATATTTCATTTATTAGGATATTTTTTCATGTTCACTTGTGTATCCTTTCATATATAATACTTCTTTCCATGTTCTTGTCTAGTTCCAAGTTGAACTCATTAGTGAAGAAGGATATTTTCCTCATTAATTCTTTTTTTCTGAAAATTTTCAAGATTTGTGAGTATGGATATATATCATATATATGGTATTACCTATATTGGTTATTACTTTTCTTAATTATACTATAATTCATAAAATCCAATCAAATGTACAAACTCAAGACATTATATGTTGTTAGATACTTTTATGTGATGAAATTATAAATATCTAAATGAAGGATTGCTTGAATGATTTGAATATGAACTTTACAATATATGTGTATATTACAACTAGATTTTCATTATTCTATTAGAATGGTAGTACTTGATCAAGGAACTCAGAGGAACATGACCTCGTTAGATTTTCCTTGACTACATAATAAGTAGTTAATTAGTCATTAATTTATAGATTGGACATAGTTTAGCATGTGTTTGACTTCTAGATTTTATTTTCAATTTATAAGTGAATTCATAAATATCATACCAAATAAAGTGGTTAGTTTTATATAAACCCTATTTTGACTAATTGTTGAACTTCAATTTAAAGACAACAAAAATGAAAGTTTGGAAGTAATATAGAAGATTAAGTAAATGAATCTGAAGCAATTAAATATATCAGTCGACATTTAAATGCCATAACACAATCACAAAGATTCATAAGGGATGGAGGGAATGAGCATACATATTGTCATACAGTACAAGATGATGTAGTCAGATCATGACTTACCAATTTATTGGACACATGGGAAACTCAGACTAAATATGGAGTCTCCTTGATATAGAATGGGACCAAAATAGCATAAGCATATTTGGGTGGCACTCTAAGTTTTAGTGAGATTACTAGAGAAGAGATGAGAAATACCTCTCTTAAGGTCTCATGTAGCAAGTCGGCCTGTGTGAAACATTGTACAAGGTTTTATTTACAATCCAGATAGTCTTGACACCCCTCTTGAGTTTTGAAGACATGGACTCCCATTGTTTTATTGGTAAATTGTTTAGACCCGAAGGTCGTATATGGAAAGAACTATGACATACCAGGGATATATTTAAGTTGGTCATAATGACTCTAAATTTTATCTTAAGGCTACTACATAAGTTTATATCTATTTGAGAGACTCTCACTTCAAGTACATATAAAGAGGGTTCATATCAATTAGTTAACATACAACCATGTATTTTAATTTCCTCATATAATTCCTAATTTTTAGTTGCTTTTCCATAATGTTGTGCTTTTACTTTCAAACAAAATAAAACAAACTATTTTCCTGATACTACTAGGATTGTCATCATATAATGTACTTAATTGTATATTGTTTTATAGTTTATTAGATGATTAGTTATCTGGATAATATTGATTGAGTGAGAAATCTCAAACACTAAGCCATATGCTCATACTCTATTCAAAATAATTTTTTAGGTTGTGACAAAAAATGAATGGAAGACCATGTAGAGAGTCACCAGTACTGTTTAAGTAGGGATTTATGTTAAAAACTTCTATATGTATAATTCATTACTTATATATTATTATTGAGATATAATAGTAAATGTGAGAGTTGAACATTTATGATAAAATTAGAATAAATGGAAGGAAAATGGAAATATGTAGGGTTTCAATTTATTATAGTGTTTGATATGCATATAATGACACTTTAGATTTTAGCACTAATGTGATGATTTTTAAACTCATTTATTGCTAAAATTTATGTTAAGTTGCATGACTTGAGGTTTGTATCCTAGTTTAAGAGTTAGGTGTTGCTTATGATTATACATATGTATCTACTGAACCAATCCAAAATGTTCAATAATTATATAATGTGAATTGAAATATGATGGATTATAATCAAATGACATTGTATTTTAGAATAGATCTCTGATTACATGATCATTGTAGATATTCCTAGTTATCCTATTTGAGGAAGTGTAATAGATGTTCTTGTAGATAACTAGTGGGTTGTTATACGTACTAATTGGACCCAAATATCAAAGACCAAACATTCTTCGTGTGTTATTTCACTTTGGTGTTTGATGTTCATGCCATTTTCTTGTGAATTTTAGTTTTTGTACAATGTCATTCATAAGTACTCATGTTATGAGAGTAAGACATATGCATGACATTATTTTTATGTGTCCCTACATGCTACAAGTGTAATCCTTGCATGACAAATGTAGTGTCTAGATGGTATCAATGTACCAGAAGCCCTAAGATGAACAACGGGCTAGTTGTACTTGTCCATATAGTTGTAGTCTATTGGGAGCAAAACAATTTAATCAATAACAAATTTTCATAAACTAATCACCTTAACAGATAATGAGTAAACTAGCTCACTCTAATGTTTTTTACATAAATTGGATTTATTGCATTTGTTTGTATACATTAATTGTATAGTTCCTAGATGTATACCTTGATCATCTGATTTTACATATATTGAGTATCTACTCATTTCAAGTACCTAATGTAATAGTTCATTATTATTTTGTAACCTTGGAAGCATGTTCTTCCTCTTTATTGATGTTGTGGCACTCATCGGGACATATTATCTCAAATGGGATTATTAAATTGTCTTAGGCAGTGTTCGGCAACACGAGTGATGCTATCACTGCCCATTGTGTCAATTTGACACGATGTCATTAATATCTCTTGGTCACTCATTTACCTCTCAAAATCAAATCTGTATAGGGGTGTGCATCGGTGAAATCTACTGGTGTTAGGGATGTCAGCGTTTAACATGTCTGCATTTTTTTAGGGCATGTCCGGATGTCAGCATTTAACCTGTCCACACTCTTTTAGGGCATGCCCGTGATTACAGGTCTCCATCGAATGTTCTTTCCTGATTTGCAGAACAGAGCCTTAATAATCCCAAAAACAATAGGTGTCTTACCCTGATGATGGCATAATACAACAAGATCCCAACAAACCATGACATAAATAGTTGTTTAGTAGTGGATATTTCCATGTATTCTCAAATTGATCCAAGTGACCATGATATGATAATTGTGAGATTCTCACTCAAAGATACCCTAATCACTCCCTTGAGCTAGAATAGTTCTTTACTTAAATGAGAGTGAATATCATACATTGTAGAGAGCATACCATAATTGATATTTTGTAAGACTCTTTTCTCTCTCACTCTCAAAGATTGATTGAAGCTCTTTGTTGGATATGGAAGTTGAATGATAGATGGCTCTAGGTAATCATAGGTTTTTCCTTAAATAGGTTTTTGTCTCCTAGATCAGAATTGAAAGCTCATTAGCCTTTAACGAAAAAGAAAGATTTATTCAAGCATGCTCTTATGAGGTAATATAAGGTGGTACTCAAGTTGATAAGAAATCCTAGAGGCTGAACTATCTGAGTAGCTGAGATATGACATTTTGTGCTAGAACCACAATAAACACTTGGTGTTTATTTGTGATTTTTCAACTTCTCCCTATAATGCATATTTCACATGTATTGTGGTATAATTTGAAGGTCTAATTTGTTTAGTTTTTAACTACTCAATTCACCAGGCCCTCTTCAGTGTAGATCATCAAATACAATCTTATAGTGAGATACGGAAATGTTGCAAGTGTCATATTAAAGTATTAAATGTGCAACATGATAAATGACTTACTTTATCTATAATTAAATAATTATTCTTAAATTGGTTTTGGATGTCTTGTAATTGATTGTATTACATTTTTTTTATATTTTGGTTTGATTTTTTCTTGACTTAGCATGACGTTGACACATGGATCATGGTTAGTCATAATTTGGGATCTTGGTGTCACATAAAGGCAATGGGTCTGATGCAATACAAGACATATGTTTAGCTCTCAAAAGTGAAAAATCTTATGGTACACTAAAGAGTTAGTTTAATAGTCTTGAGGTCCCTAAGTTTCATCTTTGAACTTGTTCAACTCATAAGGGTTTAGTCTTAAGGCCATGTTTTGCCTTAAAACTTGTACAAATCTTATTTACAGAGAGGCTTTACATGACTGGTATAATCAGTTAGGGTTGGGCTTTGTATATCCCAATGTACCTTGTTCTTACAATTTAGATACTTACTTTGTTCATTCATATGCATCGTTAGTTATATCTGAATTGTATAATTATTTTTATCTCAGTAACTATGATATAGTATCTAAAATGCCTATCATTCTTATGATGCTTAAATTTGTTATGTCTTGCTCAATCCTTCTAAATTTATGTACTACTTTCCTATGTAATGATTATCCATTGTTAACAATAGTCAAGTGTGAAATTTCACTTGTTGAGCATGTGGCTTAATGAGAACCCAGAAGAGTTGGTTTATTTCTGACTGAGCCGAGGTGGATTTTACATGAAGATGTGCAATTAAAAATTGTCCAATGTTCATGAATCTTCTACAATTTATATTTATCAGAATGTATACATTTTTTTGTTAATGTCATGCCTGGATGATTTTTGGATCACATATGATATCGATAACATACATCCAACCTATAAAGTTATCTAGGTCGACATTATTACAAAAAGTCTAAATATTATATGAGTATCTATAACTTATACGTACTGAGATAGAAAAATTCTCTAGGCTCGGTAATATCTTCAATGAAACATGCCTCAAGTAAAATGTAATTTAGAAGTTTCTACTGAGGTTTATTTAATAAAAGATGTTTACAATGCATAAATTTGGTAGTTTGTATATAGATGCATACGTAATGCACTTGGATATCTGGTTTTTCACAAATTCGGGTTTCTCTTGGTATGGACTCGATGGAGGCCAATATAAAATTTAGGTCAAAATATTATGCCCTTTTTCACATATCAGTTATACTAATCTAGTTTCCTTAAAATGTGGCTTAGGCACTCAACCATCCATGAATTGATTAGAGAGCTTTGGACACTAGACCCTTGGGGAGACCCATCCTATAGGATCTATGAAAAGCAGAAGAACCTTAAAAAATCCCTTAAGGTTTTGAATAAAGAAGTAGTGGGGAATGTCTTTGATAAGTTTAGGAGGAGTGAAGAATTGGTTAAAACTGTTAAATCAAGGGTCAATGCATCCTTAGTTTCAGTAGAATTGGATGATCTCTACCAAGTAGAATCAGAATTTGAGGATTTACAAAGGTGGGAAGAATGCTACTATAGGGAGAGGTTGGGGGTTACATGGCTTAAAGAGGGGGATAGAAACACAAAAGAATTTCATGCACATATTAAAGCGAGGAGGAGAGACAAAATAGATAAACTAAGGAAGGAAAATTGCAATTAGGCCCTAGGAGAAGAAAATGTCATGCAAGAAGCCATCAATTAATTTTCTACAACCTTTAATTCAGAAGGCTCAATTGATGTGGAACCATATACTTGCATTCTAGATCCAATAATCGAGGATAAAGATAACATGTTGCTTCTAGAACTTTTCATCGAGTGAGAGGTTAGAAACGTGATTATGATCATGGATGAAGACAGTGCTCCCGAACATGATGGCTTCACAGTAATCTTTTACAAATTTGCTCAGGACATAGTGATAGAGGACGTCATCTGTTATAACCCCGATTTTTTGGGTTCAATTAGTGAGAAATGTAATTTCTCATACTAAAGATAATTGAACAAATAATGATATGATTTGTTTTGAAATGAATGGTTTCCCTTCACAATAGCCTTGATTGGTTGCTTTGTGGGCTTTATTGGCTATTGGGCCCAAATAACAAGGAAATTCAATTAATAAAGGGATAATTGAATTTTTAAGAAGAGAAATAAAGAGAAATCCTCAAAAAGAAATATTTTATTAAGAAATAAACATGATAATGCAAAATAATGCATATAGGTGGATTAAGAAGGATAATGAGTTTTCCAAAAAAAGAATTTCGAAATAATGGAGTGTCTTGGGATCCAAGGAGTCCCAATAAAGACGAAAGAAAGAGAAAATACCAAAATAGCAAAATAAGAAGATAATGTGGATACACAATTAATGTATTACATGGTATTGCTAAAAAGAAGGAAATTACTATTAAAGGAAAATAGGATTTCGAGATAATAGATTCCTTGGGGTTCAAGGAACTCAGAATCAAGAAATGAAAAAGGGAATTCCATTTAATAAAAGAATACAAGGGGAAAATGGAATATATAAGACAATGGTTGAAAGTGATAAAAGGCTAGAAGATAATTTCCCATAATAGGTTTTTGTATTATAAAGGATCCTTGGGGTTCAAGGAACCCAAAATAATTGAATAATGGCCAAGGAAATAAAGAAAATGTGGAAAATACCATTAAATAAGGGATAACTTGAAACTGAAGTAAAGGAATCGTTTCCTTGGGATAATGACTCCAATTTTTGCACAATGAGAGATAAACGTATAAACTACTTTACTTTAAAATTTGAGGCCAAAAGGACTTATGGATTGGGAGTTATTAAATTTTCAAGTTATCTTTAAATAAGGACTTTCCTTGTTTTATTGGAAATTCTTTTACTTTTCCTGGTTGAACATGGACGATTGGGGCCGTTGGATCTTAATCCAACTGACCCAGCTCATCGTCTAGATCTCGATGAGTCAGGGACTCTCGCTGGTTTAGGAGAAAATTTCCTTTTCTTTTTCTGCGAATTTGTGGCAAGGAATCAATGAGTATCCATTCCTATGAGTCCAGGAGAGTTGTGCGATTACTTTAGACCCAAGTTTTATGGGCAATCCTCGTCGGGAAAGGAATCCCCAAACTCTGGACTCCTAGGCCCTAGCCCTATATAAGGGGGGAATCGCGAGAACACCAGCAAACCCACAGTCTCTTCCGTTGGCTGCGGAGTGCGGAGACGAGTGGAACCATACTCCCAATTGAGGATTCTAGCCTGATAGACCCCTTCCACGACTTGCATCTCGGCGGCGACCTTCCGGTGAGGCGTTAGAGGTGAAGGTCGGGTGTGATCATGAAATTGAAGGCAGCAGCAAGTTCATAAGGCACCGGAGAAGCTTCGTGGATCCTCAGCTGATCTGCGGGTGGCCGAGAGCTCAAGGTCAACTACCGAGTTGACCACGAGACCTCGCTCAAGAGCAGAGGTAGACGACGAAGCACCAACCCTCCGATCACGATCCACGGTGGACTCGATCCAACGCTCCCGCACAAGAGAGGCTCAAGTTAGGTGCACGCTAGGCTGAACCCTCGGATCCAAGAAGTGGACCACCGGTCCACAGATCAAGCGGCTACCGAATTTTTGGTAAATCCTTCTCTCTGCCTAATAATCAAGATAAATGATTTTTCTTGCTAAAATCCTAGTAATTTCTAGGAATCTCGAAAAGAGAAACTTTATATATGAAAGTTGGGTAGAAAATTACAAGGAATCTGGTAAAAATGATTGCAACACCTAATTCCAGTTCGTTTTGCAAAAGTACTTTAATGGCTAGTAAAATGCATTTCAAGTTATTTGAAAACCCTAATTGCATATAAAAGATGATTCTTTGTAACCTAATGGGTTGAATAGAGGGTTATTAACTTGTTAATTAATAATATGAGGTTTCTATTCGTTTTTTAATACCAATATGGCTAAATTAGGGTTTATGTCTATGAATGAAAGATAATGTACATGAAAACCCTAATTTAGGGTAAAAGAAGAAGGAAACTTTGTTATTTTGATAAATTGCTAAATAATGATCCTAAAAATTGTTAGGAATGTTAAAAGGAGATAATTTAAAGGTTTTAAGTGGATTGGATGAATTAGGGTTCGTAATAATTGAAAATGAAAGCAAAACCCTAATTTTTAAGAAAACCCTAAAATTGGATAGAAACCCTAAGGGACATGATGATATTGGATAAATATTAATAAAAGTAAACTTGTACTTTTATTTCAGGGTTTTTGTGCCTTTGCTTGCTTACTTGGATATTCTCTCTCTTCAATTTTGATTCTATATCTGAAACTGCAATAAGAGGTATGTGGTTGCGCTTATGACTATACCGAATAGTTTCTCGAGGATTTTATCGATGTTTCCCTCAATGCATGAATAAACTGTTGGATGTCTATTTATTTCATGCAACTATAAAGTGACTATGATTATCACTATAAATGAGTATATATATAACTGGCTAGATCCGAGTCCACCTATGTTACTTTGAAAAGGCTAAGAAAAAAAGGGGTAATCCTAGAGCAAGGTCTAGGTTACCGAGAGTTAGAAACTGGACTACCTACGTGTAGTGCCATGAGACTCATTATCCTGCCATGAGTTAAGGAGTGGGCTACTTACGAGTAGTGCCATGTGACTCAACCCTAGAAATTGGTTCACTTATAGGTGGATCATGAGGGGTTTAATGAGGACAACATAGAGGATAGGGTACTCTTGGATCGCGGAGTTATATTTAAAACGTAATCTTGATTGTTAAATGATTAATTGAATGATTACATGGTTATCATAGTTGCAAGTTTATTGTTTCCCCCACATACCAGCTTTGGTTGACCGGCGTTTTGTTTGTCGGCGTTTTAGGTACAAAACAAAAAGGACAAACAGAAATCCGACACATTGTGAAATACACTAATTAAAGTCTAAGGAGGATTAGTTAGTTAGCCTGAGTTCTGGATAGAAGTTTTAGAATTCCAAAATTTTCAAAGGTATGCAAAAGTTTTATTTATTACAGCTTTTCAGTTTAGTCTAGTTAAATTTATTAATTGTTATCAATTAATTGTTGAACCTTGATCTGGAAATTATGTGTGCGGCTTTGACCTCTCGGTCTCCCTTAATTGGGGGTTATCGGGAGGTGGGGTCGTAACATTTGGTATCAGAGCCATGGTTCTCCACTTAATTGTTAATAATTAATAAATTTTACAAACTCCATAGAACCCAAGGGAGTTATTAGAGGATTATCCGAAAGATGGAGGTGTCTAGAAAAGGATCACGACTGGGGGCTGGCAATATTTTCCTCCGCACCGCTAGTCAGAATACGAGGACTCCCGGATCTGTGTGACTGACTGGCCAAAGTCTTAGGGTATGAATCGAAATAAGATACCTTTAGGACATCTCGTCTTATCCATCCCTTCTCATCACAAAAATTCTGATAAGGACCTAAAGGATTAGGATTTTCTCTCTCCTCTTCACCCTCTTGAGGTATGGGTAAGGTTAATAAGGTTTAAGGAATCCTCCATCAAATTAATGAAAAGCATGTAAATAAGATGTCATGGACATAAGCTTAATAGAGTAAGCGCAAAATAAAGGATAGATACATGCTTAGGTCGTATGACATAAGTTGTCATGTCCTCAAAAGACACCTGAGGCTAGACCTTCTTGTCAGGAGGATAAGTTAGTCTTGAAGATAGAAATCTCCAATGCAAGAAGATACCTGGCTCATCTTACGAAGATGACGTTAACCCTAACCCTAGGTGAAGGATAGAGAAAGAGTTGGCATGATAAGTTAGACCAGGTGTTTGGATGGACCTGCCTGGGATGCCATATGAGCCATGAGAGGTTGGATGATCGAGTACCTTTGACCACCCAACTCTGGGAAGGGTCATGCATGTTAAGGTAAAGGATAATTCCTTAGATGATGATGTTAGTGAAGGACCTTAGAAACCCTATGGTCCTATGGGGGTAGGGCATTGCATGCACCCAAGGTACGTGTGTAGTGCGAGCAATAGGTTGAAATCCTAGCCATGAAAGTAAGATGTATAGCTTGTAAGGTAAGCATATAGAGCTATGGATAACCTCGAGTACATGAGTTGAACATAGGCTTCATCCAGGTAGGGGCATGCTTTTGAGGTTGATCCTTCATGAAAAGAGGACCTCTACTGGTGAGGTTGGCTTTGGGGTTAGCTCTAGAGAGAGAGCAGGAAACCCAGCAAGGAGGTTGGAATCCTAGACTCCGAGATATGAGGAGAAGTCGGGAGTTGAGGATGTTGCGACCTAAGTGGATGGTAGTGGTCATCACATCCCTAGAGGTTGATGATGCCCTGGTTTCCATGGGAGGGATCAAAACCTAGAGGAAGGATGAGGTTTCTGGAACCTATGACCCTATGGTATAAGTGGTTACCTTTTGATAAAGGAAGAAGATGTTCGGAAGTGGTTTTGTAACAGGTTATGAGGCCTTGTACCTTATGGTTTGTCCTTGAGGAGGATCCAACTCTAAGTGTTGCTCGAGTTGAAGGATGATGGGAAGTGCACGTTATGCCTTTTGCAAGCTTGATTCACGGTTAAAGGATAGAGCATGCAGCTGGACATTAAGAACATAAACCTAGGGTTCCTAGGCCTAAGAGGGGAAGTGGTGTACCTAATGCTCATGACGAGAATTAAGTTGCTATAGTTTTGAGTATGGTACTCCTCATGCATAGAGGAAAAAGGGAAGCCCCTTAAGTTTAAGGTATGGTTGACAAACCCCTCACAGCTAAGTTGATAATAAAGGAAGGTATGATCTCGATCCAGCAGTGAAGAAAGAGGACAAGTATGACCTAGCATGGTTTACTAGGTGATCTCCTCGTGCCTTAATAGCTTGCTAGGGTTAATTAGGCTCATGTGGATGTAAACCCTAGACCTTAGAGCTTTTGTGACTTTGTGGTCAAGAGATAGTTTTCCTCCCATCCTGGGGGAGGGACCCCTTTGGTAGGGTGTATATCAGTTTTGTTGGTTTAAGGTAACCTAAAGAGGTCTCATAGGATCTGGAGAAGCTATGTGAAAAGTACATGGTATGAGAATGAACTTGTAGACCCATAGATATCCATCTCTAATTGCATATGAATGAGTTACCATGGAGGTAATCGGTATAGGGCTTGACCAAGGTAGGTAGGTTGCCATGATCCCAATGAAAGGATGAAGGCCAGCCCATGAATGCAGAAAGAGAGATGATGAAGACTTGGGTGAGGTTCTAAGTGAACATGTACTATGATGAAGAATCCTAAGTCTATCCTAGGGTCAGGTAGGGATAAGACCGATGGAAGTAGGAGTTGCCTAAATCCCTAGTTGCACATGACCATAGGATCGGGAGGTAACAACCATCATTGTCTAAGGGCCATGGGTTAGGAGATTGATCACCTTCATGAACTCATGGGACCCAAAGGGCAGATGAGTAGGGCACTCTCTTGATGCATGAGGGAAGAGGGATGACCCCAAAGGAGTCGGCACCCTATAGACCTAGAGATGATGACCAAGGATATAAATCTCAGTAGGTTTAAGATTAGTTTGTTATCATGATGTCGGTGAGGTAGAGACATATGTGGCACGTTGCAACTTAGATGTAAAGGTATATAGGCAAGGTGGGATGTACCATCTCTACTCTTGGAATAGGAAGAACTATGTATTTGGACTGCAGCCAAATGCTTATTTCCTCTTGTTATGGGGGTGAGAGATAGGACATTACGCATGCCATACACCAAGGATAAGAGATGATGTAGGTTGGAACGTTGCCACAAGAAATAGGGATAGAGAAGATAACCTACCCAGGTAAAGTGAATGATACATGGTTTGCAAACACTAAGAGGAATGAGGTAGTCACCTCATGAGGATGTAGTTATCCTGAGCTAAGTGGAACTTACAAGCTATACCAGGTTGAGTTTGATCACCGTGATGATGAAAATAGAGAGTGTTCTTAATGAAGATAGACATAGAGTCTAAGGTGAGATGATAAGTGAAATACATGGAAGTGTATGTCTTCAATGTTACCTAATACCTAAGGATGTGAAGTGGTAATGGATTCCCTGGTTGAGATACATCTGACTTGTTTGATTAGAAGCCAGAAGAGATTGTTTGGCTAACCCTAAGTTTGGAAAGGAGAGGTGTTTGGATAACTCTCAGATGTAACAAGATACGTTGAAAAGTTAAAGGGTTGTTTGGTTATCCAGTCTAGTCCTTGATACGATGAAAGGATGGTGGTAGAACCTCGGATGCACTTCTTTGGGAAAAGAAGGTGATGAAACCTCAACTAGAGTGGTTTAGGGTTTTGTAGGAATCGATCTTGAAGAATCATGACATACAGGAAATCATGATTGAAGATCACCATACACCGTACTATGAAGATAGTGATTGACAGTGGTACTTTAGATACCTAAGATAAAGTTGCATGTGGTTTATAACCATGCAAGCCAGGAGGTAAAGGACGAACCCCAGTAACCCAGTGTATCGATATAGAGGGCAAAAGAGTCCCTGAGAGAGAATGGAAGTTCATCACTATGGATGTTGTGACAGGTCTCCCCTAGACCAAGGAAGGTCGAGATGCAATATTGGTTATGGTAGTTCGCCTTACCTAGATGACATGAGAAAGAGAGAGTTCTGTCAAGGGGCAGATCTGGTTGAACTACCCATGAGAGAGGGATGGTTCAACTATGAAGTGAGTTCAAAGGTTCTTGAGTTTGACCTAAAGGTTCCCTTCCAAAGGGTGGAAGTAGTATAGTTCATCACCCATGGTTGGTATGATCCAAGATAAAGGGTCTGATGAGAGCATATGTGCTCATTTAGGGTGATATCTAGAGACAATTCTTGTCCAATGAATGATGTGATGTTAACCACCATAGCTAGTATCGGGATTCTAGGAAGCTCTGTGAGGGAGGTTATGTCGGTCACCACTTCAGTAAGGTGATGTTGGTGAACGAACCACATGATGGTTAGAAAAGGGCCACAGTGCATGAAGACAAAAGTCACTTTAATCATGCAATGGCTGAAAGGAGCCTAGAGACGACAAGAGTCGTGAGCAGATACAAAGTAGACTAATATGCAGTACACTGTGGGAGATTACGATGTGAGAATCCGACCCCTCTGAGCTGCAGCTAAGAAAGCTGAATCCCCGATATGTGGGTCCATTAGAGATGGATGGGTGGAGATGGTTAGGTTTGGCCCTACCCCTCAGGATAAAGTAATGGGAGATGTTTTCCATGTATCCAATTTAGAACACTATGTGAGGTACCCCGACCATGTGCTGAGCAATGAACCTAGTGAGCCCCAAGGGAGGCTGAAATGGTCTGAGTCACCTGTGTAGTTTATAGACGCCAGGATGAAAGAACCCAGAGAAAAGAATATGTGATGATAAAGGTTCTTTGGATGCGCCATGAGTACGGTAAAGCCACATAGGGGCCAATGATGGACATGGAAAAGTCCTATCCTGAATTGTTTGTATGCTTGATAGAATTTTGAGGAAAAAATTCCTATAAGAGGGGAAGGATGTTATAACTCCAATTTTTGGGTTCAATTAGTGAGAAATGTAATTTCTCATACTAAAGATAATTGAAAAAATAATGATATGATTTGTTTTGAAATGAATGGTTTCCCTTCACAATAGCCTTGATTGATTGCTTTGTGGGATTTATTGGCTATTGGGCCCAAATAACAAGGAAATTCAATTAATAAAGGGATAATTGAATTTTTAAGAAGAGAAATAAAGAGAAATCCTCAAAAAGAAATATTTTATTAAGAAATAAACATGATAATGCAAAATAATGCATATAGGTGCATTAAGAAGGATAATGAGTTTTCCAATAAAATGAATTTCGAAATAATGGAGTGTCTTGGGATCTAAGGAGTCCCAATAAAGAGGAAAGAAAGAGAAAATACCAAAATCGAAAAATAAGAAGATAATGTGGATACATAATTAATGTATTACATGGTATTTCTAAAAAGAAGGAAATTACTATTAAAGGATAATAGGATTTCGAGATAATAGATTCCTTGGGGTTCAAGGAACTCAGAATCAAGAAATGAAAAAGGGAATTCCATTTAATAAAAGAATACAAGGGGAAAATGGAATATATAAGACAATGGTTGAAAGTGATAAAAGGCTAGAAGATAATTTCCCATAATAGGTTTTTGTATTATAAAGGATCCTTGGGGTTCAAGGAACCCAAAATAATTGAATAATGGCCAAGGAAATAAAGAATATGTGGAAAATATCATTAAATAAGGGATAACTTGAAACTGAAGTAAAGGACTCGTTTCCTTGGGATAATGACTCCAATTTTTTTACAATGAGAGATAAACGTATAAACTACTTTCCTTTAAATTTTGAGGCCAAAAGGACTTATGGATTGGGAGTTATTAAATTTTCAAGTTATCTTTAAATAAGGACTTTCCTTGTTTTATTGGAAATTCTTTTACTTTTCCCGGTTGAACGCGGACGATTGGGGCCGTTGGATCTTAATCCAACTGACCCGGCTCATCGTCTAGATCCCGATGAGTCAGGGACTCTCACTGGTTTAGGAGGAAATTTTCTTTTCTTTTTCCGCGAATTTGTGGCAAGGAATCAATGAGATATCCATTCCTATGAGTCCAGGAGAGTTGTGCGATTACTTTAGACCCAAGTTTTATGGGCAATCCTCGTCGGGAAAGGAATCCCCAAACTCTGGACTCCTAGGTCCTAGCCCTATATAAGGGGGGCATCGTGAGAACACCAGCAAACCCACAATCTGTTCTGTTGGCTGCAGAGTGCGGAGATGAGTGGAACCATACTCCCAATTGAGGATTCTAGCCTGATAGACCCCTTCCACGACTTGCATCTCGGCGGAGACCTTCCGGCGAGGCGTTAGAGGTGAAGGTCGGGTGTGATTGTGAAATTGAAGGTAGTAGCAAGTTCGCAAGGCACCGGAGAAGCTTCGTGGATCCTCAGCTGTTCTGTGGGTGGCCGAGAGCTCAAGGTCAACTACCGAGTTGACCACGAGACCTCGCCTAAGAGCAGAGGTAGACGACGAAGCGCCAACCCTCCGATCATGGTCCACGGTGGACTCCAGTCCGATCCAACGCTCCCGCGCAAGAGAGGCTCAAGTTAGGTGCGCGCTAGGCTGAACCCTCGGATTCGAGAAGTGGACCACCGGTCCACAGATCAAGCGGCTACCAAATTTTTGGTAAATCCTTCTCTCTGCCTAATAATCAAGATAAATGATTTTTCTTGCTAAAATCCTAGTAATTGCTAGGAATCTCGAAAAGAGAAACTTTATATATGAAAGTTGGGTAGAAAATTACAAGAAATCTGTTAAAAATGATTGCAACACCTAATTCCAGTTCGTTTTGCAAAAGTACTTTAATGGCTAGTAAAATGCATTTCAAGTTATTTGAAAATTCTAATTGCATATAAAAGATGATTCTTTGTAACCTAATGGGTTGAATAGAGGGTTATTAACCTGTTAATTAATAATATGAGGTTTCTATTCGTTTTTTAATACCAATATGGCTAAATTAGGATTTATGTCTATGAATGAAAGATAATGTACATGAAAACCCTAATTTAGGGTAAAAGAAGAAGGAAACTTTGTTATTTTGATAAATTGCTAAATCATGATCCTAAAAATTGTTTGGAATGTTAAAAGGAGATAATTTAAAGGTTTTAAGTGGATTGGATGAATTAGGGTTCGTAATAATTGAAAATGAAAGCAAAACCCTAATTTTTAAGAAAACCCTAAAATTGGATAGAAACCCTAAGGGACATGATGATATTGGATAAATATTAATAAAAGTAAACTTGTACTTTTATTTCAGGGTTTCTGTGCCTTTGCTTGCTTACTTGGATATTCTCTCTCTTCAATTTTGATTCTATATCTGAAACTGCAATAAGAGGTATGTGGTTACGCTTATGACTATAACGAATAGTTTCCTGAGGATTTTATCGATGTTTCCCTCAATGCATGAATAAACTGTTGGATGTCTATTTATTTCATGCAACTATAAAGTGACTATGATTATCACTATAAATGAGTATATATATAACTGGCTAGATCCGAGTCCACCTCTGTTACTTTGAAAAGGCTAAGAAAAAAAGGGGTAATCCTAGAGAAAGGTCTAGGTTACCGAGAGTTAGAAACTGGGCTACCTACGTGTAGTGCGATGATACTCATTAGCCTTCCATGAGTTAAGGAGTGGGCTACTTATGAGTAGTGTCATGTGACTCAACCCTAGAAATTGGTTCACTTATAGGTGGATCATGAGGGGTTTAATGGGGACAACATAGAGGATAGGGTACTCTTGGATCGCGGAGTTATATTTAAAATGTAATCTTGATTATTAAATGATTAATTGAATGATTACATGGTTATCATAGTTGCAAGTTTATTGTTCCCCCACATACCAGCTTTGGCTGACCGGCATTTTGTTTTTCGGCGTTTTAGGTACAAAACAAAAAGGACAAATAGAAATCCGACACATTGTGAAATACACTAATTAAAGTCCAAGGAGGATTAGTTAGTTAGCCTGAGTTCTGGATAGAAGTTTTAGAATTCCAAAATTTTCAAAGGTATGCAAAAGTTTTATTTATTACAGCTTTTCAGTTTAGTCTAGTAAAATTTATTAATTGTTATCAATTAATTACTGAACCTTGATCTGGAAATTATGTGTGCGGCTTCGACCTCTCGGTCTCCCTTAATTGGGGGTTATCGGGAGGTGGGGTCGTAACATCATCGAACTAGTCAATCATTGCCTCAAATTCCTTGATGTTCATAAGATCCTTAAATGTGTCAAATTGATTCTCATTCCAAAAGGAGAAAGACCAGAGAGCGTGAAAGACTTCAGACCGTTCATTGTAGGTAATGTCTCCCTAAGAATCATCTCTAGAGTACTCTTATCTAGGTTATCCGCATTCAACCCCAGACTCATCTCCCCTGAACAAATTGCATTTGTTAAGGGTTGGAACATTAGCGACAACATTCGATTGACACAAGAAACAATCCATGACATTAACCTTGGGAGAGAAGGAATGGAGAATATAGAACTTAAAGTGGATATGTCAAAGTCTTTTGACATATTAGAGTGGGGATTTTTAGAAAATGTTCTAGGAGCATCTGGTTTCAACAAAGCAATGATCATTGTCATCATGAACATTGTTAGAGGGTCGTGGTTCTCAATTTCAATAAATGGCAAGATAGATGGGTTCTTTTAATCTTTTAGCACTACAAAAAAATTGGCCTTTGTTGAAGAACATTTGTGAGGAACCAAAAATCGTGAATAATGATGTCTATTTGTGAGGGCTCATCCTTCAAATATGGGACCAAATCCCTCAACCGTGTTTTTAACATCCTTAGACCTTTTATGTGAACACTAATCCGTCAAAAATATATTACTCACTAATCACTCTGTGAAAAATGCTGTGTCAAATATTTCCCTCCCTCTCATCACCCTTCCCTCCATTCTCTACCAGTTGTATTCCGCGGACTTCCCAAAATTCGCCGCGAGATTTGCAATCACCAGAGGGAGGGTTTTGCCCCGATTCCATGTCCGCCCACTCCCTTTCTTCCCCATTCCAATTCCGCCTTCGTTTCTCTCCATCGATCGATCAATCCGTCCAATAGGGTTTTCCAGATCGAGAACGTTTCTTTACCCTCTAAGGAACATGAAGAGGCACGATGGCGGGTTCGCGGACCGCGACGACAACGAGGTCCCAGAACGTTCGACGGCCGATCCTCGCCGGGATGACGACTCGGATGGCGGCTCTGGAGGAGATGCTTCTGCTTTAGATTGACCGGAATCTTCGTCTTCCTCGTCAACAGAGGGGGCTCCTCCTTCTTGTAGGATCCCCAGGCTGGCCTAGAGGCTTCGAGGTATTCTCCTCGACGATGCTGATGCCGACGCGGATCTGGCGCTTGGGAGTGGCGATTTCGAGGGCGGAGTCGTGCGCTGGCTCCAGGCCTTGGATCTGCAGGTCATTGGTGCCTGTAGGGCCGACGAGAGGCTCAAGCCTCTGCTCAAGTTCAAATCCTCTTGCAGGTCCGCCGAGGACCATCTCCTAGCGTAGCTCATCCAGGTCTGTATGTGCTTTCTTTGTTTCTTCATCCTTTTCCCCTTCCCTGTGAAGGTCGGATCGGTCTTCCATTTGAAATCGGTGTTCTCACTTACATACCTAACCGTCGTTCATCCTGCTTATCGACCATTCCGGCTATATAAACATGTTTTCTAGAAGGGAGCTTACATGTTGTTATATTTTCTTCTGAAATTTGAAATATGTTATCACCGTGTCATCTTACTTTATGTTTCAGCACTTTGAAGCGTCGGAGGTCGGGATGCTCATCAGATGCTTGTGCATTCCTCTGGTCTCAATGTGTGTTGGAAAGATCAACAAGCAAGGGAACATGTTGATCCCCACAAATATAAGGTGATTTCCATTAAGAACCCAACTGATGTTTTATACCGCTTACTGATATAAGGGATGGGTGTTTGATTTATTTGTTTTGATTTGCAATGATTGCTTGATTATTGTTCCACTCTATGTTCCTGCTAGCTAATGCTATCCTCAATAGTTTAACTGTGCACCGATACCATATGGTTTAGGCTACCCTTACAACTCAACAGTAATTGATATCAAATTATGCTCTCTGCCTTTTCAATCATTATCTTACATGAAAATCTAGATTGATGGTTGACCTAATTAGTATTTTGGTCTCCTTTGAAAATTTTCATTGTTGTTCTTTACTTGATAATTTGTTCCATAAACATTAACGAGAGCTAGAAAATATTTTTTGTCGTAGAATTATAAGGAAGAAAATTTATGTGAGAAAAATCCCCCTACAAAACTGAAAACAATAATAGTATCATTGTGAACATCTCTACTAACTGATAAATCACAAACATGGGAAAGTCCCACAAAGGTCATTGCACCTTATAATGTAACAATGGAGTCTCATACAAAATACTAGCATCTAAGCTTGAAGATAATCTTAAATTGGATTGGCATCTCAATTGTTGCTTGTACCTGTACGAAGGTGTTTATGAAGGGTTGTAATCTTTTTACTAATCGTTACTATAATTTATAAAGTCATGAATGTTTGTGTAGTTCTCCTATAAGAGTTAATCATAGGGAAATAAAGGGACTATATGTTTATCCATTCTTACAATATAGGAATCAATTTCCTACTACATATATGTCAATGTACCTTGTTCTCCTAGATCATGAGATATATTCTCTTATTGCATTACTTGACTCCACTGGGTAAACAGGTTTTCTTAATTTGTTTATAAGATCATATAGGAATCAAAGTCACAAAGTAGGTGCAAGAGAAATAGATACCTTCCAAGTTAAACACCATACATGATTTTCATTGCATATAGTATAAGTTTTATACACTATCTCTACTTGATAATTATTTGAAACTTATCAAAATGGGTAATTAAACCCCATAGATGGAGAGTTTTAGAGAACAATATATAGAGATAACTCCATGTTATTAGGAAAAATTTGTTTGATGATGATAGATGTAGGTCAGGGTACCACTGAATACAAGGACAAATAAATCTAAATATTGAGATAAGGATTTATGTTGTTGTTAAAATTATGCTAATCTTAAATGAGGTTGTAATTGAGGCATGTATAAGTAATTTCCATATCACCTCTCAACTCATATATGACAAAATACTTTGCCCTTCTACCTAGATCGCTACCCATCCCCCAACTTTATTTTTTTGCTCAATAACCATGATTGATGCCAATATATACCATGTCAAGGGTCCAGATATGATACAAGTTTCCACATGAAGTTGTCGATTCCTCCATTAGCAACTAACTATAGTTGTTCTTGATTTCCCCCTCTAAGTGTTGGTTACCGGTAGACAACCATATTTTGAGTTTTGTTGTTTGTGTGTCAACCTAGGTGTTTGAGTGTTGGCACTCTCACCCATTTTATGAGTGAGTCTATTTGAACCAAAACCCTAATCCACCCGCCCCCCTAAAAATGCAAGCTAGAGTCATTGCCATAGTAGATGGTGAAGGTACACAATCTTTGTCGATCCTAATGAGATGATTCATAGCCTTGAACCCCTCTTTTAGAGTGTTAAGGATGATGTCGAACAGGTCTTAGGGGATGATGCCATTGTGTCACATGGAGATCCAATTTAGTAGGGGGTTCATATTCCTTCCACTTTGTAGATTGATGATGATATCATATTATATGGGAGATCAAGAAGAAGCATCCACACACCTATATCATGTCACAGGGTAGAGTGCACAAGGTTTTTGAAGGCGTGAGGCACATTGAGGCATTTTCCCCCTAGTGAAGTGAGGTGTAATTATATATGTATGTAAGGAAAATCCTCGTGCTCTGCCATAAGAACTTGGAGATGTATCAGGGTGAAGGTATATTTCTTACATCTCCCACGGCTGAAGAACAGGTTCATTCTCCTCATCAGAAACTCCCTCACCTTCCAACTGTTGCATCTCATCTTCAATAAGATCTCCTGAGGCAGAATAGATCTCAATAGCTTTTTCCCAGAAACAACACTCATCACCGGCAACATAGATTTCATCCCAGAATCAAGTTACATTCCCAAATGGCCCACCTATCCATCATACTGCTTAAAATCCACTTTTTCCTTCTTAGCTTGTTAATGCTAGTGTAGTCAACTGCCTTTGTTAATTCTTAGTTAATTGCCTAATTCTAGATAGTTAGTTCTTGGTCAAGTAGTCAGGGCTCCTTTGAGCATGCTTGTGTTAATTTGGCTAATTAGTGATAACTTAGGCTCTTGCTTGTCTAATTGCTTAGCTTGCACCTTAGTTGATAGCTTAGCTTTCTAGTGTAGTGTAACTCCTCGCTTTAGCCTAATTATTCTTTACGCTTCATTGTAGAGAAAACCTGGTTTGAGCTCATATGCTAGTGATCCAAAGAAGGCTGCAAATTCACTCAGTGATCTTATGGAAAAGGTTGTTAGAGATGTTCCTTCAGAGTTGAGAAGTTCAACACCCGTTAGGGTTGGGGTAACTACATTATATCATTATCACCTGTCATGCAAATGCCGAATTAGTTAATTATATAGATATATGAGAAAATAAATCTGAAAGAACATCTGGATTTTTATTTGAATCTACAACCAGGCTACTGCTAGTCTCAGAGCATTGGGAATGGATACATCTGAGAAAATTCTGCAAGAGGTGCCTATTCTGTAACATAATTTGCATTTTAGCAGGAATGGTAAAGTGCTGGTGCAATCGCTAACATACGGCATTTGACCTAATACTGAGCTGACCTTGAGTGCATAGGTTATCATAAATTATTTGTTGGGAAATCTGGGGAAAAGATACTCTGATACTGTTGGAGTTGTTGACCTTGGAGGTGTCTGTTCAAATAGCATATGCCATCTCAGAAAAGGATGCAACAAATGCTCCAAAAGCATCTGATGGAGAGGATTCATATGTAAAGAAGTTGGTTCTAAAAGGAACTACATACTACCTTTATGTCCACATGTTTTCCCCCTATGCTTTTTATGTCTTTGAAATTTTCTATTCTCCTCTAGCAATCTATTCATATTTTGTCCAAATCTATGTGCTAGGTATAAATGCAAAAAAAAATTGTTCACAAAAAGCCATATTTGTCAAATTGTGTAAATTTTCTAGTAAATATATTGTCTACATCAGGGTGACTTCACAAAGTGCAAGCGAATTATAATGTTTAAAATGTGCACCTATTGCATCAGTTAGATGTGCATTCTGTGCAAATGATATTTAATTTAGTGTCCCTTTTAAAATTGGCCCCCTCCTCTTCAAAACAAATGGATTAGTTTACTGACTTGCTTGGTCACTTATCTTGATGATGCAGTTACTTGTATTATGGGCTATTAGCTGCTCGAGCTGAGATATTAAAGGCTGATGAAGATGCTGGAACGTCTTGCATATTGGCTGGTTATCATGGTAGATTTGCTAATCTACTTATTTTTTTTAGTCTGTTATAAGCCCCCACGACAAATTTAACTGAATTTTCTGCTATAGATAACAGTAAGAATCAGAGGCATCTCGTTGTGCTCATTTGAGCCTTCAGGATAGGTTTATTTTCTAGTACAAATTTAACTGAATTTTCTGCATAGATGCCTTTTGACAACATTGCTCACATGCATATATAGATGCCTTTTAACCAAGGAAGGGTACAAAAGGAGAACAAAACTAACAATTTATAGAACAAGTGTGGTAGTAGAGGATAATTGTATAATTCTACAATGTCATAGATGGGAGAAATGATAATACCTAGCTATTTTTGACCACGGTTGGTGTAACCGGAAGGATATAATGAAATATGTTCATAGTCTATTGCACCAAGCGGAGGTGTCATATTATCTCAGATAACTAGATTAACTTAGGCATTTGAGATGATTTTTCCAGAAACCACCAGTGTTATACAATGTGGATCAAACACCAATGTGTTTATACAATGTGGATCAAACAACAATGTGTTTATACAATGTGTTCAATAGCTTTCAGCAGGAGTAAAGCATGGATCCTACTGGGTATAAACTGTATATACAATGTGTTATTATAGGTCATATTAGCATATATAATAAATTATCCTTAACACAGATAATTCTTAAACTGCTGGACCTATATAGAAATGACCTAGAATGTGTTTCACATGAAACACCCACATTACTGGACCTATATACATTCTAGGTTTCATTCCTAGAATATAATATGCTGGACTTTCCACATTACTGTATCTTGTCCCCTCGTTTAATATGCTACACATTACTGTTTGACCTATATAAGGTGTATACATTACTATATGACATGTTGGTTTTATCATAATAGACTTGTATAAGGACAATTCTAGGATAATAGTTTAAGCCAGTTTCCTTTCCAGTAGCTTTCACATGATATCCTTTAACTTATGATAATTATCCTTAACACAGATAATTCTTAAACTGCTGAGTAGTCCCTTGTATATATTCACATTACACAGAAACAATGTCTTAATATTTAGACTACTCAGGTGAGCATACAAAAAGGTGAAAAGGCACTTCTCAATACCACATGGATGAACTGTATGTGGTTGGTCCATACAAGCTGGGTTTTTAACTCCACCATTTCTGTGCCTCCATTTACCTTTTATTCTTAGACTAATTGCAACTACCTATTACAAAAACACTACGTTACACTTATCCCTTTGATTTGATATTTTCAGCCTTCTTCAACATCCAAACAAGACCATAGCTAATTGTCAACAAATATACAGATGATATGTTTATCAATTTATCTCTTATCTTCAATAAAAATTTGGGTGTCACCCCATGCAACCTTAACTGATAATTTACAAACTATCATTTTCTTACTAGTGCATCAGTTTCTGTTGTAATAAAAGTGAACTATTAACTAGTATAGAAAATAATATTAGATTTATCCTCCCAACATGCTCTGTCAAGCTGTGTACAAGTATGTTAGTAAACTTAATACACAATAGACAGACGTCAAAGTAAGCACTTCCTTCTACAATCATTGATGACATGATGTTCACCCCTCCCATCCAAGTGATGGTCAAGTCAGCAAACCTTCACTATAAAAATAATAGCTTTTCGAGTGAAGTGACGAATCTCAGGGACAAATACCGTGGAAATCCACCTCAGAGGTATCCCCAATAGCAGGTGGCATGTTCAATCTCAAAACAGCAATGTCTCATTACGCTAGACAAGGCTGACACCCAAAGAGAGTGTCTACAAGGACCACTTGTTTCTTCAATCAGGAAAGGCCTACTCTGTTTGCTGCAGGCAAGCAGATGTGTGCTTGCCATTGCTGTTTGTCTACTGGTGTGCTGGCAGGCGGCCAGTGCTGGAAAGAGGAATATGGATGACTACTGGAAGCTGATTGCTGCTGATGCAGCGGACAGCCATTGGTGAAAGTACATCCATTGGTGAAAGGCAGTTTGCATAAAGATACAGAAGAAGTAAGAGTTCAGAGGTGACTGTTGTCCTGTAGGTCTTATTACTATGTAAAATTCAATCCATTTCTACTGCAACTTTGGAGGGGTGGCCAATGTTGAATAACAGGTGGTGGAAGAATCATCTTCTCTACTGCTGGAAGCCATTTCAGAAAGCAGGAAATGCTAGTGTGTACCAAAAAATATTTAGATGAGACCAGAAGCATTCAGTTTGCAAGCAGAGGCAAATTAGACTATAGTAGTAACTTTGTTCTTAGCTTGAGGAGGTCCAATGACATGTAGTTACTTGGTTCTGCTGCTCCATTAGGAATCGCTAGTTGAAGATTTGGGACACTGTAGTCCTTTGGAAATCTGATTATTCATACTGGATGGGTCAGTTGATTATTGTAGCCAAAGTAATATAGTGATTGTTTCAGCCGTAATATAGTGTTAGCAATAGCTGATTCGTAACATTGATGTTATCAGTAGATGAACTACTATTGCTGTGATTATATAGTGGCCGGCTTTGGATGTTGCTGGCTGTTGCTACTGTACATTGTATTATGTGCACCCCTGTTTAACCACCTAACCCATCAGCTTCATCAGATTCCATTAAAACTCTGCATATATGTTCAGTGATTTAATAAAATCGCAGAGTTTTTCCTATAAATCATTTGTACCTTTATTGATCTCCCAAACAACTATTTTCTTTCTTGGAATGCTTTCTGAATCTTTGTAATAGGTAATGTATTTAATACGAGCATTTCTTGTCATATTTGGGACAATATCTTCATCTGTGTGGTGGCTTATATTTAGATGTATGTGCACTAGAACTTTGCATATATGTTCACTGATCTAATAAATTGCAGATATGACTTAGTATTATCTGAAATTGGAAGATGTGATTTAATAAATTGCAGATATGTTCGACCGATAATGCACTTTGGAGTAGAACAGAACTGAAGTATAAGGGTAAGTTGTTTGTTGTACTATGATTTATGTATAAACTTTAAATTCTATTAATATAATGATTCGTCATTTTTAGGAGAAGAATACTCAAGTACCCAACCGTATGAGGCCTGGCATTGATGAAGAGCACCACACCATTTGAAGGAATATGGAGACATTACAGATCTTAAGAGTTTCTAGCATGATATGTTGATTGTCATCAATCTCAAATTTTAGAATCATATGTATTCGTTATTTATATCAACGTTGAGCACGCAATGTATGGATAATATTTTGCTTCAATATAAAAGTTTGGTTTGAGGTGATTTAACATTTTTGTGTCATTTTGGTGTTAAATCTTCTTATGATGTCATGTGAATTAGTATAAAAATATTGCTTGAGGTTATGTATACAAAGTTTTCATTTAAATTTGATATTCACTATAGTAACAATTAATTAACATTTAATAAATCATTCAATAATCAATAACCAAATCATTTACAGTAGTCCCTCATAAATATATTGATGAAGGTCCAGATTGACAATCAAAATTGCATTCATGACGACCACATAGCCCCTCAAAAATATATTCTCCAGGACCATCAAGTTCCTCAAAAATGTATTCATGAAGGCTAAATAGTCCCTCAAAATGTATTTATGAAGGCTAAATAGTCCCTCAAAAATATATTTATGAAGGCTAAATAGTCCCTCAAAAATGTATTTATGAAGGCTAAATAGTCCCTCAAAAATATATTTATGAAGGCTAAATAGTCCCTCAAAAATGTATTTATGAAGGCTAAATAGTCCCTCACAATTGTATTCGTGAGGGCCACTGGTATTTGTCACGTGAGTTCTCTTCACGGACCATTTGTGAGGGCCAGACCCTCAACCGTCCCTATTTCTGAGGGCCTGTAGAGAGGGGTTTGTGACAGGACTCTCCCGTGAATAATGGCCCAGTTTTTTGTAGTGTAGGGGCCTACGACATGGAGACCCACTCTCACCGCTTCTTTTTATTCTATCACAATATGTGCTAGGGATATACATAAAGAGAGAGGTAGATAGGAGGATTGAGAGGTTCAAAACTCACGGGGGTGGAATTTCCACTTCACACCTTATAGTTTGTAGATTATCTAATTTTCTTTATTAACTATTCTGGCACCTCAAAAGAGAGACTAGAGGCTACCCTTACAGACTATGAACTCTACTCAGGTTAGAAGTTGAACAAGGAGAATTTCCTTGGTCATGATAGGCAAAACCTCATACCTTAGGAGAGGGCTTATTTTACAAGCATGGGGTTGCTATGAAGATAGAAACCAATTTCCCTACATAGGAGTCCCCTTGATCAAAGGTAGGGTCTTAAATAAGATCACTAAGAGAATAACATCATGGGTTGGGAACCTTCTCTCCTTTTCGGGTAGGCTCACATTAGTCAAATATGTTCTTTTAGTCATTCTCACCCATAGTGTTACACCCCGATCTCATAATTACCACTAATCATGAGATTAGTGTTGGGTTTCGTGGAGAAAACATGTGCGGAGGAAGCAATAAAATCCACATAACCCAAAATAGGATCTCGTCGACAACAACATATTTGGAAGGAGTGTTTACGGGATATACCTTATTGTGGAGCAAGTCTGGTGATGTCCCGTTGAACCATGGTGCAATGCTGCTGACCTACACGGACGGAACTTCTCTCCCGTTCACTGTCATATGAAGATCTGGCAGCGCTCCTTTACGGCAGTGATGTACGCGGCTCGTAAAGCGCACGGATGGTCGTTGATGCCCTCCAAACGTAGGTGTCTCTGCGTCTGCGTCTCTACTTCATCCACGCGGATGGACTGGAACTCCACATCGTGCTTCCTAAGCCGGTGGGAAGGAGTCGTGTCTGTGCAGCGGCATGCTAGCGGCGTGTTGCTCTCCTTTCTCTCCTAAGGATGGCAACGGCTAGGGTTTACGTGTGTGAGTGTAACCTAAAAGCGTCTCTCGATATGTTATATAGATATCGGTCGTCAATCCTCCTTTAAATAGGATACGAAGGGAAGTAGGGTTTCCTAAACCCATCTATAAACAGAAACGTTGTGTTAATTAAAATGCTCGTGGATTAATTAGAATATTCTAGAATTCATTAACTAACCAAATAATCGTATTAATTGATTAATTAATATCTGACTCCATGCAATCGCTTGGGATGTCTCTATGGGCATATATATACCAATAGACTCCCACTTGCACTTAGAACTAGTCACTCCAATATTATTCTAATCCATTACATAAACATTTTAGTAATCAATGTGATTTGGAGCAATTCCAATCAAATCCACAATTATACTCCTATTCCAACACATCATATGCGTGTGACCTGATAGGCTCCAAATTATGTTGGCAGTGATATCCATAATCATATTATGCTTTCACAAGCAATGATTGGTATCTAGCAAGACTTCATTGCCACCCAAGTAATTGGAGAAGTTGGAGAACAACTTGACCTATCATTCATGACTGGTGTTACAGTGATTGTATAGTTCTTTTGTCACTGATATCCGGATTGAACTCGAGTCATGGAATTGTTATCCTTTTCAATGTTCAATCCATGTTCCTTGAACTAGAGCAGACTGTCTGAGATATATGTAAGCTCAATATCACATATTGACTCACATCAGCATGGCCATGCATTTCTCAGTCTCGCTTATCAAGTGGCTGGCATATCAAACTCCCGTAGGAAGGACAAATTCCATCTACATCACTCACAGTCATCCCCATGTGTCACAGTTCACCCAAGCACCATCTTTATGGAAATCCTTATTCAGGACCCCGGTGGATGATTTCAAAGTACACTGAATGACATGTAATAAGTGTAGTGACTTCAAGTCTAAGAACCACAATCACCACCATCATTATGAGATGTGACTCTAACTACCAATCATGGTATCCATGTGTCACTCTCAAGGTGGGTCTATCTGATACATTGTTCTCTAACAAGTATCTATGTATTTGGTTTGATATCTCCATATCATGGATAATGAGATTCTTCCATCAACCAACATACATTCTAATCTTATGTGTTATTGATGTCTATGGATATTTCCACAATAACAACTGATTAGGGACAAAACAAGAATACATACTCTTAGCATACATATGATCTCACTGTTCAGGTCATCAACCCGAAGACATATGTCATTGAGTATATTATTCTATAGACATCTATAAGTTTTATGGTCATCTCACAATATAAAACACAAACATATAGATTAGAAACTTGCCTTTATTGATATGATCAATGTAGTATTACAAATCATTTACATAGTATCCCATTACAATCATCGAATGATAGTCTCTATAGGCATACATACCAACAGATTCCCACTTGCACTTATACCCAATCACTCATGAATCTCAATCCAAGTGATCGAACATGTATGTCATGTTTCTACTGTGAAAGTGCTTTTGTGAGCGGGTCAGCCACATTGCTTTCTATAGGTACTCTGCAAATCTTCACATATCCTCATTGTATGATCTCTCGTATGAGATGGAACCATCGTAGAATATGTTTGGAACGTTGGTGTGATCTTGGTTCTTTAGCCTATGTAATTGCTCCATTGTTGTCGCAAAACAACTCAATTGCATCACCAGCGCTTGGAACCACTCCAAGTTTAGAAATGAACTTCTTGATCCACACAACTTCCTTTGCAGCATTAGATGCGGCAATATATTCAGCCTCTGTTGTAGAATCTGCAACCATCTCTTGCTTAGAACTCTTCCAGCTCACAACTCTGTTGTTCAGGCAAAACACAAATCCAGATTGCAATTTGTATCCATCTTTGTTAGTTTGGAAGCTAGCATCGGTGTAACCCTTTACCACGAGCTCTTCCTCACCACCGTATACCAAGAATTGATCCTTAGTCCTTCTCAAGTACTTTAGGATGTTCTTTACAGCTGTCCAGTGACATTCACCTGGATCGTATTGATATCGGCTCATCATGCTCAAAGCATATGACACATCAGGACGAGTACATAACATTGCGTTCATGATAGATCCAATTGATGATGCATATGGAATCTTACTCATGCATGCCCGTTCATCACATGAACTAGGACATTGGACTTTAGAGATTGTAACCCCATGGGACATGGGCAAGTTACCTCTCTTAGAACCCTCCATGTTAAACCTCTTTAGCACCTTATCAATGTATGTGCTCTGGCTTAGGCCTAGAAGCCTTCTAGATCTATCTCTATAGATCTTGATCCCTAGTATATAGGATGCTTCGCCTAAATCCTTCTTAGAGAAAGTCTTCCCTAGACAACCTTTTATTGTCTGAAGAGTAGGGATGTCATTTCCCATCAATAGTATGTCATCCACATACAATATGATAAATACGATTGTTCTCCCACTAACCCTTTTGTAAGCACAAGGTTCATCTTCATTTTGAATAAAGCCAAACTTGTTGACTACTTCATCAAAATGTAGATTCCAGCTCCGAGATGCTTGTTTCAATCCATAGATTGACCTTTGTAGCTTACAGACTTTATTGACTTCCTTTAGATTGATAAAACCCTTAGGTTGTGTCATGTACACATCCTCGAGTAAATTTTCATTAAGGAATGTTGTTTTAACATCCATCTGCCAAATATCATAGTCATGATAAGCTACAATGGCAAGCATGATCCTGATGGATTTAACCATGGCAACTGGTGAGAAGGTCTCACCATAATCAACACCTTGAATTTGACGGAATCCTTTCGCAACCAATCTACCTTTATAGGTTTGAACATTTCCATCCATGTCAGTCTTCTTCTTGAAGACCCACTTGCACCCTATGGGTTTTACCACTTTGGGTGGATCCACCAAGGTCCATAGCTTGTTGGTGTACATGGATTCCATCTCAGATCTCATAGCTTCGAGCCATTTCTCATATTCTGGTCCCTTAGTAGCTTCTGGATAGGAAGTTGGCTCATCTTCTATGCCCAATTCATCACTATCTTGAGTCACGAGAAATCCAAATCTCTCAGGCTCAAGTCGTGTCCTACTAGACCTACGAGGTTCCTGTGTTACATTTGGAACTTGAAATTCCACAACAATTTGTGAGTCTTCATGTTCCTTATGTACCTCCTCAGGTTCTCTGCTTTCTTGTTGGTCTCGAACTTCTTAGAGCTCTACATTCCTCCCACTAATTCATTTGGAAATAAATTCCTTTTCAAGAAATACAGTAGTCCTAGCAACAAACACTTTGTTGTCAGTTGGTGTATAGAAGTAGTATCCCCGAGCTTCCTTGGGGTATCCAACAAATAGCATTTTTCTGATTTGGGTCCAAGCTTTTCAGGAAATTGTTTCCTAACATAAACTTCACATCCCCAAATCTTTAACATAGACAAATTGGGACGATTCCCATTCCATATCTCATATGGTGTCTTTTGAACCGATTTAGAGGGTACACGGTTAAGTGTAAACACTACAGTTTCAAGAGCATATCCCCAGAACGATATTGGAAGTTCGGCTGAACTCATCATTGATCGTACCATGTCTAATAATGTATGATTCCTTCTTTCTGACACACCATTATGTTGTGGTGTACCAAGTGGAGTCCATTATGATATAATACCACGGTCTCTCAGAAGGTCGTCAAACTCTTGGCTTAAGTATTCGCCACCTCGATCTGAATGGAGTTCTTTAATACTCTTACCAAGTTGCTTCTCTACTTCATTCATGAAAGTCTTGAACATTTAAAGAGTTTATGACTTGTGTTTCATAAGATATACATAGCCATACCTACTGAGGTCATCAGTGAAGGTAATGAAGTGCTAATAGCCTCCTCTAGCATTTTATCTAAATGGTCCACATACATCAGTATGTATGAGCCCTAGCAGATCACTGGCTCTCTCACTGTGTCCAGTGAAAGGAGTCTTGGTCATCTTCCCTAATAAACATGCCTCACATTTCTCCAGTGATTCAAAATCAAAAGATTCTAGATAACCATCCTTATGGAGTCTAGATATGTGCTTCTCGTTTATGTGCCCAAGATGACAATGCCATAAGAATGTTTTGTTTGAGTTGTCATGTTTTAACCTTTTACTATTTACGTTATATATGCTAGTCTCAAGTTATAATAAGTAGATACCATAAGACATAGGGGAATTACCATAAAAGATCTCATCTTTAGATATAGAAATTATTCCATTCTTAATGTGAAATTCAAATCCACTCTTATCCATACAAGATACAAAATTAATATTTCTATTAATGGAAGGTACATAATAGCAATTCTCTAATTCTATTACAAGGCCTGTAGGCAAAGATAAACTAATAACTCCAATTGCGGTGGCAGCAACTCTTGCTCCATTAGCAACCCGCAGCTTGACTTGGCCCTTTCATAAAGGCTTACTTCTTATCAGATCTTGCATATTAGAACATATGTGAGATCCACATCTGGTATCCAGTACCCATGATGAAGAAGTATTTAAGTTTATCTCAATAACGTATATACCTAAAGTGGAGATCTCTATCCCCTGCTTCTTCTTCCTCAGTTCCTCCAGGTAGAGAGGACAGTTTCTTTTCCAATGTCTAGGCTGGTGACAATGGTGACAACTGCCTTCTTTGGAGATCCCACCTTTAGCTTTGAGCGCAGATGACTTTGGCTTCTGCCCGTCTTTAGAACCTTTCTTAGCCTTGCCTTTACCTTTTGACTTTCCCTTTGCCTTGGTGATCACCATCACAAACTTGGGCTTGTCTTTCTTCATCTGTGCTTCAGTTGTCCTCAACATGCCCAACAATTCTGACAATGACTTGTCAAAATTGTTCATGTTTTAGTTCATGAAAAAATGATTATATGATTTAGGAAATGATTGTAGAATCACATCAGTGGCAAACTCTTGACCTAGGGGAAATCCCAACTTGGATAGGCTTTCCACGTACCCAATTAAAGTGAGTATATGGGTGCCAACTGAGTCTCCCTCTTTCATCTTGCTCCTGAACAAAGCCTTTGAGACATCATATCTCTCCTGTCTTGCTTGATGTTGATACATGTTCTTGAGATGTGTTACCATTTCCATGACATTCATGTTCTCATGCTGCTCTTGCAACTCATAGTTCATTGAGCACAACATCAGGCACTTGACATCCATGGCATCATCAAGGTGCTTCTTGTAAGCATCCTTTTCAGCCTTGGGCGCATTTACAACGGGTTCCACTGGCTCTGGTGCTTCAAGGACATAGAGCTTACGCTCATGTGTGAGAACAATTCTCAGCGTCCTAAACCAGTTTTGAAAGTTGGTTCTAGTGAGTTTGTCCTTCTCAAGGACCGTTTGCAACGAGAAAGTGTGAGTGTTCTTTGCCGTTTGATTGCTACAAAAGAAAAAATGTGCATTTAGTCCAAAACATTTTGACTTGTAAAGATTTGATAAACGAGATTAATTAGGCCTTTAATTAATTATGCTCCCACTATTTTATTCAAATTGATAGCCCTCACTATCAACTCGGAAGATTACAACGCACAACCTTCTAGTGAGCTAAGACCCAAACTAATTGGATCAATGCCCAGCCAACGCCGACGTCACAGACCAAATACTAAGGTAGGAAACTTTTTCCAATTGCATCATATGCAACTCTTGGATAGATGATCATGTACAACTCCTTGCCATGATGCATATGTGTGCCTCTAGGTACTTGATCATATCAAGCTTCCCTAGTTAAGTCCAACCCATAAGCCAACACGATGGGTCTGCACCCTGCGGAGGCAGACCCACATACCCACCATCACACTTCCACGAGATAGACAGTGTACCACGCGGAGGTGTGCCCACACATAGTCGATCAAGCTTTTCATGTGTGTTGCTTTATGGAAGGCAACTAAAACTTAATATTATTAATTGAGGGGTTTTATTAATACATATACATATCCAAACACTACATACTTATAGTACGTATTATATACTACTACATCCACAACCATAAACGATAGACATGCAATCACAAACACAAATACATCGATTATGGCCATACTATTGTAATCCTTTGGAGCAACAAAGGATTACGGTCCACCTATGGTCTTATGCATCTCATGCAACACCTGTGAATCAACCTGTAAGCCTGTAATGATCAACATTACAATGAACAACTTCATGGATGCTTCGTGAGGTTGGAACTTCAAGTTGCTTCTTGGAATTGGATCTTCTTGTTGCTTCTCCATGGACGCTCCTTGGAGTTGGATCTTCAGGTTGCTTCTTGGAATTAGATCTTCATGGTGCTTCTCCATGGACACTCCTTGGAGTTGGATCTTCAAGTGGCCTCCTTACAACAAGTTTACAAAGACTAAAACTAATCCTATCTCTATTACATCATGTGTACAAATATAAAGGGAAGGAATTAATTACACTTTGAAATAAGAGATGAGGCTCGACATGCAAGCTAAATACTTTATACAAATGTTCCATATGCATCCATTATACATCCATATCATTCACAAACAAATGTATCCACAAGATTGACATCCAAACTCATTCACAACATTCACAAAAGGGGATACTAGGCCATAACCGCGCATGCATTCACCACATAAAATAGATTTTAAAGGCGACGTGTATGTTATCATAGGTATATCTACATATACATATATACATATTAAAATTACAGTACTTGTAATGTGAGACATTCCCCAATAAATACATTTTTGACTCCCACGCAGACTATGTGGGGTACACAGGGTCAGTACCCCTATGCAGGGATCAATATTTTCCATAGTCGATGGAATTTTACATCCGTGCACTTAGGAAAATCAATATTTTCCATAGTCGACCTCATCCAAAATGTTAAAAATAGAAGCCTACGGCGTATGTGGAATTAGGTTTAGATTTGCACATTAACCGTTTTAATTCACATCATATGCAACATAAAAAATAATATACAATGATTCGATCATATCGAAATGAATCCAAATACGTCGTAGATTGACACTGCTCTAATACCACTATTAGGTTTTATGGAGAAAACATGTGCGGCGGAAGCAATAAAATCCATGTAACCTGAAACAGGATCTCGTCGACAACAACGTATTTAGAAGGAGTGTTTGCTGGATATACCTTATCACGGAGCAAGTCCGGCGATGTCCCGCTGCACGACGGTGCAATGCTGCTGACCTCCACAGACGGAACTTCTTTCCCGTTCACTGTCGTAGGAAGATCCGGCGGTGCTCCTTTGCGGCAGTGATGTACGCGGCTCGTAAAGTGCACGGATGGTCGTTGATGCCCTCTGAACACAGGTGTCTCTGCGTTTGCATCTCTACTTCGTCCACACGGATGGATTGGAACTCCACATAATGCTTCCTAAGCCAGCGGGAAGGAGTCGTGTCTGTGCGGCGGCGTTCTAGTGGCGCGTTGCTCTCCTTTCTCTCCTAAGGACGGCGACGGCTAGGGTTTACGTGTGTGAGCATAAACTAAAAGTGTCTCTCGATATCTTATATAGATATCGGCCGTCAATCCTCCTTTAAATAGGATAAGAAGGGAAGTAGGGTTTCCAAAATCCATCGGTAAACAGAAACGTTGTGTTAATTAAAATGCTCGTGGATTAATTAGAATATTATTGAATTTATTAATTAACAAAATAATCGTATTAATTGATTAATTAATATATGACTCCATGCAATCGCTTGGGATGGCTCTATGGGCATATATATACCAACAATTAGGGCTTACAAATTGAGGATTTATCATAATACAAAGATCACCCTTAACTTTTTTTTCAAACTCTTTGTTTTCTCACGTTGAATCACATAAATAAACTTTAAAAGAGAATTAAACCTTGAATACTCTAATATAATCTCAACATTAATGATACACATCCATACATTCATTTCGTTTCTCACACTTCCGTGTACATACGACATGATAATCAAATCCAATCTCTCTTATTAAAGACACAAAGATACAAACATCTTTACAACTCTCTCACATTAATACAATGACCTACAATGATAGGGACCGACTGAGCTTAACTATACTCAAACTTAACTCTTGTGGAAGATCTACTCTGATGTAATGATATCTTCTTCAAGTCCATGTGATTTCCCTAAAAATATTGAGTAGAGGGGTGAGCTTAGTTGCTCAGTGAATGAGTACTTCAAAGAAACAGTCTAAAGCATTGATATAATTATAGATATACTTTTGAGAAATTGATATCAATTATAACAATAGAAATCTTTAGAGAGTCTAATAATTGACAATCATGAATATGGCAGGATACTCTAAATATCTATAAGTGTGAATCAATATGTGAAATGCTTGATTTATCATAAAGAGAACTAATAATTCAGAAACATACAAAGAATAATTGAATAACTATACACACGTGTTTGACCTCTCATTCATTTTATTATGCCATGATCATATGCAGTGTACTCTACATATGAAGACTCATAGTGCACTACGAATACATCGTACAAGACTTAGCAGACACACCTGGGAAATGCTAAGTCTGACTACTCTCCTGGTCTGCAATAGGGAAATGGCTCTCTGGCCTAAACTAGACTCCTCCTCTAACCTGAGCACACAGACAGAGGGTCAAGCCACCTCTTAGCTTTTCTGTACTCTAGTGCCACCAGGACTTCTAGTTGATGTTGGATACTGCAAACTATAATTTAAGGATACTTCCACTAGGTCTTCGTCCCCCGTGCCACCTGGTAGCATGTTCCGACCCCCGTATACAAGACACTGCCAGGGTTAGGTCATTTCACCCCTAAGGCGCAGACCTCACATAGGGGTTCTACGGTGTTCAGGACTCCTAAGTCTATTATTTTATTATTCCTAGAAATCTCTTTCTACATTCTACCCTTCTCTTATTTATGCTTGACTCTAGTATCTCTATGGTGTCATGTCTACTTATTTGAAGTTATAATACAACATCTATATCATTCTAAACTTGGCAGAGCAGTATATTCAAAACATTGTAATATACTGAGTAATCAACATACTATACATGAAGGCAGACTAAAATTCTTAAATAAATAGATTACATGTCCACTTGGCACATACACACTCGAATCGAGCAATTTATCATCTTTTTACACTAATAAGAGTTAATTACTTGACATATGAGTAATCGTCAATAGCACCTGCAACTTATCTGTAATTTCTCAAAGAACGTGCATATCAACCCAAATCTTGAGTTGTGCATCTCATAACTCCATTAAGAGTTAATTACTTATCATGACAAGAATTATTAATAATAATTGAGAACATTGATATCACAATAATTGATTCATTGAACACCCTACCCTTAGGGTCTCATTTAATCACAACAAATGCTACAAAGAAAGATGTAATACATCTATCATGTACTTTTAAAATA
The DNA here is from genome assembly GCA_963693085.1 of Alisma plantago-aquatica. NCBI lineage: Eukaryota > Viridiplantae > Streptophyta > Magnoliopsida > Alismatales > Alismataceae > Alisma > Alisma plantago-aquatica. The sequence goes on from OY856409.1 coordinate 924,829,713, forward strand.
TTTACAACACATGATACATGGGATCTCAATCCCTTATCACATTATTGGGAATTCTCATTCCTTCACATCATTATCATAATTACTGGATCTGGGTATTCAAACCCTTAGATCATCACATAGCATTGTTACCTATGTAATAGGTAACCATTACCTCTAGGTCCTTAGACCAAGGTATTCATTTTACTGGTTGTACAAGTATTCTCATGGCTCACAAGGCCATCACACATCTTGTCACCTCTCACTAAGAAACAACTTATTCACATGGCTCCCATAAAGATTTCATGTGACATAAACATTCATTGAATAAAGACTACTATCAACAAATCATATAAAATCAATATATGTATGAAACCTTGGAACTGAAGTTGAATTTGGGTTTCCATTCCATTCACTAGGATATCATGCATCAATAATAACATTGAATAAATAAAGTCTATCATGTCAAACAAATCCCTTCAAATGGATTTCACGATATCTATTCACAAATATCCAACTTTCCTCGCATCTAGGGCTTCACCCTCTTTACTGAGATATCAAACAAACACTATTCACTTTGAATGAAATCTAAGATAGTATCTGACATATATGTACTATGAATATAGATAAACAATCATTTATAACCAAGGGGATCTAGATAAGCAATTGTCTCTATTTACTTATACAGCAGATTTCAGTCATAGACAAATGCCCTATATTTCAGTTTACTCTTATAACATCTGTGAATAGTTAGGGAATTCTCATTAGGACGTATTGTATACATTTATAATATGATTTTATCATCTGAACTTCATCCAAATAGAGGAAGAATCCATTTCATATCATTTTGCAACAACCTAGAACAAATAGACAATTCAGGGTTTGTAGTCGCATACTAGCAATTAAAGATTATGGATGAATTAACCAATTTTCATGCAATATACTATTTAAAGGAAGTTACCACTCACCCTAAGGTGTGAAAACATCTTAAAAATGTAGCTCATCCCTGAAAATCTCGATCTCATATCAAATTCCTAGCAATTCACCCAATTCTTCTTCCTTTCAACTCAGAAACCCTAAAATGAGGGATTATGAAGAAAGAGTGATAAAAGGGGAAGTTTTGATACCATTTTAGATCAAATCAGAGGAGGGATGGAATTTTGACACGTGAGAGAAGATTCACCATGAAACTATATCCAAAGAAGTTAAACTTACATGATTTCATCATTCCTCAGACCACAAAACCCTAGGTCATCATCTCCATCCATTTCTCCTTTCAAACCCTAACTCTCTCTCTCTAGGATTTTATTTCTCTGGATTGAATCACAAATTATGAGAGATCCTTGTGTGTTAGGTTGACCTTATAGATCAATTGAGCTGCTTGGGTCAACTGCACTTTGACCCCTTACTATACTTTTTCTTATTTCAGTAAATTTTTTTCTGTCATAAAAAGGTTTCTGTAAATTCGTATATTTCAGAGATCAAACCCCACCAAAAATTATGAGAATTTATCATGTTGTGTATAATTGAGTTACAAAGCTTCAGTTAAAATTTTTCATCATTCCATGGTTCCATTAAATAATCAAAAATCAAATAGTGCACTGCTATCTAGAATTCGATAGAAATGTCAGTTAATGTAATTCTTCTACTGATAAGGTCTAAACACATCAAAAAATTATGAAAATTTTACATGTTGTTTATTATTGAGTTTTAGATCTCCGGTTAAACTTTCATATCATTTTGAGTTACGAATAAATAATTAAAAATAAAACACTACACTGTTGAAAAGCACTCTGCAAGCATTTTGATCGAAGTATAGTTCGACCGAGAACCACGTTCAAAGAACACTCAAATATTTTGAAATTTTTCTACAATATACATGATTGAGTTATCCATATCATATCCAAAATTAAATTAAATACAAAATTTTTGAAAATATGAAAAATAATTTACCACATTGCTATCTTGATCAAATTCCATATTCATGTACTATCAAAACCCTAATTTTTGCCAATTAGGGTTTACATTTCTCAAACCCTAATTCTTCAAACTAAAACCATAGTTAGAGTTTATTCTTAGGTTTGAAACATCACAATTGATCTACTATCATTAATCAATTCTAAATGATGTTTAATCTAATCAAGCATGTAATCATTCACGTAAACCTTAGTTTACCAATTAAGCACAAATGTGGTCATTACAATTCTCACCTCCTAAAAAAAAGTTTCATCCCTGAAACATAAATACACAAACAAAGTATATTTAAAGTTTATTTTAATCTTATAAAATCTTACATGTCATTACATTCTTGTATTTTATACTTGAATGTAATTTTCAACATTAAGTCCTTTATTTATTTCCTAATCACAACATGTTAAAACAATTCTCAATGATAACAAACAAATTCTCTATGCCACAATCAATCATAGAGTAGATAGAGAAGCAACCATTTTAATATTTTTATACTCTTGAGGTGTTACCTCAACATTGATAATTTGATTCAACTATCTCAATTCATACGGCTCAATATGTACTATTGTTATGTATTACCTCTATGTCACAAAAGAGAGTTCACATATTGCGAAGGTATGAATTCACTTCACCACCCCCTTCTATTTCTAGATGTTTCTCTCTTTCATCTCTAGAGTGATAGCTGTGCAATGCCGGCGGCTAGCACGAGTGGGACGGGCTTCTCCATTTCGTCCTCCATCCCCGGAGATGTTAGATTGTCATGGGCTGATCCTTTGGTGGATGTGACGGTTGGAAGGTCGTGGGCTTCCACGGTGACTGTGACTCTCATGGTGCATAAGAACCTGAAGCCTGTGGTGGTGGGGGGGACCTGAAAGAACCTTCTTTTAGAGAGAAGGATGATTGGCCTTGGATGAAGATTTCAGAGTCGGTCGCCGAAGCTATGGAGGAATTCCACAAGAACTCATTTATCGTTTAGGTACTATGTAGGAAATGCATCCACGAGCATCTATTGGGCTGGATGTAGAGATCGTGGAAACCAAAGGGCAAATTCCAATGTGTGTTGATTCTGGGCAGAATGTTCCTGGCGAAGTTTGCTTCGGCGGAGGACATGGGAATAGCGCTGGACAAAGGCTAGTGGTTCTTCGACCACAAACTTTTGTTGATGAGGAAGTGGTCTCCTGAAGCGGACCTCTGAAGGGCGGCACTGACATCGGCTCCTATGTGGATCACATTACCTGACATCAGACAGCAGTGGTCCAGGCAAGTAATTACAATCATTGCTCACGCCATTGGGTTCCGAAGGTGGTATATTTCTAGGGCCATGGCAGGTATGAGGGAGTGGCACACATTTTTGTGGAGATGGCTGCGGATGGGGCGACACCCCCGGTGGTGATGCTGGAGATGCCAGATGGGAAGGAGTTAGAAGTTAGAGTCATTTATGATGCCTTGTCGAATAAGTGCACCACCTGCAAGGTGTTCAGACATGAGTTCGGTTGCTGCCCTTGGGAGCAGACCACTCTGACTGATATCTCAATGAAGATGAATGATGGGAGGATTGCTAAAGGGAAATCTAGGACTCGGAAGGAAAGGAGAATTGCCAATACCGCCCTCCCCCCAACCATCCTAGGGGGCGATCCAGAAGGAATGGTAAGTCCTTACCCCCAACTCTGAACAGGAAGGGGAAGGAGAAGGTCCAAGAAGTCCACGAGGCCATCACCACCACAGTGGAGGTTGGCAAGCCCTCAAGGCAAGAAGCAGTCTGAGGGGCCCAACATGAAGAAGAGGTGTTCATTTATAAGCCAGCAGACACCACAGCCACCACAACCTGTACTCAGACCTTGGGCAGGGAGGAGATAGATGTGGATGCCACATGCACCACTAACCAGTTCTCTACCCTATAGAAGTTGGTGGAAAAGGTGGCCATCACTGGTGGCAAAAGAAGTAGAAGCCCAAGGATCACATGCACCACAAGAAAAAAGAAGAAAAGCAGGAGCAACTCTGGAGAAGGGGGCGGCTCCAACAAATTTTAATCATGTCCATCCTCCCATGGAATGTGTGAGGTGTTTCGCTAGCTGAGAAACAAAGAAGGTTGTGAGTAGTGATAGAGGAGGAGAATGTCTCACTTGTATTCATTCAGGAGACTAGGATAAGAAGAGTTGTTGTGGAGAGGATTGCCACCCTTTTCCCTACAGGTTGGGCGAACCTTTCTAACATTCACTACAGAGATGGAGCCAAGATAGCTATTGGGTGGAAGCTGGATACTTGGGATGTGGATGTGATTAGTATCACAGACTAAGTAGCTACTGTCAGCTACTATAACAAAGGAGGTATGTCCTTCATTGCCTCATCTGCATATGGGGAGAGACTGGAAAGAGATAGATCCAGAATGTGAAGGTCGATCAAATAAAGCACACAGGACCAAATCCCTTGGTTGGTGTGGGGAGACTTCAATAACATCCACAAGAACAATGAGAAGAATGGTGGAAGGCTCGTTCCAGCCAGGATCATGGATACCTTCAACAACACCATGGATGCGGCTAGCTTGATGGAGTTGAACACAGTGGGTGGTGTAACCATGTGGTCCAACAAGCAGGGGAATCTTAGAAGAATCTCTACCAAGCTAGACAGAGGCCTTGTCAATGAAGAATGGCTCAAGGTCTGGCCTAGATGCACTATCCTTCACGAGAATGATCCTCTCAGCGACCACAGTTGGATGAAGATCAACTTCTTATCCCCTCCGGATGTGGTTAGACCCTTCAGGTTCTGCAACTGGTGGTGTGATTGGGATGGTTTCAAGGAGATAGCCACTAAAGCTTGGGATGAGGAGATAGTGGGCAACCCTCTGTGTATTGTCATTAAAAAGCTACAAAACTATAAGAAGGAGATAAGGAGATGGTCCAAGGAGGTGGTTAACCTTAAGAACCTGACACTTCAAGCTAGAAAGACCTATAAGGAGGAAGCTAAGAGATCTCATGAACATCCTGCTGATGATGAACTTGTTGAAGACTGGATGAAGGCGGAACACAGACTTAATCAATTGCTCAAGGTGAACGAAACTTTCTACTGGCAAAGAAGTCGGTTGAAGTGGATTAAGGATGGCAACCTCAACACCCGCACCTACCATGCAGATATTAGAAAGAAAGAGATGAAGCAAACTATTCACCAACTCATCAAACATGATGGCCAACTAGCCAACAGTAGACTAGAGATAGTTGATCACATCATTGATTTCTTCACCTCGTTATACAATCATCATTATGACAGTTGCACTACAACTGACGAAGATTTCTACCCACAAGACAAAGTCACTAATGCCATGAATGAAGCTTTATGCTCCAACATCGATGAGGCCGAAGTCAAATGCGTAGTGTTTGACATCAATACGAGCAATGCTCCAGGGCCAGACAGATTCAACAGTAAATATTTTCAATACATGTGGGACCACATCGAGGATGATATTACCAGAGCAATGAATTGGTTAATGAATGGAGGGAATATGGTGTGAGCCGTGAATCATACTTTCATCAAGCTTATCCCTAAAAAGAAGGATGCAAGATTGATCACCCACTACCGACTGATTTCATGTTTCTCATTCGTCTACAAGATCTGGGCCAAAATTTTGTCCAATCGCCTGAAGCCTCGTCTACCCGATCTGATCTGAAGAACAATGTGCCTTCGTGAAGGGAAGAAGAATAGCGGACAGTGCTTTGCTGGCGGCGGAGTTTCTCACTAGCTTCAACATCTGACACTCTAGTGCCAAAGCATGTGTCAAGATCGATTTGACAAAGGCCTATGACTACGTGTGGTGGGATACTATGTGGAACATAATGAAAGCTATGGGCTTCTCCAGTAGATGGACCACCATTCTAGAACAATGTGTTACAACTACCTCATTCTCCATCCTCCTCAATGGAGGCCCAGTAGGTATGATCAAGGCTACTAGTGGCTTGAGGTAGGGGGACCCCCTATATCCCCTACTCTTCACCATGGTTATGGAGGGGCTGACTTCTATGATAAAAAAGGAGGAAGTCAAAAATCTTATCAAACCTTTCAAAGTGCAAGGGGTTAAAGTGAAGACCCATCTCATCTTTTTCGACGATGAGATGCTATTATCCACAGGCCATTCCAACATACTACACGAGTATAAGAAGTTGCCTGAAGGTTTTTGCAGAATCACGTGCCTTTACATCAGTGACATTAAATCCCACATCTACCTCTCCAGATCTTGTAACGATAGGAGGGGTAGATTGAAAATAGCTATGGGGCTGAATAGTGGTAGAATGTCATTGTTGTACCTTGGGGCTCATGTCACTGGTGGAAGAGGCATCTCCAAGGATTACTCAATATGCCTAGATGACACGATTTTACCATGTGTATAACGCAAGTGCACGCGTCAATGTAATATAGGCCTTTGTGAGGCCCGAGTCGAACTCAGGGACATAGAACTATCAGTAGACTACTACTAATTGTTCGCAATCAGCTAGAGCGGTTAAAATGGTTTTGAGAGTTGATTAAAAAGAAAAAGAAAATAAAAGAAAGCAAAGCAATCGATTAAATGTTGAGTTTAATCAATTTAGATGGGAATCTTTAGGATTGTGGTTTCACCGTGGGTTCTCGATGTATGAATTTCCATATAGCTAATCAATTTCATCTCTCATTCCTAGCAGTGGCATGTAGTCAGAATTGTTCACTATCATGATACAATTCACTACCTAAATCTAGGTCGGTTCCACTGCCGTAGTAACATATACCCTAAACTAGGTGCATTAGAATCAACCTCTGGGTTTCCACCATTAACCGTACATCACCTTGTTCAAGGAATTTATGAGTTAATGTGAATTTAGTCTCTTTTCAACCATTAATTCTTCTTTCAAAGCAATTAAAGGCATTAGATTATCATTAGGGTGATCAGTCATAATGATATATTAGAGAAAACGAAATCATACCACGAATTTAAGAGATAAAATATGCATTACTATGATAAAAACATCATACAACGATTACCCGGGCTACTCCCGGTCCTAAAGACAAAGGGGATTAGCCCTGCATGTTCATCTCAGAGCAAGACATGGTGGAAGAAATGGAAAACATATAGAAAATGTGGATGAAGTGATGTAAACCCCTGAACAGAGAAGATCCAAGCATTCCTCGATGTAGAGTACACGATCTACAGCCTTTCGGCGGTGGAAAATGTCCTCTTCGGCTCTTGGAATGGTCGGGGCATGCTTCCGGGCTCCGTTCTCCTCTCCAACTCTCCATGGGATGTGTGCAATGGCTAATGACGTGCTAGATTGCCCTTGGCCGCCATCATTAGGTATAAACACCAAATTAGATCATCGAAATATCACCACTATTGGATTTGGGCCGATCTGGAACAAAAACTAATCTGACGACATCGATACCATTGACGCGGGTCGATGGTATCGACCCTTCATGATATCAATAGGTTTCCTTTCCTCTCTGTCGTTCAACCTGATGCATACTCGATACCATCGACGCAGGTCGATGGTATTGACACCCTTAGGCATCAGTTTTATCACCTTTCTGACACTGAAGTTGTAGAGCGTCGATAGTATCGATGTTTCAGTCGATAGTATCAACCGGTTGATCGCTGGCAGCCTAAAGGTAACTCGCTACCATCGACTTTCCCATCGATGGTATCGACACTACTTGGCTCCTCGCGGCTGTCTCTCTGTGACTGTGTCCATACTATCGACAGATGTCGATGGTATCGACAACTGTATATATGTGTTTTTTCCTGAAATTGCAAGACAAAGCCAAATCAGCCAAGCTAACATGCGTCAATATGATTATTTATAATAAAAAAGATACAATATGCGAGATTTGATATAGAATGAAATTATAGACTAAAGTGAATGAATCATACAATATTAACCACCAAAGTGACTAATAAACACATAAAACACATATAAAACAAGTCTATAAAAGTGACTCCAAATCATCGCATCAAACTCCCCTAAGCTTGAACATTGCTCATCCTCGGGCAACAAAACTTTTAGAATAGAATTTCGAGGGTCAACTAAAGAACAGATTATCACAACAGACTTTTCCATATGATCCACGCCAGACATTCACATTTCGGCCCTTACTAAACACAGAATGATAATTACCCTCAATGCAACAATTATCATCCATAAAAGATATCTACCTCAAAATTGATGAACACTATCACATAATGTAGTTAACATAATCAAATCCTTTGGTTTAGGCTTGGTACATCTTTGTGATCTTCTATCTACGTTGCTCATTTCCTACCTACCATCTAAATGGAAGCAGCTCTCCTGATATTAATGAGTGAGGAGATGATCACGGTGGCCTACCAATTCGAGCAACGGGTGGATGGAATAGGTGACTGTGGTAGAAATGGAAGAAAAATACAGTTTTAACATGCACAAATAACAATAATGACCTAAATGATGCATATGCAAATGAAAATGCCCTAATGCCTACATTTTGGGTGGAAGTTCCTACTATCCTATCTCATGCGAGATAGAATATCTACAAGCTACATAATGTGCTTATTCTTCATATTATACGGGTGAGACAAGATCTTTTCTCCCTCTAGAACCAGCCTTTTTTTTCTCTTTTTTTTCTTCTTTCTTTCAAAGCCCTTCTTTCTCTCAAATTGGCTAATGCAAAATGTATAATATTTTTCAGAATTTTTTTTTCATTTCAGGCTTATTTTCACATAACGAGTCACCCTCTTCTCTTATTTTTCAGAAGAAATAAAGCACGACTTGTCCTATATGCTCAAAAATATGTTAAAATGCAACTACATGAGATCAATTATGCAACTATGATGACAAGCACTCAAGAATGTGTGCATGCATGATTCATCTAAAAAAAATTTCATTTTCCATTTTTTCTGCAAAATCGAACTAAAACACAATCCTACCTAAATGCTATGCAATCAAAAGATGAAAATCGTAATGTTCTTCCAATTCTTATGGTGGAGTGTGAAAACAATGGGGTGGATAGATTACAAGATTAATTGCCTGAACCATTGGAAAATATTATGTGTCCCTCCTTACTGACCTGTGTAACAATTAAGAGGTTTCTCTCTCTTATTTCAGATTAGGGTCTCATTACCCTTTGGTCAGTTTAGGCTCAAACAACCAATTCTGTCCACTTTTCATGAATCATAGGCATGTACAGTTGTGGTTTTCTATTTTAAAGTTGACAAACCCAATTATTTCCATAAGTCATGTGCTCAAGGTTGAACAAAACAAGCTTACAAAATCACTAATTTTTTTTTAAAATTGACCTCGAATTCCCATGTGACAAACACAGAGATGACACATTACATTAGACATCCACAATTACACTAGATAGAGTGTAGATCCTAAAAACTAAGAAAATTACTAAAACAACAGGAAAGGCAAATAATTGCTAAAAACTAAAAGTAAAATCTAGAAAAAGATAGAAGTTGTTCCATCTCCCCCCCCAAGCTTGAATTCGACTATGGCCTCATAGTCAAAAATAACCTTAAAAGGTGTAACAGTGATACCGATCATTGGTCAGGTGGTAGATGGTATTGCGGAGCGGTGGGGTCCCATGATGGATACTGCCCCTGAAAATTTGGATCATACGGGGCATGGGCGGAGGTTGAGGATATCCCCTGAAATAGTTCTGGCTCCAATAGTTGTCGTAAAAAGGTTGTTGCTGCATCTCCATCCTATGCAACCTATCATGAATATTTTGTTGGTTGGCGAGGAGGAGGCGCTCATTCTTGTAGACGGCATGTTGGTTCACGAAAAGCCAATTCGTGGTATCCTGAATACCGGTGAAAGAAGCAGTATGCTATTGTTGGGTCTGCTGAATCTCCTACAACATTGAGTGCATCCCCTACATCGAATAGGCATCCTCTCCTTGTTGAGAGGGCTGAGGTGGTGGAGGCTGCGAAGAAGATGATGCGCCCTGGTGGAAGAGGGGACGCTTCCGCGGTGCCACTCGTGCCCGAAGAGGCGTGAAAGCCTCCTCTTCCTTTTCATGCTCGTCGCCATCATCATTTTTTTTGTCGTCCTCGTATTCCTCTTCATCGGAGTTGTCGATGGCGATGATGGGCCACCTGAAGTGCTGAGTTCCCTCGATGTTGAAGACGGGGTCTGGAAGCACACATTCTTGATATGCGTGATTGACATGGCAATGTGCATAAGCCACGCCATCACAGAGCATAAGGAGATTGGAGTGGTGTAGATGATGTAGGTTGACCTTGTTCCTATTGGAAAGCGGAGCGAGTTGGGAAAAATCCAACCCAAGGTAGAGAGCCAACGGTGTGATGAGCCCTCCAAAGTGGATAGGAGCTTTTCATGTACTCCTCTTCACGCCAACACACGTGTCAAGAAAAACACGCCCCAATTGCACTCCTCTCGCTTCAGCAGCTTATACAAAAAGAACAAATTTGTCTCCTAAAATTTACTAAGCGAGAGATCGCCCCGAACAAAAAGAGTAGTGTAAAACATGCGGTGCAGAATCCTCACAAAAGGATGCTCGAAGTCGGCGACGGTTGTGTTGCGGTAGCTGACAGACTTGTCTGGAGGTGCGGTCACCAGCTAGATGAAGATGTCATCGTAATCGGTCTGGTTTTCTGGCCTCCGGTGCTGGTCTCTTCTGTGATTCCAATTGTAGATGGAATTGAATTTATTGAGGGTGAGAGTGTAATTGTTGTTGTAGATCCAGAAGGAAAAGCGACCATGTATCCATTCTCGATCAGTGGCGATGAGGTCGTTCGGCACGACACATATGTCCAGTGACGCCATGAACTCTGCCATGAGCTCTTTGTATGTCGGCCACTCACCAAAAAATGGTTGGCCGTCAGCGTGGAACTCCATCTTGTCGGGCCTCGTGCCCGTATTCCTTGCTTTCCCTTGAAGGACATAAGCAAGATTGGTCTCGAACCCAAGGTAACGAACCATGTCCCGATCAACATATCGGGCTGGCTCGATTTTCCTCTTCAGCAACTCCTCGTATACCTTCTGTACTTCCGCAAAAGGATGAACAATCCTCGAACAAGGAATCGATCTAGGTGGTGGAGGAACAAACGTCGGAATCTCCATTGGGACCGCCCTTGAAGAAGATTCTCCTTTCGTCCGCACCATTGTTGCAGAGAGAAAGGGAATAGGAGATAGAGCTCAGTGAAGGTCAGAGAAGACGATCTCCGCTCAGTGCAGAGCTCGGTGAAGATATCCCGATCCTTGGATGCTAGAAGAAGGCCTCTTATCACTCAACAATGCTCAAGACACAAGTGGAAGGAAGACACTCTGAAGGTGTGAAAAGATTTGACAATCAACCTTTTCTTTTATAACTGAGTCTGTCGCTATTGTGGACCCGTCGATACCATCGACGGGGTGTCGATGGTATCGACACCTGTAGCACAATCTGGGTCTTCGCTAGTATCGACGGTTGTCGATTGCTTGATGTGGGGACCTGGATCGATGATGCGTCGATACCATCGACACAGGTCAATGGTATCGACCCATCCCACTGATCGACTTCCTTGATTTAGCGGACGCCGTTGATTTCTTCTCACAGATCGATGACATGTCGCATCGATACTATCAATGCAGGTCGATGGTATCGGATCTTCATGGATCAATCACCCTCGCAAGGCCCGACCGCCACTTTTTGACTGTAGTCAGGTCGATACCATCGATAGGTCCATCAATGGTATCGACTTCACTGATAAAATTGTCTATAAATCTTCAGGGATCTCACGAGTATTGACATCCTAGTCGATACTATCGACCCCGGTCTGCCTTTTTCTTCAGCGTCTCTGATGGTAGGTCGATACCATCGACGAGACCGTCGACGGTATCGACTCAGAAAATTCTCTACAGTCGCCTACCTATACCCATGTCTCTACCATCGACATCATAGTCGATGGTATCGACTCTGCCTCATCCCTGCACACTGAACAAACAATCAAGGTATCAATTTTACACTATAAACAAAATTAAACCAAACTAACTTGTAAATGCGAAAGAAAATGGATTAAACTACCAATGGTTGGGTTGCCTCCCAACAAGCGCCCTTATTTAACGTCTTAGGCTAGACAAAAATCAAGCTTAGCATGCATCCTTCAGTGCTATGAGTTTGACCTCATGCACTTTCCTCGTGTAATCCTCACCAAAGTACATCTTCAACCTTTGTCTGTTGACTAGAAATGTCGTCTCTCCATCATGCACCAGGATGGCACCATGTGGTCGTACCTCCTCCACCATGAAAGGTCCACTCCACCGGGATTTCAATTTCCCAGGATGAAGCTTCAACCTCGAGTTGAACAATAGCACATGATCTCCATTTTTGAAAGACACACAGTTGAATGTGTCGATCGTGAATGAGTTTTGTTCTCTCCTTGTAAATCCTTGAGTTTTCATAGGCGTTCATCCTCAGCTCATCTAGCTCATTGAGCTCTAGCATTCCTTTCTTCCCTGTCACATCATAAGTCAAGTTAAGCTTCCTTAGCGCCCAGTGCGCCTTATGATCCAACTCTATCGGTAAATGGCAGGCCCACCCATAAGCCAATCTAAAAGGCGTAGTGCCTATAGGTGTCTTAAATGTCATTCTATATGCCCATAAAGCATCCGGTAACAAAGTACTCCAGTTCTTTCTTGTCGAAGCCACTGTGCGCTCCAAAATTTGCTTGATTTCTCTATTGGACACCTCGACCTGCCCTTGTGTCTACGGGTGGTATGGGGTACCAATATTGTGCTTTACCCCATACTTTCTCAACAACGCAGCAAACTTTTGATTTTTGAAATGGGTGCCTCCATCGCTGATAATCATCCTTGGCACACCAAATCTACAGAAAATGTGATCTTTTACAAACCTGCACACTACAACAACATCATTAGTCCTTGTGGGTATTGCCTCTACCCACTTCGATACATAATCAACAGCCATTAAAATGTACAAATTAGAGTTTTAGGACACAAAGCGTCCCATAAAATCAATGCCCCACAGATCAAATACCTCAACTTCTTGAAACACGTTGAGGGGCATCTCTTGTCGCTTTGAAATATTACCTGCCCTTTGATAGGAATCGCATCTTCACACATATTCGTATGCGTCTCACAAGAGTGTAGGCCAATAAAGACCACTCTCTAGCACCTTGGCCACCGTTCTTGAACTCGCATGATGACCACCGGTGGGCAGTGTATGACAATGACTAAGTACACTGTCATATTCTATCTCTGGTACACACCTGCACAAGACGTCATACCTACATTGATTTAACAAAATGGGATCATCCCAGAAATAGTATCTCAAAGAATGGAAAATTTTCTTTTTCTCTTGATATGTCCAATCATCTGGGATTATTTTATAGGAAAGATAATTAACAATATATGAAAACCATGGATCCTAGGATTGTACAGAAATGATTTGCTCATCCGGGAATGTCTCGGTAATGGGTATATTAATGTCCTTCTCATCTACCCGTTCTAACCTAGACAAGTGGTCCACAACCATATTCTCAACTCCCGCCTTATCTTTCAATGCCAAATTCTTGTAGCAATAAGATCCACCTAATCAATCTAGGTTTGGCATCTTTCTTTTCCATCAAATATTTTATGGCGGCGTGGTCTGTCCATACCACAACTTTTGACCCTACTAGGTATTGCTGAAATTTTTCGAATGCAAACACGACGGTGAGCAGTTCTTTTTCAATTGTGGTGTAGTTAAGTTGTGCTTCATTTAAAGTCTTAGATGCATAAAAAATCACAGTGGGTTTGTTTTCAAAACGCTGTCCTAGAATGACCCCTACTGCGAAATCTGAAACATCGCACATTAATTCAAAAGGTTTTGTCCAATCCAACGTTTGAACAACCGGTGCAGAAATTAACTTCTCCTTGAGCACATTAAAAGCATATAAACACTTCTCATTAAAGTCAAACATTGCATCTTTCTCAAGCAGTTCATATAATGGTTTAGTGATTTTTGAGAAATCTTTGATAAAGCGGCTATAAATCTTGTGTGACCGAGAAAACTTCTCACCCCTTTTACCAAATAGGTGGGGGTAATTTTGAAATAACCTCAATCTTAACTGGATCCACCTCCAGCCCCTTGCTAGACACTTTATGTCCAAGCACAATCCCTTCACTAACCATCATATGGCATTTTTCCCAGTTGAGAACTAAATGTGTGTCCTCACATCGTTGTAAAACTTTATCCAAATTATACAAGCACTCATCAAAAGATGTGCCATAGATGGAAACGTCATCCATGAAGACCTCTAAACAACGCTCAACCATATCAGAGAAAATGGCCAGCATTCAGTGTTGAAAGGTCGTTGGTGCATTGCACAAACCGAAAGGCATACGACGATATGCAAATGTTCCATAGGGACAAGTGAAGGTAGACTTCTCTTGGTCCTTAGGATAAATGGAAATGTGATTGTAGACGAAATAGCCCTCTAGAAAACAAAACTAGTAGTCAATCTAAAATTTGATTGATGAACGGAAGAGGAAAATGATCTTTCAACGTGGAAGAGTTTAATCGGCGATAGTCAACGCACACCCGCCACCCGGTTACCAATCGGGTCATGACCGGCTCATTTAACAAGTTGTGAGTGACAGAAGTTCCCCCCTTTTTAGGGACTACATGTGTGTGGCTTACCCACGTCAAATCGGAGATAGCATAAATGATGCCTGCAGAAAGGATCTTGATCACCTCCTTTTTGACGACATCCATCATGCTTGGATTGAGTCTGCGTTGTGGCTGGATTACAGGTTTGGCTCCTTCCTCGAGCCCGATCTTGTGTTGGAAAAGTGTAGGGGAGATCCCCTTGATATTCACGACTGACCACCCGAATGCACCACGGTGGTTCTTCAGCACAATCATCAATTGATCCTCTTCCTCGAAACTCAGATATACCAAGATAATCACCTGCAGTCTTTCACCATCGGCTAAGAATGCATATTTCAAATGAGGCGGCAGTGGCTTCAATTCTTACTCTGGTGGACTGATAAAAAATGACTGAAGCGGTGGTGGGAGTGGCCCAAGATCTTCATAATACTTAGCATAATCGCACGGCAGCACTTGAAGCATCTTGACACATTCTTGTAACAACTTGCTTCTCATCCAGTCATGCATTATATTGACAAGGCAAGCTTCAAGAGGCAGTTCTAGATATGCATCAAGGACAGAACTTGCTATTGCATCATCTTCAGTAGAAAGAGGGATTTCTGCCTCTTCATCATTTGGAAAACCCACAACCCTACAAAGAGAAACAACATTGGTATGTTCCATAATGTCTACAACTAGTGTCCCCTTCTCTAACTTGGTCATTACATGAGCCATATCTAGAAACAAATTCCCTAGACAAAGAGAAATGTTTTGATCAAAATGTTTCACCATGCGACACTGCTCCTTTGCTTTTGATTGTGTTGTGCTTGGGGGCATAACCATTTCAAATCGGTCATCCGAGATTCCCAATGTCAAAAGGCCTCATCCCATCTCAAGTATCATATTTGTAGTAGCTTGGAAGGGTCTTCCAAGGAGTAGCTCATTTCCTTGTTCATCTTACATTTCCATTACCACAAAATCTACTGGAAATACAAACCTTTCAACTTTAACCAGAACATCCTCACAGATACCATACGGCTTTACCACAGAATTATCCGCTAGTTGAATCGTCATGTTGCTGTGTATCGATTCTTTAAGTCCCAGCTTGTTGAAAGTAGAAAGAGGCATCAAATTGATACTTGCCCCGGAGTCACATAATGCTTCGCCGAATTTCACCTTACCAATGTAACATGAAATATTAAAGCAGCCCAAATCTTGTCTTTTAGGTGGAAATATGCCCATAATGAAGGCGTTCACTTGCTCCTTAAGAACCACCACTTCTGTATCAGAAATCTTCCTCTTCTTTGTTATTATATCTTTCAGAAAGTTGCCATAAGAGGGTATCTGCTCTATTACTTCTAATAGAGGAATGTTAACATAAAGTTTTCTAAAGTTGTCTAGGAACTTCTTGAACTGAGCGTCCACTTTCTTAGCCTTCAAACTGTTTGGATACGGCACTGGGCCTGTTTGTGCCCTTTGATGCGTCGGCACATATGGTGTCCTCTTCTGCGTCTCTTCCTCAGCAATGGGTTCTGGTGTGGCTTCCTCTACCACATCAGCTATCGGCTCTGTGATTGTAACCTCCTCTGTGGCCTCACCTATGGTTTCTGGCTGGGGTGTGCTCAGTTCATCGGCACTGGGGTTTAAAATATTCTTACCACTCCATAGCAGAATTGCCTTAGCTTGTTGGTTTCCCCCTGGAATGTTTGTATTTCTGGGAAAACATTGTTGCGCTGCTTTTTCATATTTGCTATCTCAGCTGCCATCTGCGCTAATGATGTCTCTATAGTTCTCATCTGAGCCCCATGACTTTATAAGGTCTGCCCAAATTAATTCATAAATTCTCCTTGTTGCTTAATCTGTTGGCCAAACGTGCTCATGAGTTCTTGATTCTGCTTGATTACTTGATTGAGCAACTCATTGCTCTTGTCCTCTACCGACGGTTGTGGTTTTGCATCAGGGTCCTGCAAGAAATTTTTTGGGTCCTTCCATGAAAATTTCTTATCTTTCCTCCAAGAATAGTCATTGTTTCTGTACCCCTGTTGCTGACGCATAAATTTCACCTGTGCTTCATCATCAGATTCTGCGTCTTCTTTTTCTAGCAATTTCTTGGCTAGAAGATCCATCTTCTCATTTAGCTCATTGATGTCCTTTGACTCACCTACAGCTCGAACCTATTCTGGCGCATCTCTATCACCCCAGGACTGCTTTTTGGCCATGTTCTTCAAAATCTCGCAACACCTTGTGCCTGTGTTATTTAAGAAGAACCCCAAACCTGCTGAATCCAGGTTGCTTCTATCATGCTCAGAAAGAGAAAAATAGAAAATCTTGACTTATTTCTCCTTGTCAAACCCATGATGTGGGAACCTCCTCAACATTATTTGAAAAACATTCCCAAGTCTCAGAATACGTCTCCCTGGCTTTCTGGCTGAAATTGTGGATCTTTTGTACCAGGTCGTTGGTTTTCTCCAGTGGAAAGAATCTCTCGAAGAAGACATCGATCATTTGATCCCAAGTCTCGACAGTCTCATCATCTTGGTTATGCAGACATTCACGTGCATTACCTGCAAGAGAGTTGGGAAACAACTTCAAATATAGTGTCTCTTGTGGAAACATGTCTATCTTGATCATATTGTAATTTTCCACAAATGTGTTGATGTGTTCAACTAGGTCCTCATTCTTCAGCCCGTGAAATGCTTGAGACTTGACCAAGTTTATCGGTGTCGGGTCAATCTTATAAGTGGGAATGTTGACTGCCAGTTTTTTATTGGTCCCTTCGATGCTGACGAGGAAGAAGCTTTTATCTTCTCCCATATTGTTTGTTCTTCAGCCATAGCTTTTGGTTCAGAATCTGAATCTATATCTTCAGGTTGGTCTTGAATGTTGTTCTCCTCGTCGTCTAATCCCCAGAATGGTGGAACCTCTAGTGATGGCTGTGTGTAGTCTGTGCTACGCATCCTCACCATGCACTAGTACCTACAAAGTAATAAATTTGGTTCAGTAGAGTGCTAGACTATTGCTAGATATGATGGATAAACAATGAATTTCAAAAATGATAATTAAAAAATGTGGCCTAGAGTGGCCTCTTGCAGCACTCGTAGTGCCGACAATTATCGTGTCCCCGGCAACGGCGCCAAAAACATGACATGATTTTACTGTGCGTATAACGCAAGTGCACGTGTCAATGTAATATAGGCCTTTGTGAGGCCTAAGTCGAACTCAAGGACACTGAACTATCGGTAGACTACTACTAACTGTTCACAATCAGCTAGATCGGTTAAAAAGGTTTTGAGAGTTGATTAAAAAGAAAAAGAAAATAAAAGAAAGCAAAGCCATCGATTAAATGTTGAGTTTAATCAATTTAGATGGGAATATTTAGGATTGCGGTTTCACCACGGGTTCTCATTGTATGAATTTCCATATAGCTAATCAATTTCATCTCTCATTCCTGGCAGTGGCCTGTAGTCAGAATTGTTCACTGTCATGATACAATTCACTAACTAAATCTAGGTCGGTTCCACCGTCATAGTAACCTATACCCTAAACTAGGTGCATTAGAATCAACCTCGGGGTTTCCACCATTAACCGTACATCACCTTATTCAAGTAATTTATGAGTTAATGTGAATTTAGTCTATTTTCAACCATTAATTCTTCTTTCAAAGCAATTAAAGGCATTAGATTATCATTAGGGTGATCAGTCATAATGATATATTAGAGAAAACGAAATCATACCACGGATTTAAGAGATAAAATATGCATTACTATGATAGAAACATCATACAACGATTACCCGGGCTACTCCCGGTCCTAAAGACAAAGGGGATTAGCCCTGCATGTTCATCTCAGAGCAAGACATGGTGGAAGAAAGGGAAAACATAGAGAAAACATGGATGAAGTGATGTAAACCCCTAACCAGAGAAGATCCAAGCATTCCTCGATGTAGAGTGCGCGATCTACAGCCTTTCGGCCGTGGAAAACGTCTTCTTCGCCTCTCGGAACAGTCGGGGCGTGCTTCCGGGCTCCGTTCTCCTCTCCAACTCTCCTTGGGATGTGTGCAGCAGCTAATGACATGCTAGATCACCCTTGACCGTTGTCATTAGGTATAAACACCAAATTAGATCGTCAAAATATCACCACCATTGGATTCGGGCCAATCTGGAACAAAAACAAATCTGACGGCGTCGATGCCATCGACGCGGGTCGATGGTATCAACCCTTCATGATATCGGTAGGTTTCCTTTCCTCTCTGTCATTCAGCGGGATGCAGACTCGATACCATCAACATGGGTCGATGGTATTGACACCCTTAGGCGTCAGTTTTATCACCTTTCTGACACTAAAGTTGTAGAGCGTCGATAGTATCGACGTTTCTATCGATAGTATCGACCGGCTGATCGCTGGCAACCTGGAGGTAACTCGCTACCATCGACTTCCCCGTCGATGGTATTGACACTGCTTGGCTCCTCGCGGCTGTCTCTCTGTGACTGTGTCGATACTATCGATGGATGTCGATGGTATCGACAACTGTATATATGTGTTTTTCCTGAAATTGCAAGACAAAGCCAAATCAGCCAAGCTAACATGCGTCAATATGATTATTTATAATCGAAAAGATACAATATGCGAGATTTGATATAGAATGAAATTATATACTAAAGTGAATTAATCATGCAATATTAACCACCAAAGTGACTAATAAACACATAAAACACATATAAAACAAGTCTATAAAAGTGACTCCAAATCATCGCATCACTAGACAAGATCGCGACTAAAATAGAAGGCTGGAGTGGGATTCATATGTTCATGGATGGTCGTCTAATGCTCACTAAATCAGTCCTCCTCAGTATGGTTTGGTACTGGAGTGAGGTCTGTAACCTCCCTAAATACATCACTGATAATATTACTAATAAGATTACCAACTTTTTGTGGGGAGGAAAGACATATGCCGTGAAATGGGATACCATCACCAAATCTTTTCAGGACGGAGGCCTCAACATCAAGAAAGTGGAAGAGATGGTTGAGGACAGTCAAGCTAGAAGAGATGGTTGGGCCAACTGGCTGAGAAAGCGGTATGGAGATATCCCTATCTCCCATGTCAATGCCTCTAGAACCTGAGAACTACTGTGTAGGAAATGGAATCAGGTCAGCCATCTGTACGATGTGGATTGTGATGGTCTCCTCATGCTCAATGGGAAGAAACCGTGGATCCACATCCCTACAGGTCCTGTTGTTCCTTCGTTTGATTTTCTTTGGGGCAAGGGCCACATCCCCAAATGGATCTTAGCCGGCTACAAGGTGATCCTTGGGAAGCATCTTACCAATGATAGACTTATTAGATGGGGGCTCCCTGTCAATCCCAAATGTGTTTTTTGTGATGAGAACAAAACTCATGAACATCTATTTTTTTGTTGCAACGAAATCTTTAGTCTATGGGCTTTGATGGCACTAAAGAATGGATGGGGCAACCTAACGACCAGAAACATCGATGAGCTAATTGACTACATCAAGTTGAAGTGCACGAACAAGAAAGAGAGGGCCTTTGCTGGGCTCTGCTTTGCCAGTGTCTGCTTCAATACTTGGAAAGAGAGAAACATTCTTAACCATGGCCGACAACCAAGTAATGATGTGTTTATTTCTGTTAACAGAGACGTTTTTAATGTTGTAAAGGCCAAAGGCCTGGAGAAGGGCCTTAATCCCATAGCTAAATGATACTGGGGTATTTTGTAGTTAGACTTCGTATACTTTTTGTAGCTAGCTCTTGTACAGTATAGCTTGGCTATACAAACCTTTTGGCAATATATTTACCTATTTCCAAAAAAAAAGTTCACCATGTTCTTTTGAATTTTACTATTATACTATACTCAAATAGCAAAATAGTATTGAGTTGGAAGACTAGATTCAACAAAAATTATACAATACTACTCATGGCATCCCCATTGGATCATGGATGCATAAGGTGAAGCTTACCATCACATTCCATATTATTCTCAAGTATGAACCCACATATAATTCAAGGTGTAACCCTTGGGTTATAGAATACTAGAGTTTCAACAATAGTAACAAAGTACTCCATGATTGTATTAGTCATTCAAGGACTATTCATACCCAATTACCATCACTTAGTTATATTAAAGCTAGGTATAACAAGCTATACCTCATTAAGGTTATATATCAATACAATATGGTTATCATCCCTTCTATTCATATGAGTGAATAGGTAAGACTACCTTATTCAGGGTAACCCTCCATTTGTTTTATCATCATTTGACCCATATCACCATACCACAATTGTACAATACTAAGATGGATTACTGGTATGAATGACTTAAACTATCAGACACCTTTAATTAACATATTGCTTGCACATGTACACTGAAATCATACGTAGAACCAATATACATCCCTTAATATACCTTCAACCAATTAAACTTCTAAAAATAAATTCACATATTACTAAAAGTCATTGTTTTCTCTTATCTCTCTTCTCATTCATTACTACTTACTTTTTGCTACTTATCCTTCTCATTTTAATCATGTAGATTAAACATCCCTAAAATTGAAACCTACAAGCTAAGAATAGATTATTCATCATTCTTGATATCACTGTAAGAATTTGTTTTAGATTACACTTTTCTCATCTTGCACTTCTTCTTTTGTTCAAAACACACTTGTTACATTTCAAATTTATTTCTTACCCCTTGCTCTGAATAACTTTCATATTGTTCATCAACCTTTAAGATTATCTAGGATTATTATCAGTGCTAGTTTACTTCTCATAGTGCAAATCACATGATCTTGTTTTATAGAGATGCTAGTATTCAAGGTCAAATCACTAGTGACAACCCTTGAACTACTACAACTCTAAACATTCTAGGGTTTTGTAAAGCTCGGGCTCACTGCCCAAGACTCAAGTAGAGTTTCAGGAATGACGACTGTCCCCACAGACCACCACTAGCCTTAACTGTGCGTTTTATCCTCACTCATGTGCATGCCAGGATCAACTTCCTGACAGGTCACCCATCCCAGTACTACTCCAAGTTGAGCATGCTTAACTATGGAGTTCTTAGTGATGGGCTCCCAGAAAAGGAGGTACACCTTGGTGATATGGGTAGTCCAATCATTCCTTTTAAGATCATGTTATCCAAGGCCTCAAATCCTGGGATGTTACAATCTCCCCCACTTAGACTCTTGACGTCCTCGTCAAGTCTCAACTATAAGGCATCATAATATCTTCCCCATTTCAGTGTAGACCCACAATGGCACATGGACACCCAGCTCCTGATCAAGGAATACCAACTCAAGGGTGGCTACATCAACCATGGATAGCCCTTTTCTACATGCATGGACCGCACGACTCAAGACTGGCATGCCATGCCCATGTGGGCCTGCCTACTTGAGGGGAATTGGCTCTGATACCATTTGTAAAGCCTGGGCCCACTACCCAAGGCTCTAGTAGAGTTTCAAGAATGATGAATGTCCCCACAGACCACCACTATCCTTCACAGCACATTTTGTTCTCACTCACGCGCATGTCAGGATCAATTTCCTAACAGGTCACCCATCCCAGTACTACTCCAAGCTGAAAATGCTTAACTATGGAGTTCTTAGTGATGGGCTCCCGAAAAAGGAAGTGCACCTTGGTGATATGGGTTGTCCAATCATGAAATCCTTTTAACATCCCAGGATTTCAGGCCTCAGATAACATGATCTTAAAAGGAATGATTGGACTACCCATATCACCAAGGTGCACCTCCTTTTCCGGGAGCCCATCACTAAAGAACTCCATAATTAAGTGTGCTCAGCTTGGAGTAGTACTAGGATGGGTGACCAGTTGGGAAGTTGATCATGGCTTGTGCATGAGTGAGACTAAAGCATGCAGTTAAGGCTAGTGGTGGTCTGTGGGGCCAGTCGTCATTCATAAAATCCTACTAGAGCCTTGGGCAGTGGGCCCGGGCGTTATATTGTAACGTCCCAAGATTTGAGGCCTTGGATATCACCAAGGTGCACCTCCTTTTCAGGGAACCCATCACTAAAGAACTCCATAGTTAAGTGTGCTCAGCTTGGAGTAGTACTAGGATGGGTGACCAGTCGGGAAGTTGACCCCGGCTTACGTGTGAGTGAGGAAAAAGTGTGCAGTTAAGGCTAGTGGTGGTTTGTGGGGCCAGTTGTCATTTCTAAAACTCTACTAGAGCCTTGAGTAGTGGGCCCGGGTGTTAGAAATGGTATCAGAGCCAATTCCCCTCCAGTAGGTGGGGCCCACATGGGTATGTGGCATGCCAGTCTTGAGTCGTACAGTTCAGGCATGTAGGAAAGGGCTATCCATGGTGATGCAGCCACCCTTGCGCTAGTATTTTGTGATCAGGAGCTAGGTGTCCATGGGCCATGTTGGGTGTGCACTGAAATGGGGACATTGTATGAGGCCACATAGTTGAGCCTTGATGAGGAAGTCAAGAGTCTAAGTGGGGGAGATTGTAATGTCCCAGGATTTGAGGCCTCAGATATAATGATCTTAAAAAGAATGATTAGACTACCCATATCACCAAGGTGCACCTCCTTTTTAGGGAGCCCATCACTAAAAAACTCCATAGTTAAGCGTTCTTAGCTTGGAGTAGTACTAGGATGGGTGACTAATCAGGAAGTTGATCCCAACTTGTGCGTGAGTGAGGAAAAAGCGTGCAGTTAAGGCTAGTGGTGGTTTGTGGGGCCAGTTGTCATTTCTAAAACTCTGCTAGAGCCTTGAGCAGTGGGCCCAGGTGTTATAGGTTTGTTCCTTATCAGTAGCATGACGTTGTTGTGTGTAACTTTTCTCTCTTAATTTGAAATTCAAACTTTGGATCTCACAAGTTTTACTAAAGTCTTACTTATCTTATCAATTGAATTTCCTTCAACTAAATTGGCCATTTAGATAGATTACATTCTCAATCCCTGCTAGGGTTTCATCATCATATTGTATGTCATTATTACATTCACTAGATGTCTCTACCATGGTGGTTATGCATAATATATGATTCATTTTCTTATCACTTCATTCCCACATTGCTCTAATTAAGGAAGATATGAAAGAGAAGATGATTTTGAGACTTAGAATTCTTATCTTCAAACATTCCCTTAATATATTTGTTATATGTAGGTTTAATTAGTTATCAATAAGGATACTTGACTAACTAGCACTTGATTGAATCTCCTAACATCTTTCTTCTATAATCTATATTACTCTACCATGTTTCAAACCCTTCCTTACTTTCCATAATCCTCTTACCATATGCTACTCTTCCACCTATCATCTTTAACTTCTAATTGATCTCTTATGATCATGTTTCTTATTTATGTGTATGATCATGTATACCATGTTGCACATATTTCTTTTTATCCTTCTGCTAATGTGAAGTTAAAATTCTAAATCAACAATATCTCTACTAGTTTCAACTCATGTTTAATACATTAGATATCCTCCATTTTAAATCAAATGGATCATGCATGGGTCAAACTTGGTTTCTCTTTCAATCAGTTTTTTCCTTCCTAAATATAATCTACCTTTGTATGACTTATTCTTTTATTTAGCTACACGTTTTTTCTTCTTTTAGAAACTAGTTTGTTGTTCTATAGAGACTTAGAATCCAAAGACAGTACGAATGAATGTATTAAACTTATTAATAAAGGTATACATTCCATGCTCTCAATTATATCATAACCCTCATTCCTTAATCAAGCTCATTATTTTCAACATTTCTCTTTGTTTCAACTAAGTTTCTTATCTTAGTTTTATGATTTACATGCTCATCTAGTTCTCTTCACTTTAACTCTTCTGAAGACTCTTCACTTCTATGTACTTATTGTATACTTAGCTCTTTTCTTCTATTTTCCCTTTGCTTTGGAGTACATAAAAACATTGTACTTGGTTATATAATCCATTCCTCATTATTGATTCTTACTATCTTGGCCCTTACATACTTTTCTCATATCTTTTCCATATTTCATATTTAGAGTTCATATAATACTAATGATTAAACTTAATCAGAATCTTATGTCGTGTTCCTTTATTCCCAATTAAGGGTTTCTCATATGAGGCCCCAAAGTTGGGTTTTAGATATTAGTTCCAACTGATTCTTAGCTATTCTAATCTTTCCCGTATGTATCAACATCTTAGTGTATGTACATTCTCACGATGATGTGGGTCTAATTTATCCAGAGTCTACACTTATCATATCGTTAATAGGAGTCATTAGATCCCAGTAATGTATCCTGCTAGTCAGACTAGGCCGAACCTGCGGTCCTGAAGCCAAGAGCTACTTAAGATTAACCAACTCCTATTAATCTCAAACATGTGGAAAGAATATCCACTTAGTAAAGTTCATTCAAAGATCATTTCTAGTCTACTTGATACAAAGAATGTAATCAATCAATGCTACAACTGCATAGTGTACAACAAATCTTAAAGACCCATATATATTTCAAAATATTGAATATCTGAATTCAAACATATAAGAGATTTTCTATTCATCTCTAATAAAACAACAATATGAAATGAAAGTTCTATCTCATTTTATATTTATGCTCTTAATTCATGTTACTTATCTTGTTTTTAACCCTAATATTTCTAGGGTTTCTCTCTAGCCCATCCTTCCACTGTATACCTGGCCAGGGTATACATGAAATAATAGACAAAGTAGCTTGATACTGGTTGATCCAAGTACAGAGATAACGGGCCAGGATATCCAAATACTCAAATCCCCAGAGCTAACATCATAACATCTTCTATCTACCACACTCATGACTCTAACTAACTAACTTAATGGTCCCTGATTACTCAGCCTAAGCTCTGATACCAATTGTTACACCCTAATCTCACAATTACCACTAATCATGAGATTAGTGTATAAAATTGAGGATTTATCGTAATATAAAGATCACCCTTAACTTTTTTTTAAACTCATTGTTTTCTCACGTTGAATCACATAAAAAAACTTTACAAGAGAATTAAACCTCGATTACTCTAATATGATCTCAACATTAATGATACACATCCATACATTCATTCTATTTCTCACGCTTCCATGTACATATGACATGATAATCAAATGCATTCTCTCTTATTAAAGAAACGAAGATACAAACATCATTTACAACTCTCTCACATCTATACAAGGACCTAGAGTGACAGGGACCAACTGAGCTTAATTATACTCAAACTTAACTCTTGTGCAGATCTACTCTGATGTAATGATATCTTCTTCAAGTCCATGTGATTTCCCTAAAAATTTTGAGTAGAGGGGTGAGCCTACTCTCTCAGTGAATGAGTACTTCAAAGAAACAGTCTAAAGTACTGATATAATTATAGATATACTTTTGAACAATTGATATCAATTATAACAACAGAAAGCTTTAGAGAGTCTAATAATTGGCAATCATAAATATGGCAGGATACTCTAACTATCTATAAGAGTGAATCAATATATGAAATGCTTGATTGATCATAAAGAGAACTAATAATTCAGAAACATACAAAGAATAATTGAATAACTGTAAACACTTGTTTGACCTCTCATTCATTTTATTATGCCCTGATCATATGCAGTGTACTCTACATATGAAGACTCATAGTGCACTACAATCACACCGTATAAGACTTAGTAGACACACTTGATAAATGCTAAGTCTGACTACTCTCCTGGTCTGCAATAGGGAAATGGCTCTCTGGCCTAAACTGGACTCCTCCTCTAACCTAAGCACATAGGCAGAGAGTCAATCCACCTCTTGGCTTTTCTATACTCAAGTGCCACCAGGACTTTTGGTTGATGTTGGACATTGCAAACTATAATTTAAGGAGACTTCCACCAGAGCTTTGTCTCCTGTGCCACCTGATAGCACGTTCCGACCCCCGTATACTGGACACTTCCAGGGTTAGGTCATTTCACCCCTAAGGCGCAGACCTCACATAGGGGTTCTATGGTGTTCAGGGCTCCTATGTCTATTATTTTATTATTCCTAGAAAGCTCTTTCTACATTGTACCCTTCTCTTACTTATACTTGACTTTGGTATCTCTATGGTGTCGCATCTACTTATTTGAAGTTATAATACAATATGTATATCATTCTAAACTTGGCAGAGCTGTATATTCAAAACACTATAATATACTGAGTAATCAACATACTATACATGTAGGCAAACTAAAACTCTTAAATAAATAGATTACATGTCCACTTGGCACATACACACTAGAATCGTGCAATTTATCATCTTATTACACTGATAATAGTTAATTACTTGACATATGAGTAATCATCAATAGCACCTGCAACTTATCTGTAATTTTTCAAAGAACGTGCATATCAACCCAAATCTTGAGTTGTGCATCTCATAACTCAATTAAGATTTAATTACTTATCATGACAAGAATTATTAATAATAACTGAGAACATTGATATCACAATACTTGATTCATTGAACACCCTACCCTTAGGGTTTCATTTAATCACAACAAAGGCTACAAAGAAAGATGTAATACATCTATCATGTACTTTTCAAATCTTTATAACACATGATACATGGGATCTCAATCCCTTATCACATTAATGGGAATTCTCATCCCTTCACATCATTATCATAATTACTGGATCTGGGTATTCAAACCCTTAGATCATCACATAGCATTGTTACCTCTGTAACAGGTAACCATTACCTCTAGGTCCTTAGATCAAGGTATTCATTTCACTGGTTGTACAAGTATTCTCATGGCTCACAAGGCCATCACACATCTTGTCACCTCTCACTAAGCAACAACTTATTCACATGGCTCCCATAAAGATTTCATGCGACATAAACATTCATTGAATAAAGACTACTATCAACAAATCATATAAAATCAATATATGTATGAAACCTTAGAACTGAGTTGAATTTGGGTTTCCAAGCCATTCACTAGGATATCATGCACCAATAATAACATTGAATAAATAAAGTCTATCATGTCAAGAATATCCCTTCAAATGGATTTCACGATATCTATTCGCAAATATCCAACTTTCCTCGCATCTAGGGTTTCACCCTCTTTACTGAGATATCAAACAAACAATATTCACTTTGAATGAAATACAAAATAGTATCTGACATATATGTACCATGAATTTAGATAAACAATCATTCGTAACCAAGGGGATCTAGATAAGTAATTTTCTCTATTAACTTATACAACAAATTTCAGTCATAGACAAATTCCCTATATTTCAGTTTACTTTTATAACCTCTGTGAATACTTAGGGAATTCTCATTAAGATGTATTGTATACATTTTTAATATGATTTTATCCTCTGAACTTCATCCAAACAGAGGAAGAATCCATTTCATATCATTTTGCAACAACTTAAAACAAATAGACAATTCATGGTTTGTAGTCGCATACTAGTAATTAAAGAATATGGATGAATTAACCAATTTTTGTGCAATATACTGTTTAAAGGAAGTTCCCACTCACCCTAAGGTATGAAAACACCTTAAAAACGTAGCTCATCCCTGAAAATCTCAATCTCATATCAAATCCATAGCAATTCACCCAATTCTTCTTCCTTTCAACTCGGAAACCCTAAAAATGAGGGATTATGAAGAAAGAGTGAGTAAAGGGGAAGTTTTGATACCATTTTAGATCAAATCAGAGAAGGGACGGAATTTTGAAATGTGAGAGAAGATTCATCTTGAGACTATATCCAAAGAAGTTAAACTTACATGATTTCATCATTCCTCGGACCTCAAAACCATGGGTCAGCATCTCCATCAATTTCTCCTCTCAAACCCTAACTCTCTCCCTCTCTAGGATTTCATTTCTCTAGATTGAATCACAAATTATGAGAGCTCCTTGTGTGTCGGGTTGACCATATAGAGCAATTGAACTGTTTGGGTCAATTGCACTTTGACCCCTTACTATACTTTTTCTTATTTCAGCATTTTTTTTTCTATCATAAAAAGTTTCTATAAATTCATGTATTTTAAAGATCAAACCTCCTCCAAAAATTATGAGAATATATCATGTTGTGTATAATTGAGTTACAAAGCTTCAGTTAAAATTTGTAATCATTCCAAGCTTCCATTAAATAATTAAAAATCGAATAGTGCACTACTATCTAGGATTCTATAGAAATGTAAGTTACTGTAATTCGTCTACTCATAAGGTCTAAACGCATCCAAAAATTATGAAAATTTTACAAGTTTATGATTGAGTTTTAGATCTCCAATTAAAGTTTTAGATCATTTGGAGTTACCAATAAATATTTTAAAATAAAACACTACACTGCTGAAAAGCACTCTGTCATTATTTTGGTCAAAGTATAGTTCGACCGAGAACCACATTCAAAGAACACTCAAATATTCTGAATTTTTTCTCTAATATGCAGGATTGAGTTATCCATATCATATCCAAAATTCAACTAAATACAAAATTTGTAGAAAATATGAAAAATCATTTACCACACTGCTATCCTGATCAAATTCCATATTCATGTACTATCAAAACTCTAATTTTTGCCGATTAGGGTTTACATTTCTCAAACCTGAATTCTTCAAACTAAAATCATAGTTAGTGTTTCTTCTTAGGTTTGAAACATCACAATTGATCTACTATCATTAATCAAGTCTAAATGATGTTCAATCTAATCAAGCATGTAATCATTCATGTAAACCTTAGTTTACCAATTAAGCATAAATGTGGTCGCTACACATAGCTCGAATGCATGCGCAGTACCCAAAGAGGTCTTAAGAGATACAGAGAGGAAGATAGTGAGGTTTCTTTGGGAATCCAGAGAAGGTGTCAAGCGACGTCACTGGGTTAGATGGGATATTGTGGCCTCTTCAACCCTGGATAAAGGTTTAGGCATTCAGAGACTGCACTGAATATCTATACGAGAGCTAGTCCGACCCAACACAACGATGGATTCACCAACCTTTTCCATAAGTGATTGTGGAACCCAACCCTTCCCCTTAAGATGTCAACTGTTGCATGGAAGCTTGTTTGCTCATCCATGCCAACGAATGATAGGATTCGATCTTGTACCACATTCAATTGGCCTCTAGATGCGAATGTTGTCCCCAAGGGAGTTTGGAAACATTAGACCACCTTTTTCTCACTAGGTACATTGCTAGGCACCTTTGGGCAGAATGTGAGAAAATCTTACAAGTTAGTTCCTTCTCCGCCTCTAGGTCATTAGGTGTTGTGCTACATAACTGATGGTCTTTCTCGAGTTGGAAAACATGGTTTGGCCTCCTCAGGGGATTCTTCCCCTAACCATCCTTTGGTGTATCTTGGCAGATAGGTGTGGAAGTAGGTTTTATGGAAGGAGAATGGACAACAAGAGAATTTGGAATCGTGTATGTTGTATCAGCCACTCTATCTATGAAAACACACCTCCCAAACTCCTAGGGGTCGATGGTGAAATGACAAAATTTTAGATAGAGAGGGGTCCCCCCCCCCCACCTTAAGATCCAAAAGTACGTTTTCTATCCTACCTTTTGGCATGCCCCAATGATAGGAAGAGTTGAGCTCAACTTGGCCACTGTGTTTTGGAAGAAGGGTGGGGTGGGCGAGAAAAGCAGGGCCTTTGGAGACATCATTAAGAGTCTTAGTGGTGACATCGTTTTCGGCTTCTCAAGCCTGGGTGGGGAGTCATCCCACGTTGCGTGTCTGCTTAAGGCGGTCGAAGTTGGTTTAGGATTGGCAGTGAGTCCCCCTCGGACTATTGTTATCTTAGAATGCGATGATACATGTTTTATCTCCTTGTTGGACGGGATATCTCCATCCATGTGGCGGGTTAAGAGAAACCTTCAAAGAGTTCACGATCTTATGCGGGCTAAGTCCTGCCATACCTCCTTTATTCATAGGAAAGCTAATCGGTACTTGTTGATTGAATATGAGGCAAGTTTAGAACATACATACAATTTTAGAGACATGGGATCCATGCATCTTCCTGTCAAGGTTTGTTCAAATTAGAATCATGGGGTATAACATATCTGAGACGGGAGGTAGTTGTGGAGGGGGACACATAGATATTTTGCTCCTTTTTGAGTCCGTGATCTTGATCTCGAGTTGAGGATCCGTTATTATAGTTAGTTGGTTTCCTCTTGTATATATTATCTTTTACTTTTCCGGAGAACGACATGAATAGAATTTTCCCATAGTTCTTAAAAGAAAACTGAGTTTGAATCAGTATGTCTGGATGTGAATGCTCCTAAGATCAAGCTGCGCATTCCTAATCTTAATTATTTCATGTGTGATTGATTACCCACGAAGTTTTTGAGTTTATTAAAAAAAGCTCTTCAGGGGTCTTTGAATGTAAATGGCGTCTTACGTATGAATATTTATTAGCATATTTGCGTCTTCTTAATAAGGTTTTGACTCCTATAAGGAGGCATAATGAAAAGTTAGTATCACGATTTGCTCTCCGGCTTTAGGTGCGATGCGACACAGCCGGCCTACAGAACAGCAAATGCGCAGCGCATCCGAGTCTCTACCCACCCGTCGTCTATCAGTCATTCATGAATCTGTCGTAGGACAGCGAGGCCACCATGCCGCCGGACGCCGGACTGACGCGCGACTTGGGCGTCCGGGACCCTAGGGACAACAAGCTCTTCGCTCTAACCGTGTTCATGTGCACGAAGTACTGGGAACTCAGCGAAGCCATCCATCCATCCATCCAGTGGTTGTAGTACGCAACCATCAGTCTGACTCGGCGCCGGAGGGGCGCCAGTTGGGTTCACTGCGACCGGTTTAAGGAGATCCCGTGGGTCCTCGTCTATATACCGTATATATGCCACTGGACAAGTACAGGCATTCATTATTACTGGCGATTGTAGTAGCTAGTGTTGCAGGTCCACCAGTGACTCGTCGTCCTCGAGGGGAAGAGCTGAATAGAGGAAAGGATAGTGACTGATGGGGTCATCATTCATCGGGGCTACAAAGCAGTACGCACAGCTAGCTGATGGGATCCCTTTGCTTTGCGATGGGTTGATTTGGATTGGGGGAGCGTCACTGCACGCCTCGGGAACTCGCGCAACCATGGGACAAGTATGGGGATATGACGATCGTATAAAAGCCAAATGTAAGATACACCGCCTCTTCATCTCATCTCTTGATTAATGCTTAGCGTATCGTGTACCGTTAATTTTTTGTTTAGAGTTAAACTTTTGTTACGCTCACGCCCATCGCGTACAACTAAAATCAGTCTCAAATCACTTTCATGTGACAAATGATGATTGGATATTTTTTTTTAAATTATACAATAAACAAATAAATTTGTTGTGCTTATTATTTTTGAACCGTAATAAATTTTTTAATCAAACAAAAATTATTTGATTCATTACAAAAAATGCAATCTAACAAGACTAATGTTGACGTATTTTTGAAAAATAAATACAAAAAATATATATATAGGTTAGTTGACACTCAAATATGGTTCATTAAAGCCTACAAATAGTTAATTATAACCTAATGTATAAAAATTATAACAAAGTAAATATTGTACGTGTTATATCACATCTAAGGTAATTCACAATAAAAAATAATATAAGGGTGTTCATAAATGATTATTGACACCCAAATATGGTTAATTGACACTCAAAATAATTTATTGACATTCAGAATTATAAAGATGACACTCAAATAAGATATTGACAATAAAAAATAATGTAACGACGCCCAAATAAGTTTATATGACACTCAAAAAATTTAACAATTTTTTGACGCAATTTAATCATTTTTTGATGTTATGTCACCCATAAATGATTATTGATACGAAAAAATAGTTAATTGATACTCAAAATAGTTCATTAACACTCAAAAATATAAAGATGACGCCCAAATAAGGTAGTGACAACTAAAACAACATAACAACCCCTAAATAGGTTTGTTTTAACACATAAGAATCACTTAATGGCGCTCAAAATGGTTCATTGACACACAGAAGTATAAAGACGCCCATAAATGACTATTGACACCTAAAAATAGTCAATTAAGACCTAAAATAGTTCGTTGACACCCAATAATATAAAAATGGTGCCAAATGAGGTATTGACAACTAAAAACAACTTAAGAGCGTCTAAATAAGTGTTTGACAGTCAAGAATAACTGAATGACACCCAAATATGGTTGTACATATTAAATAGGGTATAAGGATACTTCACGCCAAATAATAACTTAATGACGTCCATAAATGATTAATTAACACTCAAAGATGGTTAATTGACGTCCAAAATAGTTAATTGACACCCATAATCACCTATTCATATCATTTTTTTATTTTTTATTAAAATTATGTCGATATTAGTCTTGTTGGAATACATTTTTCATAACGAATCAAATGGTTTTTGTTTCGTCAAAAAATCCATTACGGTTCAAAAGTTATAAACAAAACAAATTTATTTATCTATTACACAACCTCCACCAACCCATCTAATTAAAACTCGTCATGTCATCACCCCAATTCAGCCTCTCCCCCATTAAAACTACCCAGTCGGCGCGCGTGAGCTGCGTTTGACCGGAGTGCGCGTGACCAGATCTTTTTCGTTTTCTTTATATAATACTCATTTTGTTTCCAAGATTGATAGCATCGCTTGTCCTCTTTTGCATAAAGATCGAATTTTTGAATGATTAAAATAACTAGTGATATTATTTATTTACATGTTGTGTCACACCCCGATCTCGCATTAACCACAAACCACGAAATTAGGGCACGACAGGTGGGATTAACACATAACCAACCACTCGTCGCTTATTAAAACAATTCCACAGTATTTAATTGATAACCAGGTTTAAACTGTAAACAGAAAACTGAGCAAACTGCAGGAACTTTCTATTTAACTGATTAAAGATACAGGCAAGGTCTACAGCATAATACATTTATTAACATAAAGGAAACATAACATTAATTTACATCTTTGTACACCTTCTCTATCTCACTCACACCTTATCCCGAGGATCGAGGGGAATGGACTAAGAGACCTCTAACTAGACTAGCAACAACCTTCTATCGACTAAGCGTTAGGGTGAAACGATCCTTCTGATTCCTGTTGCTGGTGCTGACCTGAAAATGTTTTGAGTAGAGGTATGAGCCTACTCGCTCAGTGAATAGCATTTCACTTAATTATCACTAAACAACTCGTCAGGTTTATAAACTGAAAATAAACACATATACAGTTCAAGCAGAGCAGTTCTATTGACATAGCAGATATACCGGAAATAATCACATTTTTATGCATCAATAGGTATTCAGGTAGATAAACAGATATATAAATTTACTGTGATCCTATATGATTTCTTATTTATGTTATTAGGCCCCAAACATATGCAGTGCACTCTGCATATGAAGATCTGTAGCGAACTACGATCTCACCGTACAAGACTTAGCGACACACCCGGGAAATGCTAAGTCTGACTTCTCGTCCTGGTCTGCACAGGACTCTCAGGCTCACAAGGCCTTACTGCACTAACTCTGAGTGCTCTGGACTCCTCCGCAACCTGTAGTGCACAGTCGGAGAGTCTCTAAGTCTCTGATGCCTGGGCGTATCCCCAGGGCTGACCGGGACTTTCTCCGATGCCTGGGCGTATCCCCAGGGCTGACCGGAACATTCTCTTGGATCTCCGATGCCTGGGCGTATCCCCAGGGCTGACCGGAATCCTACCACTCAGACTACGTGTCACCGAGACAATCGGTATTTGTTGGACACGAGTCTCCGATGCCTGGGCGTATCCCCAGGGCTGACCGTTTTACCCCAAAGGTACAGACCGCGCAATGGGGTTCTACGGTGTTGGGGCACCTAAGTCTATTAACTGATAAACATATAACCATTTTAAACAAAAATACCGCATTTCATACTCATTCCACATTCTAAACATCTCTTAAGAATTCATGAATACCATTTGTCATCTTAAAACATGACTCAATATCACTTATCCAAATTCATTACTAAGCAGCATATACTTTGTAACTGCAAAACATAAAATTTCCTTTTCTTCAACATTCATATCCTGCATTTCAAGTTTCAATGAATCTATCATACTATAATGTATATGCTACACTGTTTAGGAGTTATACCACATGATATTGGAGTAATATATACAAAGAAATCAAGTTCAATGGTGATAAATAAATGAAGTACTACTCACCCACTTCAGTGTGTTCGTATACACCGAAAAATGCCCACAAACGCGCCTAATTCTGCCCTTTACAACAGCGTGCACGCCGTGCACCTAGACTGCACGCCGTGCACCTTCAGTGCACTTCTGTTCTACTTTCCTGCACCTTTGCACGCCGTGCAAACTGATTTGCACTCCGTGCAAACTGATCTGCACGCCGTGCGCCTGGGCTGAAACTCGTTCTGCTATCTGTAACTTTGCACGCCGTGCAAACTGACTTTGCACGCCGTGCACCTACGCAGAAACGGAATTTCCCTATATCAACTTTCTGCAATGTTGCACGCCGTGCAAAACGGATTTGCACGCCGTGCAACCTGCGCAGGGGCGGAAATTGCAGAAATAAAAGAGAAGATTGGGGTCGATTCGGTGGACGATTCTTACCCGAATCACTCCAATAGCTTCGGATTGACCTAGCAAGCAGTTGGCAAGAAGAAAGAACGGAGGGGAAAGCACCGTTCGCTCCCTAGACCATCTCCATGGTCGGCTTCTTCATGGCTGCAGGAGGAAGAAGAATGTGAAGAAGAAGATGGTGCAGCTGGTTGATTTGGCTGGGGAAGATGAAGAAATCAAAGAAGAACGGAGAAGGAAGGAGCTTGGTTGCCTAGCTTCTCCTCTAGCTTGCTCTCTCTCCCTTTCTCCTTCTCTGTTTTTCCCAAGCGGCAACCGAAGGAAATGAACTATCGTTCATTCCAAAGTCGGTTAGTAGAGTTAAAAAGGAAAAACTGAAGGAAAGGACAAGGAAGGGCGCCCAGGGGGCCGGATGCAAATTGCCCAAAAACTTTCCGAAATTGCACATAGGTCCATGCACACTAAAAAGCTCATATCTTTTTACTCGTAGGTCGGTTTCGCATGATTTCTTCGGCAACGGATTAAGCACAAACTTGTCCTCAACCTCAGGACAAGAAAACAAGCTAATGATACATTAACACTAGCTCAAAGCTCAAAACACTATTAACAAGAGTAAGTACTCATCTCAACATAACTAGTTCAATTATGCACTAACCAATGTACTTACTGGTAAAACGAAACGTGGGTCATAACAACCTCCCTCCCTTATAAGAATTTCGTCCCGAAATTCCTAAAAGAGAAAAGGAAACTTGTTACGCATTTCTGATTCAAGCTCCCACGTAGCTTCTTCTATATTGTGATTCTTCCACAAAACCTTCACTAAAGATATCTCCCGGTTCTTAAGCTTTTTGATTCGGTGATCAATTATTTGCACTGGTCCTTCAACATAGGACACATCTGATCTAAGTTGCGCCGGTTTTGGATCTACAATCTTATCTGTACCGGGATGACACTTTTTCAACATGGACACATGGAAGACATCATGAAGATTTGCTAACTCAGACGGCAAATCCAACATGTATGCTACAGGTCCAATCCTCTCAACAATAGGATATGGACCCATATATCTAGGGGTCAACTTACCCCTCTTGCCAAACCTCAGTACTCCTTTCCACGGGGAAACCTTCAAATAAACCTCGTCACCAACCTCAAACTCAAGAGGTCGACGTCGTCTCTCTGCGTAACTTTTCTGTCTATCCTGAGCAGCTTTCAATTGATCCCTGATCACAGATATCTTTTCTGTAGTAACATCAACTAACTCAGGTCCAAAAATTTCTTTCTCTCCGACTTCATACCAACAAACTGGCGATCTACACTTCCTGCCATAAAGAGCTTCATATGGGGCCATTCCAAGGCTAGAATGGTAGCTATTATTATATGCAAACTCCATCAGGCTTAAGTGTTCAGCCTTGTGCCCAACGCACGATGTAACTGATTCCAAAATCTAGATGTAAACTTTGGATCTCTATCAGAAACAATGGAAATTGGAATCCCATGCAACCTGATTACCTCGTCCACATAAATTTTGGCCAGCTTTGGGACGTCAAAGGTTGACTTGACAGGAAGAAAGTGAGCAGACTTAGTTAGCCTATCCACAACCACCCAAATCGAGTCCGAACCCTTAGGCGTCCTGGGTAATCCTACCACAAAGTCCATCGTGATGTGTTCCCATTTCCATTCTGGTATAGGAAGCGACTGTAAAGTACCAGCAGGTTTTTGATGCTCAGCCTTAACCTACTGACACACCCCGCACTTAGCCACGTAATCAGCCACATCCTTTTTCATACCAGACCACCAGTACATCTCTTTGAGGTTCCTGTACATCTTTGTGTTACCTGGATGCATAGCATACATAGAAGTATGCGCTTCTTCAAGAATCTGCTCTTTCAACTCACTGTTCCCAGGTACACACAACCTATCATGAAGATACAACATGCCTTCATCGGAAAACCTGAACTCTATTCTCTTACCTTCTGACATATCCTGCATAGTCTGCCTCAACTCATTATCACTCTGTTGCAATTCCTTAATCTGATTATAAAAAGTAGGTCTGACTTGCATCTGAGCAATCAACCCACTTTGTTCAGTCACATCCAAGTCCAAGTTCAATTTTTGCATATCTACAAGCAAGTCTCTCTTGAAACATGCCATAGAAAATGCATTTGCTGTTGAACTTGACTTTCTACTCAAAGCATCAGCTACAACATTAGCCTTACTCGGATGGTAATCAATTGTCACATCATAGTCTTTAATCAGCTCAAGCCATCTGCGCTGTCTCAAATTCAAGTCTCTCTGAGTGAAGATATATTTCAGGCTCTTATGGTCTGTAAACACCTGACATGTCTCACCATACAAGTAGTGACGCCATGTCTTAAGAGCATGAACTATAGCAGCTAATTCCAAATCATGAACAGGGTAATTCTCTTCATTCTTCTTAAGCTGTCTAGATGCGTAAGCAACAACTTTACCTTCTTGCATCAGTACACAGCCCAAACCTCTCCTGGAAGCATCACAGAACACTGTATAACCTTTTTCTGCTTCTGGTAAAATCAGCACTGGTGCTGAAGTCAGCCTCTTCTTCAAAATCTGAAAACTTCTCTCACAGTTATCAGACCAAACAAACGGTACATCCCTCCTCGTCAAGCGTGTCAAAGGTGATGCTAACACACTGAAGTTCTGTATGAACCTTCTATAATAACCTGCTAATCCCAAGAAACTTCTGATCTCAGTAGGAGTCTTAGGATGTTCCCACTGAAGTACATAATCAACTTTTTTAGGGTCAACACTAACTCCACCTCTCGAGATAACATGTCCAAGAAATGCTACCTCGGCCAACCAGAACTCGCACTTGCTAAATTTAGCAAACAACTGGTGTTGTCTCAACAACTGCAACACTACTCTCAAGTGTTGCTCATGCTGTTCATCGTCTCTGGAGTAGATCAGAATATCATCTATAAAGACTACAATAAATTGATCTAGGAACGGTTTGAAAATCCGGTTCATCATATCCATAAAGGCTGCTGGGGCATTGGTCAGCCCAAACGACATGACCAAAAACTCATAATGCCCATACCTGGTTCTGAAAGCTGTTTTAGGAATATCAGAAGCCTTTATCCTAAGCTGATGATATCCAGATCTCAAATCTATTTTAGAAAAGATCGTCGCTCCACGCAACTGATCAAACAGATCATCTATTCTCGGCAAAGGATACTTATTCTTAATAGTGATCTTGTTCAGTTGCCTGTAATCTATACAGAGACGCATGGTACCATCCTTTTTCTTAACAAACAGGACTGGAGCACCCCACGGTGAAGAACTGGGTCTAATGAAACCCTTATCTAGCAACTCCTGTAACTGCACCTTGAGTTCTTTCAACTCAGCAGGTGCCATTCTATAGGCTGGCAGTGCTACTGGATGACTACCTGGATATATCTGAATCTCAAAATCAATGTCTCTGACAGGAGGTAAGCCTGGTAACTCTTCTGGAAAAACATCAGAGAACTCACGAACCACAGGCACATCATAAATACTGGCAGTGCTCTTCTCTGCTCTGGTGTCAACCACATGAGAAAGGAACGCTTCACATCCTTTCTGTAACATCTTATCAGCTACAGCAGCTGATATTATGCACGTAGGCAGAACTTTTCTGTCTCCAGTAAAGATACAAGAAAATTCGCTTAGTTGAAAGGTAGCTTCCTTCTTCCAGCAATCGAGTTGCACTCGATATGTTTCAAGACAATCCATACCCAAGATGACTTGAAAGGTATTTACCTCCAAGGGTATGAGATTAGCAGCAAAGGTGAAACCTCCAAAAGATAACAAGCATCCGGGGCAAAACTCAGATAAAACTGTTGGTCCACCTAATGGAACCCTCAACACTAACTCATCTGCCAACTCTTGAGTTAACAGATTAAGTTCATCGACTAAGGAACGTCGTATAAAAGAATGAGTAGCTCCCGGATCTATCAAAACTGAAACTGGTATACTATTAAACAAAAGCATTTCTCCTGTAACAACTTGTGAAGAGATTATACCTTCCTGAGGTGTTAAAGAAAAGAAACGTGCTGAAGCTCTCCCTCTGCCACGTTGTCCTCTCTGACCACTCCTGCCACTATGCGCTCCACCACCTCTAGAACCAGAAGCCACAGAAGAACTCGGTCCTTCAGCTGGAGGTTGTCTCTGAGCATCATAAAACTGGGGCTGAGAAGCTTGTGATGCTGCTGGTTGAAGCTGAGGGCAATTCCTTCTTACATGTCCTATTTGCCCACACTGGTAACACTCTATAGGGTCTGAACCCCAACATTGCCCAGAGTGTAACCTTCCACAAGCATTACATACCCGCATCTCCTGTCTCCGTGGACCAGTCACAGAAGTAGATGATCCCGATGGCTGCTCTCTAGATGCACTGCCCCATCTCCCTGAGCTGTATCTCCCTCTGCTTCTAGAAGAAGTGACATCCTCAGATCTCTGCCTGCCGAAACAACCAAAGCCACGCCCAAGTTTAGAAAAGAAACCTCTACCTCCACCTCTGTATCCACTACTGGACTGTCCTCTACTGAAATCTGCATATCTCTTCTTAGACTCGGGCACCTTGTCAGCATTCACAGATTCCTCAACCTGTCTAGCAGCCTCGACAAACTCACCAAAATTCTCTCTGTTCCTCCTGCTAGTAGCAGAAACTGTATGCCGAATCTCTGGCCTTAGTCCTTCCTGAAACCTTCTACATCTTTCTATGTTGTCAGGAACAAGCTGCGGACAGAAGTTTGCTAACCGTGTGAAAAACGCTTCATACTCGGTAACTGTCATGTTCCCCTGCTTGATATTCTGCAACTGCCTGATTTTCTCATTAAGAAAAGTGGGTGGATAGAATTTGAGATGAAACTCCTCAGAGAAACCCTGCCAGGAAAGCTCTGCACCTCTCCTCTTTTCTTCCACACCACGCCACCACAACTCTGCATCGCATGTTAAAAGATAGACTGCATGATTTATCTTCTTCTCTTCTGGAATCCCCATCAGACGAAAGACCTTTTCTATCTGTCTAAACCACTCATCAGCTTCGGCGGGATCTGTAGTGCCACTAAACTCTGTGCCACCAAGCTTCTTCACAAGCTCATAAGATCGCATTAGATCTTTACTGTTGGTAGAAGAAGAATCTCGCCTATCAGCCTTGTACCTCTCCTTGGTCTCCAAGAACATCCTGTACATCCGGGATGCTTCATCCACGTGGTCACCACCACCTGGACCCAAGTACCGCGGATC
Organism: Alisma plantago-aquatica; assembly: GCA_963693085.1. Lineage (NCBI taxonomy): Eukaryota > Viridiplantae > Streptophyta > Magnoliopsida > Alismatales > Alismataceae > Alisma > Alisma plantago-aquatica. The sequence goes on from OY856409.1 coordinate 924,870,031, forward strand.
AGGGCCAACATGGCTCTCAGCCTGATCATCACGATCAAAGCCTCTTCCTGCCATCTGTAATGATATAACAGAATATTTCCTGTTAGAAAACTACAGATAGAAGAAAGACACCTAAACCTTAATCCTATTGGTCTCTTATCGTCCCCTGACTTGGACTTTGAGTAACTATGTACTCAACGTAAGCTCTGATACCAAGATGTCACACCCCGATCTCGCATTAACCACAAACCACGAAATTAGGGCACGACAGGTGGGATTAACACATAACCAACCACTCGTCGCTTATTAAAACAATTCCACAGTATTTAATTGATAACCAGGTTTAAACTGTAAACAGAAAACTGAGCAAACTGCAGGAACTTTCTATTTAACTGATTAAAGATACAGGCAAGGTCTACAGCATAATACATTTATTAACATAAAGGAAACATAACATTAATTTACATCTTTGTACACCTTCTCTATCTCACTCACACCTTATCCCGAGGATCGAGGGGAATGGACTAAGAGACCTCTAACTAGACTAGCAACAACCTTCTATCGACTAAGCGTTAGGGTGAAACGATCCTTCTGATTCCTGTTGCTGGTGCTGACCTGAAAATGTTTTGAGTAGAGGTATGAGCCTACTCGCTCAGTGAATAGCATTTCACTTAATTATCACTAAACAACTCGTCAGGTTTATAAACTGAAAATAAACACATATACAGTTCAAGCAGAGCAGTTCTATTGACATAGCAGATATACCGGAAATAATCACATTTTTATGCATCAATAGGTATTCAGGTAGATAAACAGATATATAAATTTACTGTGATCCTATATGATTTCTTATTTATGTTATTAGGCCCCAAACATATGCAGTGCACTCTGCATATGAAGATCTGTAGCGAACTACGATCTCACCGTACAAGACTTAGCGACACACCCGGGAAATGCTAAGTCTGACTTCTCGTCCTGGTCTGCACAGGACTCTCAGGCTCACAAGGCCTTACTGCACTAACTCTGAGTGCTCTGGACTCCTCCGCAACCTGTAGTGCACAGTCGGAGAGTCTCTAAGTCTCTGATGCCTGGGCGTATCCCCAGGGCTGACCGGGACTTTCTCCGATGCCTGGGCGTATCCCCAGGGCTGACCGGAACATTCTCTTGGATCTCCGATGCCTGGGCGTATCCCCAGGGCTGACCGGAATCCTACCACTCAGACTACGTGTCACCGAGACAATCGGTATTTGTTGGACACGAGTCTCCGATGCCTGGGCGTATCCCCAGGGCTGACCGTTTTACCCCAAAGGTACAGACCGCGCAATGGGGTTCTACGGTGTTGGGGCACCTAAGTCTATTAACTGATAAACATATAACCATTTTAAACAAAAATACCGCATTTCATACTCATTCCACATTCTAAACATCTCTTAAGAATTCATGAATACCATTTGTCATCTTAAAACATGACTCAATATCACTTATCCAAATTCATTACTAAGCAGCATATACTTTGTAACTGCAAAACATAAAATTTCCTTTTCTTCAACATTCATATCCTGCATTTCAAGTTTCAATGAATCTATCATACTATAATGTATATGCTACACTGTTTAGGAGTTATACCACATGATATTGGAGTAATATATACAAAGAAATCGAGTTCAATGGTGATAAATAAATGAAGTACTACTCACCCACTTCAGTGTGTTCGTATACACCGAAAAATGCCCACAAACGCGCCTAATTCTGCCCTTTACAGCAGCGTGCACGCCGTGCACCTAGACTGCACGCCGTGCACCTTCAGTGCACTTCTGTTCTACTTTCCTGCACCTTTGCACGCCGTGCAAACTGATTTGCACGCCATGCAAACTGATCTGCACGCCGTGCAAACTGATCTGCACGCCGTGCACCTGGGCTGAAACTCGTTCTGCTATTTGTAACTTTGCACGCCGTGCACCTGCGCGGAAACGGAATTTCCCTATATCAACTTTCTGCAATGTTGCACGCCGTGCAAAACGGATTTGCACGCCGTGCAACCTGCACAGGGGCGGAAATTGCAGAAATAAAAGAGAAGATTGGGGTCGATTCGGTGGACGATTCTTACCCGAATCACTCCAATAGCTTCGGATTGACCTAGCAAGCAGTTGGCAAGAAGAAAGAACGGAGGGGAAAGCACCGTTCGCTCCCTAGACCATCTCCATGGTCGGCTTCTTCATGGCTGCAGGAGGAAGAAGAAGGTGAAGAAGAAGATGGTGCAGCTGGTTGATTTGGCTGGGGAAGATGAAGAAATCGAAGAAGAACGGAGAAGGAAGGAGCTTGGTTGCCTAGCTTCTCCTCTAGCTTGCTCTCTCTCCCTTTCTCCTTCTCTGTTTTTCCCAAGCGGCAACCGAAGGAAATGAACTATCGTTCATTCCAAAGTCGGTTAGTAGAGTTAAAAAGGAAAAACCGAAGGAAAGGATAAGGAAGGGCGCCCAGGGGGCCGGATGCAAATTGCCCAAAAACTTTCTGAAATTGCACATAGTTCCATGCACACTAAAAAGCTCATATCTTTTTACTCGTAGGTCGGTTTCGCATGATTTCTTCGGCAACGGATTAAGCACAAACTTGTCCTCAACCTCAGGATAAGAAAACAAGCTAATGATACATTAACACTAGCTCAAAGCTCAAAACACTATTAACAAGAGTAAGTACTCATCTCAACATAACTAGTTCAATTATGCACTAACCAATGTACTTACTGGTAAAACGAAACGTGGGTCATAACATGTTGATACATAGCAAATCGTATGACCTAATATACGGAGTGAGCCGTATTGGTTTAAGAAATTTTCTTTGTTAATTAACGATCCGTCCGGTAACGCATACAGTTTTATCTTGATAAAACCTCATTTTATTTCCAAGATAGATTGCATCAGTTGTCTTGTTTGGCACAAGAGTTATTAGATATTGTAGCCATTGTGGTTTAAAGCCACTTCATTTTAGACTAAATCATATATCATTACCAATAAGTAATAAGAGATGAAACTCTCTCCCGGCCGCAACCCTAGCACGCTGGCGACTAGGAGGGCGACGGTGGGAGCGTCTGTCTCCCGTGTGGTTTCCTCAATCTCCTAGAGTGGTTACCTCTCTCTTGCAAGTTCAAGGATCGGCTAGGGTTTCGGATCACGGTCATGAAGATGGCGGAGGAACTGATCGACATGTGCGCCAGGCTAGGGTTATAGAACAACGACGAGGACGAGGTCATCGTGATTGGAGACGAGGAGAAAGGAGCGACGAGTGAACATGTAGAGATGCACTGGTGGTGAGGTTGCATACTGATCAGCCCTACAATTTTTGGGCAATGAAGCGGACATTGAGTCAAGCATGGGTGCTGCCAAACAAGGTAGTCTTCAAGCAACTGGATGTGGAGACGTTCGTGATCCAGTTTCTGCACTGGAAAGACAAGGCTCGCGTGGTTGAAGGAGGTCCTTGGAACTTTGAAAATAGGTTGTTGCTGACGAAGGAGGTGGAGGAGGGGGATCTGCCGAGGCAAATTCAATTCAAGGAGGCATCATTTTGGATCACACTCTACAATATTCCTCTTGGATATAGGGGGAAGGAGTAATCAAGGCGATTGCTGCCAGGTTTGGAAGAGTAGAACATGTTGATCTTGATGAGTTGGGCTGGGATCCCTCGTTAAGGGTTAGGGTTGCCCTGGACGTGCACCGATCGCTCAAGAGTGTGCTGAAGATCCAAGACAAAAAGGGACATGTTTATAATATTGAGGTTAAGTATGAGCGGCTCCCGATTTTGTGCTTTCTCTGCGGGAGGCTGGGTCACGTGGACCGTGACTGTGATCGGGGTGAAGGGGGCGAGGATCAACATTGCGGATGGGGAGCTTGGCTGAAGGCCTCGCCGAGGAAGGCGTGAGTCTCATCTATGGAGGAGGTCTACGATGCTGGAACGACAAAGAAGAAGCTCGATTTTTTTGTAAAACCCAATTGTAGTCGGGAAGTAGATAGACCACACTCAACCAGGCTAGGAGGAAGGTTGAGTTTGTGTGAGGAAGGTGGTGCGGGGAGGGAAAGAGGGGGTTCTGTTAGGGAGGAGGAGGAGCACGTGGAGGCGGTGAGACCTGTAAAACTTGGCGAGAGGAGTAGTGGTAGTGCATGGAGGGGTGGATGGAGGCGAGAACGGTGGGCGGGGATGGTGATAGGGGCAGACGGAGAAGCACGAGGGATAGGGGATGCCGATGTTCCTAGGAGAGGAAGGGAGTTTGGGACGAGGGGGGGCTCCGAGGAGGTGACTGGAGGGGGTGAACAGAGAGGAGCGGAGGGAAGGAGGAGGGATACGAGGCGCCTTAACGGTGAGGAAGGACCTGCGGGGACGGAGGAGGTGTCGCAACTGGAGAAGAGGAGTGTTGCAGAAGGTGTGGGGGGCGGCATGTCTGTGACTAGGGTGCCTTTACTGGTTGACGGGCAAGCAAATGATGATGGAATATCAACGGAGACGAGGGACAGGCCGGCTGCAATCACCAACGCAAGGGATGGTCCTGAAGACGTGATTGCGTCGGGGGGCAAACCAAAGAAGGCAACAGGGCAAACAGGCGATCTGCAGGCATGCGAGAACATTGGTGCGACAGAGACCAACGTGACACACTTGAGCACGTTAATGCATGGAGAAAACGATGTCAATGGTGGTATGGGACAGTGTGCTGAGAAAGGAATTAAAATCTTTGAGCAGGGATGGGGAAGGCTAAGGATGCAAACCAGAGGCCAAAAGAAAAAGAAAGAGCACAGGGGTATGCCAGGTACGGAAAATCAAAGGGGAAAACTGAGGCGTAAACTAAAAATAATTAGAAGACGGGTGTTATTAGATAAGAGAGAGCCAGTGGTGACAGAGCAAGAGGAGGATTGCATAATGACAGGTAAAAGAGGAAGGAACAGTGATGATGGGATCATGGATATTGATACTGATCTGGTTTTGGTGTTCCCGGTTAAAAAACATCATGGGGGTCAAGTTGGGGAGGAGGACACATCTGGGAGCACAAAGCTTCAAGTAGAGGTATCTGCGGTGGCCCAGACCCGTGAAGGCCAATGAAGATCCTGAGTTGGAACTGTCAGGGGTTGGGCAGCCTTGACAGGAAGCAGGCTCTCCGCAGGTGGTGTTAGAGAGAGTGCCCGAGTAGGGTCTTCGTTTCGGAAACCAAGATGGTGGGAAACAAGTTGGAACAGGTAAAAAGGGAGTGTGGTTTTATAGATGGCTTCTGCTTGGCTAGTGAAGGATGTTTGGGTGGCATAGGACTGTGGTGGGGGATGTGAAGGTGGATATTCAAAGTTTCTCGCAGCATCATGTGAATACCATTATTGAGGCAGAAAATAATGGGGTTAAGTGGAGAGTTATTGCTATATATGGTTGGGTAGAGCAAAGTTAAAAGTATCATACATGGGACCTTATGCGGAGGCTACATGGGGAATCTGACCTTCCTGTTATGTTCTTTGGAGATTTCAATGAGATCCTTTAAAATCATGAGAAATGGGGTGGAAATCCCAAACCAGATAGGTGGATACAGGACTTCAAAGACGTGATAGACAGCTGTTGGCCTATGGACCTGGGGTTTAAAGGTAATCTGTTTACTTGGCAACGGGGTCATACTATAGAGACACTCACTAAAGAACGACTCGACATAGGGTTAGTGATGCATGAGTGGTGTCAGCTATTCGGAAATAGTAAGGTGATTCACCTGGCTATGTACAGTTCAGACCATGCACCTATTATTATTTCTGTGGGTGGGAGAGACATGTACAGATCCAAGCGGAAGAAATCCTTTTACTTTGAACCCATGTGACTAGTTGAAGATGACTGTGAAGGTGTTGTGAGGGAATCTTGGGCACAAGGCGAGGAGAATGATGTGCATATGAAGATGATGAACTGTGGTGAAAATTTTAAAAAGTGGGCGACTAAAACATTTGGGAGGATGAAAGAAAGAATTAAAGAGGTGGAGAAGCAACTCAGGGAGGAACAAAAGAAACATCCAGATACAGTTGTGCTTGAAAGATGCATGGAGTTATCTAAGGAACTAGAGGCTTGGCATAGATCTAAAGATTCTTATTGGTGTGCTCGAGCGTGTGTGGTGGCTCTTCGTGAGGGGGACCGAAATATGGCCTACTTGCATCATAAAGCTTCACAAAGGTGGAAAATAAACCATATCGAGGGGCTAAAGGATGAGAATGGCATGTGGCAGTCTAAAGAAGGGAAAATCCAGCAGGTGGTGATTGATTTCTTCCAGGAGTTATTTTCTTACAGTAATCCGTCAGGATTTGAGGCTACCAGGGGCATAAAGGAGGTGGTGGATGAGTCTATGAATGTTTCTCTGGAAAGTGATATTTCTGATGCTGAGATCTTTGAGACACTAAAGCAGATGCGCCCAAATAAGGCACCGAGACATGATGGTATGAAGCATGTGTTTTTTCAAAAGTTCTGGCATATTATTGGCAATGATGTGTCCAATTATATTAAGGGGTGGTGGAAAGGGAGTGCTGATATTAGCAAGGTACCCGAAGGTGGAGAAACCAACCCAGATTTCTGATTACCAGCCCATAAGTTTGTGCAATGTGATCTATAAAAAAGCTTCTAAATTCATGTCGAATAGACTCAAACCGTTGATGGATAAAATTACTTTTGAGAATCAATGCACTTTTATTCTGGGGAGGATGATCACGGACAATGCCCTTATTGCATATGAGCTTTTCCATAAGATGAAGAATGAGGGTAAAAACAAGAGGGGTTTTCTGTCTTTGAAGTTGGATATGTTAAAGTCATATAATAGGGTGGAATGGGAGTTTCTGGATTATTTGAAGCAGAAGATGGGGTTCGGTGATAGGTGGAGGGAAAAGATTTGGGAGTGCATTTCTTTTGTGAATCATTCTTTTGCTATTAATGGTGACCGGACCTGAAGCCTCAAGCCTTCCTTTGGACTGCGACAGGGTGACCCTCTTTCTCCCTACCTTTTTATTCTTTGTGCTGAGACTTTTTCTACATCTTTGTAGCATGATGCTAGCGTCAAGCTGATCCATGGGATTAAGGCTAGCGGACGTGCACCGTGTATTTCACATCTTTTTTTTGTGCAGATGATAGTGTTCTTTTTACTAGAGCTACACGACATGAATGTCTGAATGTAGCTAATATTATTAGCCAATATGAGCAGGCATTGGGTCAAAGAATCAACCTTTCTAAGACAGAGGTGGGTTTTAGCAAGGGAGTACAACAAGAAATGAAGGAGACATTAAAAAAATGAGTTGGGGGTACAACTTGTGGACAGACACGACAAATACTTGGGTCTGCCTACGGCTATTGGGAGGTCAAAGAAACATGTGTTTAGTTTCGTGAAAGACCGAATCTGGAAGAAACTTCAAGGTTGGAAGGAGAAACTTTTGTCCAAACCAGGGAAGGAGGTGTTAATAAAGTCCATTGTGTAGGCCATTCCTTCTTACATTATGAGTATTTTTCAAATACCGGCAGGGACTCTTGATGATATATAGGGTTGCATTGCTAGATTCTGGTGGGGAGCAAAAGAGAATGAAAGAAAGCTTTCTTGGATGTGTTGGGCAGCCTTATGCAAACCAAAGAAAGATGGTGGGCTTGGGTTTAGAGATATGCATGTCTTTAACCAAGCCCTTCTGGGAAATCAGGCATGGAGGCTCATGACAAAGCAATCCTCTTTGGCATACAAGGTTTTAAAGGCAAGATACTTTCCTTCGTCATCTATCTTGGAAGCTTCAAGGGGGTATAATCCTAGCTATATGTGGAGGAGCTTATGGGAAGCGAAAGCGTTGATTCTGGAAGGTAGTAAATGGCGGGTGGGAAATGGAGAGAGTGTTCGGATTTGGGAAGACAGTTGGATTTGTGGCTGCACGGGAGACTTGTCATCTTTGCGGGACACATCTTATGAGCAGCCATCCATGGTGTGTGAGTTGATAGATCGACATACGAAGAGATGAGATTTACAGGTGATACAGTAGCTCTTTCCTTCTGATATATGCGAGCTGATTGAGAGCACTCCTATTAGTACCCGACTACCTGATCATATCATGTATTGGTGGTCGGATAGGAGAGGCATTTTTACTACCAGATCGGCATATTGGTTGGGGTTGCAGGGAAAGAGGGAGTTCATTGCTTCAAGATAGGAGTTTTTTTAGAAGATCTGGAAAGTTATGTGGGACCGGTGGTGGCCGCTGAAGGTTTCTCATTTTCTTTGTTGTGTGACTACAGGTGGTATGGCTACCATGGGCAGGTTGTTAGACATACATTGTCATGTTGACGGATTGTGTCCGCTATGCCATGAGGAGAAGGAAAATGTAAAGACTCGATCTTTACGATCAAATATTTACAAAATAATATCAAAAAAAACATAAACAATCTTTATTACAATCATGCTTGTACATCAGAGTCGTGGAAGCTTACAAATATGATTAAAAGTTTAAGAAATAGAATTCATTTTATCTAGTCTTCAACGGAGGACTACCCAGTACACGTCTCTTCAAGATCTTCCATCTACTACTTGCCCATGAGTTCCCAGAGGGAACAAAACCACACATGGACCCCATTGAAGGGAAAACAAAGGGTCAGCAAAGCTGGTACTAAATTCTTATATCGAGCTATTTGCAAAATATAGGTTCTAAGTATAATTCAGGATAATATCAAATCTAGGTAAGGAACATTTGGTGGACTAAATTTGCCAAATCAAAAATAACAATACTTCAATGTTTGTATTTCAAGATCAAATTTCACAAGGCTATTCAAGATAGTTCAAGATATCAAATTATCAAAATATTTGCAATGATCAACTTTGAATATTAAGGTTGAGCACTATCATATCATTTCCTTCAAAGGCGACAATGCCTTATGTTCAATCATCTATGAAAGAACAATATTGAGCCTAATTGCTATGTTAACCAGTCGACTGGGGGACAACTAATCCATTACACCTGTGCACATGGAAGCGGGACGTACCCTACCTCAAGTGAGCCAAAGCTCTAAGGGGCCAAAGCCCAAAGGGACCAATGCCCAGGGAGTCAAAACTCCAAATAGATCAATTCAAGTGCTATTATAATATTCAATGCATTCAAACAATAATCAATCTGAGGTGGTGAACTTTCAAAGAGGTAGGAAAGGCTTAAACAATAATAGGGTTCACCACTAAATAATGTATAAGGCATTCAAGAGGGAATTGAACAACTCAATATAAAAATAGAGAATCTAGTACCTCAATTTATTCAAGTCTTCATAGGTTGAATAATCACCAAGAATGGCTCCAAGAGCAAGAGATCTACAAAGTGTTGTACAATTTTGTTATCATTTGGCATGGAACCAATTACTTGTTCAATCTTTTCTAATATTGCATTTTATTTCCAAGGTTAGGGTAATTATTCCATATTCTTTTCATTGTTATGATTTCTATATTTCCATCTAGGTTTCATACTCAAGTATATAGTTATTTCGTCTATTTTAGGTCTAAAAGTGTTTATACCAATGTCTCAAAATTAGACTTATTAAGATATGACGATTTATAATAGCTTGGCTTACATCATGTATCAACATTAATAAGATTTACATCCTAATCATCTAGATTATATATAATTACATGCTTACAAGATACTATCGTAGTGAACTTTCTCATTTATTTTCGAACTACTTAAATTTCCAGAATTTCCTATCTACTAATACCCATATATATGTGTATGTGATGACCAAATAAATATGTACAACTATACGATTTTGATGTATTGGATACATCCTAATTATTCCAATCTTGATATATGTTATCGTTTAATACATTAGTGTACGAATCCAGTCTACAGAAATTTTAGATTTCTGTTTGTTACTATATTACCTCTATTTCTATAGACACATATGTATTTTCCAACATGGTACCATGAGCTGGAATGAATAGACTACTCTCGTATATCAGTACCAACTTCTTTTAAATCTAAAATGTTTATATTATCATCTAATCTATTGTCTATTTAATTATTACTAACCAGTTCAAACAGACTTGTGATGGAATGCTATTAACCCGTTCTATCCACATGAGCTTATAGTTACATATATTATTATTGTTACTGATTGTTATAGCCTAATTGCTATCTTAGGATTTGCTTTATTTGTATCACTATATAGTAACCACATATTTCTCATCTATCTCACGTACACATACATAGATATAGGCATATCCCAATGGGATGTATATATAGGAGTATAAGATATTTCTAAATTTTATACTGTCGAGGTTATCTTATGGTATACCAAGTTTAGTTATGATAGTGATAATGTTGCTTGGATTGTCCAATCTGAAACGTGGAATTAGAAAACTCACCTACCTGTTCTATGATTGGTTTGTAATACCCAGTGCATGATCAACCCTGTTCTGGTCGCCATCAGATTTCTCTAAGCTGCTGAAGTTCCATTGCTCCTGATCAATTAGTCTTTCAACTGCTCCCCATAGCCAGTGGCCTATCGATCATCTTCTCATGGGCCTTCCTTCAGTTGGCCGGTGGTGAGCATGGAGGTAGTTGAAGCAGGTGTTTAGCATGGCTCTCGGTCTGTTGGTGTGCAACGTGCTTATAGGGTCAAAGTGTGATGCGTAGGCTGGCGAGGCAAACTACAAGATGGATAGTGCAATAGGTGCGGGAGGAAGAAGGGAGTCAGAGCCTCAATTGTCGACTCATTCAGACTCATGGTGTTGTCAGTTATGATAATGACAGTGGTGTTTGCAGGCCTTCGAAGTTGCAAGGGGCGTCAACAAGTGTGCATGCTAGCTGTTGGCGAGATGGTTGCAGGTCTGAACGAGGTTGGCGCCGTGGCGGGGAGGTCAGGAGCAGTAGGCGACGTGGTGTTGGAAGGCTGTCCTCTGCTTTGTCAAGACCAAGTAATGGTGGAAGATTCTGGTGAGGTTCCGTCGTTGATTTGCAACAGCAGTCCCGATGGCATCGAGGTGTTGTGGCACACAGATGCAGGCTGATGGGATTGCCGCTTAAGGTGGAGGTTGCGGGCACCACTGGTGGTGTCTGGATATTAGGGGAGCATGGGGTTAGGAGGAGGAGCGGTGGTTGTCATGGTGGAGGTTGCCGATCTGCAGCCTGACCAACCCGACGGCATTGTACTTGAGGGTGGCCGAGCTTGGAGCGACGCCCGTCCAGGCGAGGGTGCCCAGGTGTTGACGTCGCTGGCGCCCAACGACAACTGACGGGTTTAGGAAAGATGTGGCGGCACTATGATTGATAGGTGGAGGAGGAGAGCTCGAGGGTGGGGTCTGAAGCTTCTGTGGAGGTGTCGATGGTAGGGAGGTGTTTCCATGGAAGGTGCAACAGATGCGCGCCCTGCTATGATGTCTACAGGTCTCACGTTTTAGATCTGGGCATCGACGTCGGAGGTTGCAGATGTGGGTCGGAATTCCTGGCTTCTGGATGGAGAACCAGGGGATCTTTTATAGCCTAAGGGGTCCTTTGAAGCATTGCCGGCCAGGGTGGTGGAGTAGGAGTCATAGAGAGCTCTGTAACGGCCGATCCTAGTGGCGTTACACGGAGAACGAAGATCCAAGGCATGCGAGAGAGAGGGATGCATGCGTCTGAAACTGACGATGGGTCAGGGTATTATGTTGTGGAAGATGAGAAGATGAATGCAAGCAGAAACGGCTGTCGGTTTCAGCCGATCGTGGCGCGCAAGGCGAGAGTCAGTTGCACGACTGAGTCCCCAAGCGGGAGATGATGGCACTGCCGTTTTCCTTTCCATAATAGTCAGGTGTTAGAAGGAGGGGGCGATTTGTGGTTTTCTCCTTGTTAGGGTAACCATAGTCTTATTTAATATATTCATTAATCACGAGTCACCTAGACATTCAGGACTCTTTATAACTCCCAAGATATAAACCAATTTATCTTGAAATTTGGAATATGAGTTCAATCTCTATTAAACTAATGTTTTGAAAACATTAATATTTCTATCTACATCTTTGGCCTTGTTAACCTAATATCCATCATAACACATCCAAATAATATAATCTTTTAAACAATGAACAATATATAATGATTCCAAGGCCATAAGGTGAAATTTCAAGAGGCTCTATGAATGGAGGTCTACACAAGATGTCAAGGTACACATGATTCAAATTGTACTTATGTATTGGAATGATTCACATAGACAAACTGAGGAACTAATTTGTAAATATTTCTCAAGTGAGGATAATTGATAAAATTTAGATAAAGTGGATCAAATTGGAGACTAATATGTGACCATGATAATCATAAAAGCTCATCAGACTTGGCATGAAAGACAATATTGCAAACAAGTTCAAGTTTGGGTAAAATAGCTCAACATATATTTAGTAGCCAAAATTGGGTATGTTACAGAAACCATTCAGTACATGCTTTTCTGTTGTATAGAGGAAAGGAAGATTTGGAGCACGTCACTCATGGCAACCATTATTGCAACAACCCATACACAATCTACTAGGCAAACGTTGTTGGAATTATATGATGGGTTATCTCAGCGGGAGTTTACGGAGGTAGTAGCATATATGTGGGGGATATGGACATATCATATGGTCTTTTAAGAAGAGGGGAGAAGTCTCACCATGTTTGTGAGAGCAGCCCAAGCGTACATGCATGACTCATGGGATGCACGGCAGGTGCACTCAGGACAACAGCAATGTCACAATACCATGGTGGAAGTGCACGGGAAAAGACCCATGCTAGGGACCGTGAAGATCAACACTGATGCAACAGTGAAGGCAGGTTCTGGGACGGGGTTGGGAGCTGTTGGTAGAGATCATATGGGGTGAGTTGTAGTTGTTCGGGGGAGGCGTCTCCCTAGAGGTGGTAGTGTGGATGTGTGTGAGGCGTTGGTTGTGATGGAGGGCGTCCAGCTGGCCCGGATGTGCAGGTGGGGGTCCATTGTGGTCGAGTCAGACTCGAGTACAGTCACGGCGGTGCTAAACAACTCAGGGGAAAGAAGAGATCATCTGGGCATGTTAGCTGCTGATATTAGAACTCTTGTTGTTGATTTTGTATCGATTTCCTTTGTGCATGTTAGTCGATCCTGTAACTGTGTGGCGCATGAGATTGCCAAGCTTGCAAAGGCTGGTGACTTCATACACACGAACGAGAATGGGGGCTTTCCTCAATCTTTTTTGAACCTTGTAGACTCTGAATTTTATGATTAATAAACAAGATCGGCCCCGTTATAAAAAAAATCATATATCTGTAACCATTGGTCTGCGTTTGGCACATCATTGAACCCAACAAAAGGCCTAACATTCAAAACATTAGCTAGGGAGGAGAATGCCTTCGCGTGTACTACTAGCTTTGCAATGACACTCCTTTCATATCTATCGCTTGATTTTCTGCTATGTCCCCTCATACTTACACTCCTCATTGGTGTTGGGCTTGTTGTATGATAATTTGAAGAATACAACTGCACTCTCATCTGATAATTCTTACTAAGGTACACTTTTTTTTCAATTTACTTGTTTGTTATTCCAAAATGGTTTCATTTTATATTTACTGACTTGTTCTTGCTTTTTGGAATTAATTGCTACTATCATTTTGGGTTGTTTGGGATCTGTTTCTTGGGTTGTGGGTCACTACTATAGAGAACAACAACAATTTTTATTAGCTTCGATTTAGATGTATGTGCTTAGTATTGATTTAGATGTGGCCACATTAACCATTTTGGTTTCTTGATCATGTTTGGAGTAGTGTGTTGTTTTAGGATATTTTTGCCCTTTATGTGATCCTTGTGCGTCAGGAATGCAAGATTATATCTTGGTTTAGGCAGTTTAGGTGGAACCTAAGGGCAAGGTTTGGTATTTCTCAGTAGGATAGTATCATATTTCACCCTAGATTCACCATACTTGATTTCCATTAGCATACTTTGTTTCTTTGTTAGTTTTTCATGAAATCACCCTATTTTGTGCTTCTTGGTGCTAGATTTGACCCTAGATTCAGAATATTTTCTCTTTGATGATTTCAATTTTTGTTTTAACTATTATCAAAAACATTGCCCAGTGATGATCACAGTATTTATTGGTATAACATTGCATCTAATCACATGTTGCATTTGTCATTTCTTACTGATGATTTAAGCATCAAGTCCTACTCCCACATATGATTGTCTTGGGGTAACCACTCTGGATTATTTGATATGTTTTTTCATTGGAGTTTGCAACCCTCATCTAAATGATATGATTTTATATTCAACCCATTTTTGATAATATGTTTTCCAATCAATCAACTTTCATGTGTTATTCTCGATTGATGTGATTTGTTTATTAGCCTAGGGTGTCACATTCATGTGTTGGTCCAATAAGGCCTAATTTTGGTGCTGGGGACATGAATTTGGGGCCCCCAACATTTAAAATGTGAATTATTTTTCCTAATTCCCTTTTTAGACCATTATTTGTGCTCTTCGGAGTCCTCGTGTGTACTCTTGGTTTGAACATATGTGCGCTTTTTTTTAATATGTGTGAATGATATTGATACTATTTCATCCATTTTCTAGTGTTATACATATTTATTCCTTTTACAAGTCTTGTGAACTCAAGAGAAATATTTTGACACTGGCTATAAAGTGTAAATGTGTTATGTGTTTTTCTATTCCTTATCTATTCTATATATTGGTCTATTATTTATATGATTAAATGCTATGTGTTTTTCTATTCCTTATCTATTCTATATATTGGTCTATTGTTTATATGATTAAATGCTACTATATCATACAAAACATTGGTATTTTCTTTGTCTATTTTTTTTAGACACATTAATAGGGGATTTACTACTTTTCCACATCCCAGGATCTTAATTGATGTCCTGTGGTTTCTTTTAAAAAAATTTGTTCTTTATTACAGTTGTAATGGCCATATTCATTATTGACCTGGAGTTTCTTTAATACTCTTCTAATTTTTTACGTTCCCACACCATAGTGTTGTATTTGATTCATTACTCTCTATCATCGTGCCACCCAATGCCACAAGAGAAAGATACTTGAAATAATATTTGAGTTAAACTTGAACACATCACCAAACACACAATTCACATAGAGATCGTAATTCTTTTGCCAAGCAAAAAAAAGAACATTATATTAAACATTTGATTCACATAAGAGTTTACATTATATATTACAACTTCAAATGTTTACAAGTATTTACCTAGCATAAGGTTCATGAGCCATACTTACAAAATCTCATCAAAATGTAATAAGAATAAGCATCACATACATGACATTACTATGTAACACACGTGTAATATATTACAACACTCATAACCTTATCTCTAGAGGCCATACAGGTATGTCAAAAGCAAGGTGGGAAAATGGTATAACAAAAACACACTCACCTAAACCTGAGAGTACTAGGACATCTATGATTGTATCCCTATATGCTTTGTCTCTAGAGGAGGTCACACAAACTTCACCTACTTCTGAGATATCTTCACACAAACATCACCCACCTCTAAACTTAAGACCATCTCCCTCCTTGTTGATATTCTCCACCATAGCCGCTACACTTAAATGATTTTGGGAGAAGTTTGAATCCCTTCCATTCGAATATTGATCGATCTTGGTCCGCTCACACAAAAAAAACATGGAAAATCATAGGTTTGAGATCCCAAGTCCCAATGATGTGATATGACATCTAAAAATATATCACTAACCAATTAAAATATATTATAAAGTAGTCATTTAAGGGATTAAATATATTAACTATCAGTTTACTCAAATATACATACTTACTCCAAATGTGCAACCATGTTCATCGCCAATTAAACCTAGACATATATACTTCTCGAGTGATGTATATTTTAGATGCCATGGGCGGATCAAAGTGTGCCACAATCATCTGGCTAAATGTTATGAAGTCGTTCTACCAATATGTACAAGATCTAAGGATATCTGGATTACATAGATCTCTCCTCAAAACCTCAGGTCCAAGTGAGGTAAAAAAATGGTAGGAGATCCCTCCCACTGGTCTAGCATGGTCGAGGTGAGTTTTTGGTTATGCCTTTCAGCAATGCTACAACCACCTTCATTGACATGATGAATCGATACTTCTACCCCTACCTTGATAGCTTTTTGGTCATGTTTATTGATGACATGCACATATATTCTAGGTTATGGACCAGTCTGTGAGCACATGTAGATTGTTCTTCAAATTCTGCAAGAAAACCAACTCTATGCAAGGTTCTCAAAGTGTGAATTCTCTCTCAATGAAGTGATGTTTCTTGGCCATGTTATCTCTACTGGTCATATTGTTGTTGATGATGTCAAGACCGAGGCAGTGACAAAGTGGAAATCCCCTAAAAACCCTTTTGAGATACACATTTTTTGGGCCTTACAGGATACTATAGAGGCCCATGCAAAATTTCTCAAAGTTGACTCTTTTAATGACAAAGCTAACACGTAAGGATGCAAAGAGCTTTGTCTAGACATCTGAGTGTGAAAAGTGATTCTTAAAGTTGAAAAAGCATTTGCCTTATTCTCCTGCGCTTTCTATTCTCGTCAAGGGTAAACCCCACACCATCTTCACTTATGCTTCTAAGAAAGGGTTTGGATGTGTTCTCATGCAAGAAGGACTAGTGATTTGTAATGCCTTATGCACTTAAGGATGGATCATGGGAATTTGCCTAAACATGATCTATAGCTTATTTCCATAGTTCATGCTCTAAGGCTATGGCGACATTACCTATATGGGGTACATTTTGAAGTCTTTCGTGACCATACAAGCTTGTGCTATTTGAAGACATAGAAGGATATGAACTTGCACTAGAGTTGATAGATAAATTACATCTAGGATTATGACTTCACCACCACATATCATCTTGTTAAAGCTAATGTCATTGTAGATGCCTTGAGTAGGAAGAAAGATGATGTGTGTGCTTCTATAGACTGTTTCTTATGGAGGAATTTGGAGAAAACTTCCAACTAGAGACACGAGCTACCATGGATTGATGATGGTTGTCATGTGGAGAAGGTGAGATTGCAAATGGAAATTTTTTCTATCACTTCCACCTAAATTTATGAGGTTGTTGTTGCACAACAGGACAATCATGGACTTGATGAGATGAAGTTGTTGAATGAGAAACCATAGTCCAAGTCTTTTGTTGGGGTGGATGGTGCCATCCATTTTTTTCGTGGGTTGTGGATACTTGATGTTATTATTTAGTGAGTTCAAAGTGAAGAACATAGGTTCAAGTATACAGTTCATCCTAGTATGATAAAGATGTACAAGGACCTACGAGAAGGTTTCTGGTGGAAGAATATAAAGAGGGGATATCACCTTGTATGCTACAAAGTGCTTGACGTGCCAATAGGTGAAGATAGAACATTAGCTACCTAGTGCTCTTGTTCATGCACTTGAGATGCAACAATGGAAGTGGGAGAAAATCACTATGCATTTCATCATAGGGTTCCCAAGGCAGATCATGGGTGTTATGCAGTATGAGTTGTTGATCACCTAATCAAACTGGCTCACATTTTCCCCTTTAATAGCACATACAAGGTTCTTGATATGGCACAATTGTACGTGGAAGTCTACATGGAGATTCTAAGAAGAAAATTTCTGATCGCGTAAGGATTTGTCTTATGAAGAGTTCCCAAAGAATATCTTAGACTCTAGAATGGAGTAGTTGAAGAACGAAGAGATTCAACTAGTAAACATTCTTTAGAAGTATCATGGTCTTGAGAAGACTACCTAGGAGCTAAAGGAGAATTATTGTTGGACCCACCCTCCCTCTTTGTTTGAGATTTCAAAGACGAAATCTTTTTTAAGGGGTTGTATGTAGTAACTTCCCCATTTCTACATACTAGTCTCTCTTTTCCTTTATTTGGTTCCTTTTTCATTTAAATACTTTTAAGACCCCTTTTCCCAATTTTAGAATAGGTACAAATGGGCTGGGATCTAGTAACTAGTTAGCTCACTGTCATCCCATGAATATGAAATATTATAAATTGAGAAACCATAATAAATTCAATAATGGAGGTCTATGGATATAAATAAAAATTAATATGTTTGAATATACAATTATACTCTAGGATAGAACTATAATCTAAGAGTGAGAGTATTAAAGAAAATATAAAAGGACTCAGCACAATTAGTTATTAGATTGAGTTACATATAAAATGAATATTGTAGAATAAATATAGAACAAACATTTTAAAAATGCAAATCTGAGGCCATATTCATGTTCCTCATATTCAAATTAGGCTATCTATTAATTTTGGGCTTAATTGTGTATCAAATACACCCTTAAAAGTGGTTATAGGGAAAGATATAAGTGTGCTTTATTTTACTAATTTAAATCGAATGCCACCCTCCTTTTTACCTAAGTTTCTTAGAATGTATTAGACTATAACCGAGACTTAATGTGTCATGTGGACCACTGGGTTGGGTCGAGTAACTGGTAATGTGGACTTCATCTTCCACCTTCAGTTTCCCTTCTTGAGGGTGAGACTATTTCAATAAGTTGGAGCTCTATCCATTGTTCTCTCTCTACACACAAATACCTCTCACAATTACTCCATCATTCTATTTTCCTTTCCCTCCCATATTGAACAAACTATTACTCACATTGTGGGAATCACGGAGCATAAAAGCCCCAATAAAACCCTAATGTTGATGTTGACGCACTTATTACCATGAACTACCTAGCTACATTGTTACCCACCACTTCCAAGAGACCTAATAACTTCACCCACACTATTTCCTAGTGTTTTTTGGTGAACCCAGCTCAACTATTTCTATTTTTGTATTTTTATGTAAATGTACAAGTAAGAAGTTTTCTTTAGGGTACAAGGACCACTAAAGAAAATAGAGGCAGAGCCATCTATACACAGTGTCAAAACCAACAAAACAAGAAAAGCAAACTGTAAAACAAGCTACGGAGCATAACCATCAAGAATAGTATTAATATCAATCTGGATAGAAGACCACACGAGGTCAGCAGCTTTCTCCTTGCCTCTATGCACCCTATTGTTCCTCTCACTCCATATCCCATGCAGAACAGAAAGAGCAACCAACAGTAATTTCCTGCCCTTCAGACCATGCAGATCATCCAACCTTCTTAGACTGACAAACTTGTAAATACCACTAGCAAAAAGCTAGACTTCAGAAGTGTAGGAACAATTAAAAAGAATATGCTCCATACTCTCTTCCTCAGACTTACACAAAGAACATCTAGAAGCAAGAGATATCCCAAAACGTTTAATGTACATGGAGGTAGGTAGTCTGAGATAACCAACCTTCCAACTAAGGGTATGTAGTCTGCCTGGGACTCCGTGACTCCACAACCATTGGAAATAAGCTTTAGGACCATCATCATGTGCCTTCCGATCTAAAGACCAGCAATATCTAAAGTTAGCAACAGATTTCCCATCGAAATATAGAGAATCACAGGTGCCTTTCGGGTTAGGAAGAGAATTCAGATGAACAGCCAGATTCTTATGAAGTCTTGAATTCACAGGAGACCAATCATCGTTACTGATCAGACCACTAACTTTCATATTGGAATCAAAACCCAACTGAATGATGCTCTGACTACCCAAAACCTCCTCAAGAAACTTCGATCCTGGTAACCAGGGGTCTTTCCAAACAAAGGTATTCAAACCATTACCAATCTCAAAAGTCACCACAGACCTTAAGATCTCCCTCTCTGCCAAAATTCTCCTGAACAACCATGAAAAGGAATCATCTATAGGAACCGACCAGAAAGTTTGCTTATGTAAAGATCTCTCATGTATCCATTTGATCCAGATACTTTCCTTATTCTTAGCGAGATTCCATCCATTCAGAAGAACATAAGCTTTCACAATGTCCCTGATGCTTCTAACACCCAAACCACCATCAACTTTCGGTTTGACAACATCGCTCCACTTGACAAGGTGAGCAACATTCTTATTTTCATATTTACCCCAAATAAAATCCCTACAGAACTTATCAATGTCATCACAAACGAAGCAAGGAAGGGGAAAAACCCGACTGGAACATGGTGCTCAAAGTAAACCTGACAAGCTCAACCCGACCTGCCATAGACAGCTGATTCACCTTCCAACAATCCAATCTTCTCTTAACTCTATCAACAAGAGGACTACAATGCTCTCTCGATAGTTTCCCAATAAACAGAGGAACCCCAAGATACTTCTGAGGCAAAGAACCATCCTTAATTCCCAAGATATTGCCAATCAAATCCCTGTCAACACCATAGCTGTAAATAACAGAACTCTTATCAATGTTGATCTTGAGTCCCGTTGAAACGAAGAGAAGATCCAAAACCCTTTTGACAGCCTGGGCACTGTTGGGAGTAGCTTCTGCAAAGATCAAAAGGTCATCGGCAAAAATAAGATGCGAAATAGAAAGCTTAGCCGACACTCTCAAAGGGATAAGATTTCCCTCATTTTTCTCTTTATCAAGAAGCAAGGTAACAACTTGCATAATGATAACAAAAATGTAAGGGGCCAGAGGATCCCCTTGGCGAACCCCATTGTTAGGTTTGAAGGAAGCAGAAGGCTCACCATTGATAAGAATCTCGTATGACATGGTATTAAACAATTCTTTAATCCAAACAATCTAGTAGTGAGGAAAGTCCATAAGCTTAAGAACAAAGAAAATGGAATCCCAATTAACAAAATCATATGCTTTTGAGATGTCAATGTTTAAGCACATTCTGGGCTTTCCCGACTTTTTATTGAAATCATGAAAAAACTCATTGGCAAGAAGCACTGCATCTTTAATGCTCCTACCTCTGACAAAGGCACACTGGTTTCGACTTATGAGATAAGGAAGAACACCTTGTAACCTGTTAGACAGAATCTTAGTGATGACCTTGAGGAAAACATTGCATAAAGCAATAGGACGAAGATTCTTCAGTTCCTTAGAATCCTTTCTCTCAGGAATGAGGGTGATGAAGGTACGATTGGCCTCTCTCAACATACGACCAGTACTAAAAAAACCGAGGACAGCAGGAACAACTTCAGAACAAATGATACTCCAACTATTTTTATAGAAAGCATTGTTGAAACCATCTGGACCAGGGCTTTTATCAGGATCAAGACCTTTAATGACCTCAACAACCTCATGAACAATGAAGACTCTATCCAGACTCATCTTATTAATCCCATTCAATTTAGGAAAAATAAGCGAGCTTAGAACATTCAGATTAGCCTCATGACTAGAGTTGAACACCTCAGTATAGTAGTTCACAATATGGCTTTTGATGACAGTAAGATCCGAGCATGGGACATCATCAATGAGTAAAACTTTAATGTAATTAGAATCCCTTATAAATTTGATCGAAGCATATAAAAACTTGGAATTCAAATCTCCCTCCTTCAGCCACCTCACTCTCGACTTCTGCCTAAGCAAGGATTCTTCATGGAGTCTGGTCTGCACTGCTTCCTTCCTCTTCTCACACACCTCAGCCTGTAAAAACTCATTAGAAGGATCAGCATCAAGCTTAAGATGTGCTTCAATATCCAAGGAATCCTTCCTTTTAGCATCATCCATCAGATTCCCCATCGAATTTTTATTCCATATATACAGAGCCAACCTCAGCCTCCTAAGCTTCGTGTACATTCTGAAAATAGGAAACCCCCATGTATCTTGCTCCCAATTAGACTTAACAACATCATGATATCCAGTCTTAGCAATCCACGCATTAATAAATCTGAAAGGAGTGACCTTCTTACACTTCACACCAATATCAAGAGAGAGAATTTTATGATCACTAATAGTGTTAGGATAAAGAGCTCCTCTACACTCAGGAAATTGAACAAGGAAATCTTCATTATAAAGGATCCTATCCAAAAACGAAGTTACATGATTAGCACCACTCTGATGATTATCCCAAGAGAAAGATACCCCATTAAGAGTAAGCTCAAACAGACCACAGTCAAGCATACAGCTATTAAAGTCCTCCATGGACTTCTTCGAAGGTGGATCTCTACCCACTTTCTCATCAATTCTCCTGACAGCATTGAAATCGCCCAAGATGACCCACGCTAGAGACATAGATGAATTAATTGCACCAATCTCTCTCCACAAATGGAATCTATCAACATCCAGATTATGACCATAAACATCAGTAAGACCAAAGGTTTTGTTATCCCAGTGAACCTCCACATGGATAGATTGGTCACTCTCACGAATCTTTTACACATCACAAGTGTCAGGCCTCCACATGACAACCACTCTCCCAAGAACATGCGAAGAATGATTAGACACCCATCTATATTTAGGAAAAAACTTATTCAGTAACGTATCCATCTTGCCTTCTCAGACTTTAGTTTCGTTCAACAGAAGAATGTCAGGCCTACTCTCAGCTATTCTACTCCTGACTGCAGAGACTTTCAAATTAAGCCCTCTAACATTCCAGGAGATAATGCTAAGATTTACCCCATTCATTGGGAACCAGCTGGAACTAGTACTTCACTGGCTTGGGACTCAACCACAAGATTAGAATCTTCAGCAGAACTATTCAGACCCGAAAATTTATTGGGAGAAGAGGTACCCTGAGAGATATCACAAGAAGTAGCAGGAATCTTCCTCCCTTTGGCTTTCCCCTTCTTCCTTCTATTGAGCTTCTGTACTTCAAAATCACTTTCTTCCTCATTAGAAATATCAGGAATCAGAGGGGTTAATAAATCCACTATAACCGCAGAAGATTGAGAACGAGAAGTCACATCCTCTTCAGAATGTTCTGAATTAGAAGAGACATTCTATTCAAACGAATCCTTGGGAACATGAAAAACATCCTCCTCAGCTGATTCAGTATCACCTACTAATTTCAACAATGGGCTATCAATTCACTTCTCCAAAGAGACAGGAACAGGACTGACCACATTATCAGGCATTCTGTCATTCACCTGAGGAATAGCCGTATCAGTCATTCTGTCATTCACCTGAGGAGCAGCCGCAGAGACGTTCTTCTTCACCCAGACCTTCTTCACCAGCGGACCAGTAGCTAACCTGGAGCAGTCATTGTGACCAAACAACTTACACACAGGGCATGCCTTCGGTCTCCATTCATACTCAAACCTGATCAAATGGGCAACACCTTTGTCGCTGACCACCTCCAAACTAGACAGAAACTCAGAAGTAGACGACAGAAGCACCTGCAACCTGGCAAACTCCAAATTTCTCAATTCATACGTAGCTTTGTATGCACGAAGTGGATTTCCCAGATAAAAGCCAATCCTAGAAAACATGGCCATGTCCCACAACTCCAAAGGAAGATCATGGACACGCACCCAGATTGGCATATCTGTTAATCAAAACCTCTTAAGCGGATCACCAGGTTTCCAGCGCATCAGAACCATCGGCTTGCCACGAACAAAGTAGACTCCATTGTCAAGAACGTCATTCAAATCCGACTCATCAGAAAATTTGATAAGAAAGAAACCTTGTATGTGGTTCATAACCTCAAAGGAACCTCTTAGAATCTAGATCTGTGACAATTCATGTTTCCAGTGCATCAGAACCATCGGCTTGCCACTATTTCCTAGTGTTACCTTCTCTTAATTGATGATGGGGTATCATGGATCCACCTATTGGAGCCAAGTTTCTACCCCCAACAAGCGAAGATGACCAAAGAAGACCTAGGCTGTCCTAGGTAAATTCATCTATAGCATCCATAGACATGACTCCCTCTTTCATAAATTGTATTATTTTTTGAAGGTTTTATCCTAAACTCCTCAACAAAAAGCATTGCCATTTCATTGCTCTTAGAACCTCAAAAGAGGGAGGTTCCAAGGTCATTGATCTTATTTAAGCCTTGTGATTAATCGTGACACACACATAAATGCTAGAATGTTTTTCGGCCCTTGATTGGACTGCTAATGTTGTGTTGCTTTCTATCCTTCACCGTGTCTTCTTACTTGTACTTCTCATCCATGGATGAAGTAGCTCATTTTACGAGCAACTTCAAGGCCTCGTGTGGGGTTCATCTGGGTGTTCCATAACTGGAGGAGCACTATAGTCATGTTTTTGTGTGATGGAGTATATCTTGGAAGATGTTGCCATAGTGTGTGAACTTTCCATTGAGCCACTTTCCATATACCTATGTTAGTGACCTCCGACCTCATTCTGGACAACTCTAGACCTAAATCGGAGCTCCCCAAGATTACCAGGTTTCCATGGTGTCACATGATGTGACAACCCACCACAGTAAACAAGATTACTCAAAATAAAGCACATGATCAACTACTAATTAACCACATACCCAGAAAGTAGGGTAATTGATACTGATTTATACATTACCATCATATTTAGAAAACATTACATAAAGACCCATTGACTTGTGTCAAATCACATACCATACCAGGTATTTCCACATATATTCAGTGGCATCAACCACAACCTATGTACAAAGAGAGATGTTCCACATATACATGCCATATACAAAACATAGGTACACTATCAAACCACGTGTCGAGATGCATATCATCTACCAAACATATCATGCTCGGGCCTAAGAGTACATGGATGACTCTAGGACTCTACAAACTACCACTAACAATCTTCTGCCTCTAGTACTCTCCAAGCGGCTCCACCTGAGCACCATAATCATTTCCACACCACTAACGACCACCTAAAAACATGTGGTGACCCAAGGGGTGAGACCCATGTCCCGTCGAGAGATATAACTCTCAACCAATGACCATTGATAATAGTAAGTAACCTTATTAAAGAGGATGAGAAGATTTAGCTAAATAAGTAGGTTAACCAAATTAAGCAAATTTAACAGTATAATCAAGTTAAGTAGGTTTAGTAATCTACAATAGGTAAAATATGTCTATCACAATAAATAGGGAAACATGTAAAGCTACCAGTTTTATACAGTTGATTTTTCTTACCACATTATTTAACCATTAAATAGTATAAGAAACAAAGAAAGGTTTAACATTCAATGTGAAACATTTTTAACCCAAAATAGATATGCTACATGATTGGATTATGTCTTCTATTAAGCACTGAGGAGTTGAGGTATACCACTCAACTTCAACTGACCATTTCTAAGTCGAAATGAGTGCCATACAAGATTTGTAGGAGAGCCATAATCCTAAGATCTCATCTGCCCTTAGCCAGTATGAGACTTATGCAATGACACATAAGGTCAAGCTACAAAACAACCTAGTCCGTCCTTGGTATATAGGTCACGACACTAGTGAACAACATAGTATGTCCTTAAAAGGTCACGATACTAGTGAAACCAGGGTATACAAAACCCGAACATATGAGGTACAACCACAGTTGTCCTCAATAACATCATATATATATATATACTGAATTATAATTATCTAAGATACAACCTCGATTGTTCCCCTTCCAAGGTATGATTCTATCCATACTTGTGAACATGCATATACTCAATAATATATGGCTCCAAGCTTCCACTAAAGGAGAACTCATTTCACCATCCAACAAGTCTTGGCACTAGAATGGATCTATGGCATAGGTAGAGCTATAAATGGGTATGGGTAGATTCGTAGACCCACAAATCTAGACCCTTTAAAAACCTACCATGGGTCTAAATTTTTGGACCCACAAAACCGTGGACCCACATACTCATGGACCCGCATATAAGTGGGTCCACTAATGGGTATGCTTGGACCCTAGCCCACAGACCCGTAGACCCTCTATATATAAATAATTACCTAAATACTATTTTATTGCATCATAATTTACTAATTTAATTAGTATAATACTTCATATTACATATTACTCTAATTATAGTTAGGATAAAACTAGCAATCTCATTAAGAATTAAATTTTTTTATTACAAGAATGGTCAACATATGTAACCTTAAAATCAAAGTAGTTACATGATATGCTACATTATTAAAACACAATGATGATGACTACAAATATGTAAATAATTACCTCAACTATGTTTGATTTACAAAGTATTGTTGGTATATGTATGCCCGTAGAGCCATCCCAAGCGATTGCATGGAGTCGGATATTAATTAATCAATTAATGCGATTATTTGGTTAATTAATGAATTCCGAAATATTCTAATTAATCCACGAGCGTTTTAATTAACGCAACGTTTCTGTTTACCGATGGGTTTAGGAAACCCTACTTCTCTTCTTATCCTATTTAAAGGAGGATAGACGACCGATATCTATATAAGATATAGAGAGACGCTTTTAGGTTATTCTCACGTACAAAACCTAGCCGTCGTCGTCCTTAGGAAAGAAAGGAGAGCAACGCGCCGCTAGCACGCCGCCGTAGAGACACGCTCCTTCCCGCCGGCTTGAGAAGCACGACGTGGAGTTCCGTCCATCCGCGTGGACGAAGTAGAGACGCAGACGCCTTGACGCCTGCGTTCAGAGGACGTCAACGACCACCTGTACGTGCTACGAGCAACGTACATCACTGCCGCAGAGGAGCATTGCCGGATCAACCTGCGACAGCGAACGGGAGAGAAGATCCGTCCGTGTTTGACAAGCAGTGTTGCACCGTCATGCAGCGGGACATCGCCGGACTTGCTCCGCGATAAGGTATATCCCGCAAACCTATTTCCGAATACGCTGTTATCGACGAGATCCTGTTATGGGTTGCGTGGATTTATCGCTTCCGCCGCACATGTTTTCTCCACAAAAACCCAACAAGTATTACATTATTTAATATGACTATTGGATGTTTATGTCATATATAATAGCAATATCTTGTTGTATAAGAATATAAATAACATATTCGTAAATTTTCTTACATAAAAAGTATGATGTTTATGTAGAACTGCTTACCCGCATACCCACACCGCATAATCACTATTATTACAGGTATGGGTACGGGTACGGGTATGGTGTGGGTCTAAATTTTTTATTATTCGGGTCCAGATCTGAAACTGGACCTGCTAAATTAAATGGGTATGGGTATGGGTATGGCTAGACCCACACCATACCCACACTATATACACAATAGGCACATTTTACTACATGATTAGGGTTTCACTTGATTGGTTAAGTTCATTCATGTGATTTAAGGATGCATCAATCAAGTTACGTACAAACCCTAAAAGAGTTCTACAAAAATAGGTGTAGATTGCAACCTCAGAAGATATAAAACATTTGAATCATAAAGTTTATCACGTCATCACATGGTACCATTTCACTGCCATACATATTGCCATACTCATCATCATACCATCACAAGATTTCAAATCCTTGTCACATTATATAGAGGATAACACCTCACATAGATAACAAAGCCATGTCCAAGGTCATAAGACCATTCACATTATTCCCTTCAAGAACATCATTATATTTCCATGCCTCATCAAGGCTCATCATTCCATCACGATACATGTGATACATAAGTTGATACAACATTATATTCAAGAGCCATGATGTTCATAAGATAGAAAATTATGGTTACAACAACATGGAGAGAGATAGTACCCCATTAACATGTTAGTCACACAAGAATATATGTGTCATCATCACTTACTTATATTAGGGTTAGGTTCATGAGAATAGTTGGGTTAACATTGCCAAACAACATTTTACTTAAAAGATTAGGTTTGCATTCATTCAAGGACAAAGGTACGACTATTAGGTCATGTGCAACCAATCATCAACAAACTAGGGTTATAAAATAATAATAAAGATAAACCCTAATGTTTATCATATCCTTCATACATGAAGGAAACTAGGTCAACAATCACCATCATGGGGTCAACATAACATAGCAGACATATAGATTAGAAAACTTTATCGACCACTTAGGGTTAGTGGTGTCATCAACTGCTGAAGATCATCAAGGTTGGCAACTGCTAAGACTAGAGTTCACAAATTCATCGACCATTGAGGTTACCATCTTTGGCGACCACTAAACGTTAGCCACTCCAGCAACCTCTAGGGTTAAGTTACCTCATCAAACACTGAAGACACAAGCATGAAGACTGAACAAAACATGGAACATTGCTGACCGAAGGGAACCATGAAGCTATCATGACTAAAGAGAAATCAGGGCATCAACAACCACTATGAAACCAAACCTTCATCAACCACATATAAGTGAATCTTAGCGACCACTCAACATCAAGATCTCATCAAACACATAAGGTGTCAACCCTCTTAGTGACCAAAACATGAGGCCAAACTTAGCGACCACATAAGATGCAAAACAATAGTAAAGCCAAAACCATGAGTTGGCATAAGGAAGTCAAGTCAACTGAACAAAGACGAAACCATCAAGTACCATATCAAGGAGGAAAAACAACTTAAGATCCTAGAAATCCAAGAGCAAAACCAATGATTTGTATATGCATGCAAGCACCAAAACTTCCATCACCAAGGAATACTCAAGCATAAGAGTTATGGTTCATCCAATAAGAGTTACCTACTCAAGATTATCATGCAGATTAAAACCCTAAGCAAAGGATATAGTATTTCTACTTATAACAACATTATGAGTCAAGATCATGTGCATGAGTAATGAAAGTAAGCAATAATCATGGAGAAATTTATATAACTCGGCTTAGAGTTGATGTAGAAAACTCCAAATAGAAAGGTAGCCTAAAGAAGAGGGGTAGGAACCCTAGCTTGAGCACTCCTCTCAGCCAAGCTAGCTCCTCCTACAAGAAAGAAGCAAACCCTAGGTCAAGAAAGAAAGAAAGAGAGAAAACCCTAGGTATAAAGGCAATGAAGAGAAGTTCTTCAATATCTAACTCAAGCACTACCATGGAACACCATGGGTTCGGCCAAGAAGAGAAAGAAGAAGAGTAAGAAAGCAAGGAAAACATAGGTAAATGTAAGACCCCTGACCTAGCTTAGTGCTAGATCTTGCTTGATTTACTTAAATGCTTAAACCTTTATCTAATCTTGTGATGCACCTTATTAACATGTCAGAGATTTATGTTTTCAGTTTGGTCCAATTTGGGTGATGTTTGAGCTAGTTATAATATATATATATATATATATATATATATATATATATATGTATATATATACGTATATATATATATATAGCTTTTGGATCAAGTTGAAATTAACCCATTGACCGGCCTAAATCACGCGTCCCAAAATTGGAGGCGGATTTGAGGTAGTCGAGCTTTTACATTTATAACTTGAATCCTTCTAGGCCCCCACAACTTTGTTTACGGGGTTGAAGTAGATATACGGGGTCGAACACAGGGACAAGGGTGGTAGTGTTGAGAACTCAGAATCGACACGCTACACTCCGGAAAGGATAAGAGACGATAAAAATTCCCAAAAGGGAACAACAGAATGAGATCAATAAAGCAAAAGAAAACCCTATCTCCAACTGGAGTTACAAGGAAAACTTAGGTTTTAAGTATTTAGCAGTTTTTAGGGTTTTTTCATGCAAATGAAATGGAGAGATAATACTAAAGCTAAAGCAAGGTACGAAGGAGAAAAACTTTGGTAAAACAAGTTGTAGTGGGAACATCCTGTACCCCTCCTCTCAGAGCGGGTACCTCTAACCAAGCATCAACACCACTCTCGAGGTTGCTGGACTTAGGTTAGAGTGAAAAGGTTACTACAACAACTCCAATTCTGGGCACTCTCATACTCCAGAATTAGACCAAATTGTATAATGTGTACCCCGCATTGTCTGCGTGGGAGTCAAAATTCATTTAATGGGGAATGTCCCGCATTAAAAGTACTGCAATTTTAATATGTATATACGTATATGTAGATATACCTATGATAGCATACACGTCGCCTTTAAAATCTGTTTTACGTGGTGAGTGCATGCACGGTTATGGCCTAGTATCCCCTTTTGTGAATGTTGTGAATGGATGTGGATGTTGATCTTGTGGATATGGTTGTTTGTGAATGTTATGGATGTATAATCGTTGCATATGGATCCTTTGTATAATGTATTCGGCTTGCATGCCGAGCCTCATCTCTTATTTCAAAGTGTAATTAATTCTTTCTCTTTAATTTTGTAATCATATGATGTAATAAAGATAGGATTAGTTTTAGTCTTTGTAATCTTGATGTAAGGAGGCCACTTGAAGATCCAACTCCAAGGAGTGTCCATGGAGAAGCACCATGAAGATCTAATTCCAAGAAGCAACCTGAAGATCCCACTCCAAGGAGCGTCCATGGAGAAGCAACAAGAAGATCCCATTCCAAGAAGCAACTTGACATTCCAACCTCACGAAGCATCCATGAAGTTGTTCATTGTAATGTTGATCATTATAGGCTTACAGGTTGTTTTCACAGGTGTTGCATGAGATTCATAAGACCATAGGTGGACCGTAATCCTTTGTTGCTCCAAAGGATTACAATAGTATGGCCATAACTGATGTATTTGTGATTGCATGTCTATCGTTTGTGGTTGTGGATATAGTAGTATATGATACGTACTATAAGTATGTGGTGTTTGGATATATATATATATATGTATTAATAAAATCCCTCAATTAATAATATTAAGTTTTAGTTGCCTTCCATAAAGCAACACACATGAAAAGCTTGATCGACTATGTGTGGGCACGCCTCCGCGTAGTACACTGTCTATCTCGTGGAAGTGTGATGGTGGGTGTGTGGGTCTGCCTCCGCAGGGTGCACACTCATCGTGTTGGCTTATGGGTTGGACTTAACTAGGGAACCTTGATAGGATCAAGTACCTAGAGGCACACAGATGCATCATGGCAAGGAGTTGTGTATGATCATCTATCCAAGAGTTGCATATGATGCAATTGGCAAAAGTTGCCTACCTTAGTATTTGGTCTTTGACGCCAGCGTTGGCTGGGCATTGATCCAATTATTTTGGGTCTTGGCTCACTAGAAGGTTGTGCGTTGCAATCTTCCGAGTTGATAGTGAGGGCTATCAATTTGAATAAAATAGTGGGAGCGTAATTAATTAAAGGCCTAATTAATCTCGTTTATCAAATCTTTACAAGTCAAAATGTTTTGGACTAAATGCAAATTTTTTCTTTTGTAGCAATCAAATGACAAACAACACTCACACGTTCTCGTTGCGATCGGTCCTTGAGAAGGACAAACTTACCGGAACCAACTTTCAAAACTGGTTTAGGACATTGAGAATTGTTCTCACACATGAGCATAAGCTCTATGTCCTTGAAACACCAGAGCCAGAGGAGCCCGCTGTAAATGCGCCCAAGGCTGAAAAGGATGCTTACAAGAAGCACCTTGATGATGCCGTGGATGTCAAGTGCCTAATGTTGTGCTCAATGAACTATGAGTTGCAAGAGCAACATGAGAACATGAATGTCATGGAGATGGTAACACATCTCAAGAACATGTATCAACATCAAGCAAGACAGGAGAGATATGATGTCTCAAAGGCGTTGTTCAAAAGCAAGATGAAAGAGGGAGACTCAGTTGGCACCCATATACTCACCTTGATTGGGTACGTGGAAAGCCTATCCAAGCTGGGATTTCCCCTAGGTCAAGAGTTGGCCACTGATGTGATTCTACAATCGTTGCCTTTATCATATAATCATTTTGTCATGAACTACAACATGAACAATTTTGACAAGCCGTTGTCAGAATTGTTGGGCATGTTGAGGACAGCCGAAGCACAGATGAAGAAAGACAAGCCCAAGTCTGTGATGATGATCAGCAAGACAAAGGGAAAGTCAAAAGGCAAAGGCAAGGCTAAGAAAAGTTCTAAAGCCGGGCAGAAGCCAAAGTCATCCGCGCTCAAAGCTAAAGGTGGGATCTCCAAAGAAGGCAGTTGTCACCATTGTCACCAGCCTGGACATTGGAAAAGAAACTGTCCTCTCTACCTGGAGGAACTAAGGAAGAAGAAGCAGGGGATAGAGATCTCCACTTCAGGTATATACATTATTGAGATAAACTTAAATACTTCTTCATCATGGGTACTGGATACCGGATGTGGATCTCACATATGTTCTAATATGCAGGATCTGATAAGAAGTAAGCCTTTACGAAAGGGCCAAGTCGAGCTGCGGGTTGCTAATGGAGCAAGAGTTGCTGCCACCGCAGTTGGAGTTATTAGTTTATCTTTGCCTACGGGCCTTGTAATAGAATTAGAGAATTGCTATTATGTACCTGCCATTAATAGAAATATTATTTCTGTATCTTGTATGGACAAGAGTGGATTTGAATTTCACATTAAGAATGGAATTATTTCTATATCTAAAGATGAGATCTTTTATGGCAATGCCCCTATGTCTTATGGTATCTACTTGTTAGAACTTGAGACTAGCATATATAACGTAAATACTAAAAGGTTAAAACTTGACAACTCAAACAAAACATTCTTATGGCATTGTCGTCTTGGGCATATAAACGAGAAGCGCATATCTAGACTCCATAAGGATGGTTATCTAGACTCTTTTGATTTTGAATCATTAGAGACATGTGAGGCATGTTTATTAGGGAATATGACCAAAACTCCTTTCACTGGACACAGTGAGAGAGCCAGTGATCTGCTAGGGCTCATACATACTGATGTATGTGGACCTTTTAGATAAAATGCTAGAGGAGGCTATCAATACTTCATTACCTTCACTGATGACCTCAGTAGGTATGGCTATGTATATCTTATGAAACACAAGTCAGAAACTCTTGAAATGTTCAAGACTTTCATGAATGAAGTAGAGAAGCAACTTGGTAAGAGTATTAAAGCACTCCGTTCAGATCGAGGTGGCGAATACTTAAGCCAAGAGTTTGAGGACCTTCTGAGAGACCGTGGTATTGTATCACAATGGACTCCACCTGGTACACCACAACATAATGGTGTGTCAGAAAGAAGGAATCGTACATTATTAGACATGGTACGATCAATGATGAGTTCAGCCGAACTTCCAATATTGTTCTGGGGATATGCTCTTGAAACTGCAGCGTTTACACTTAACCGTGTACCTTCCAAATCGGTTCAAAAGACACCATATGAGATATCGAATGGGAATCGTCCCAATTTGTCTATGTTAAAGATTTGGGGATGTGAAGCTTATGTTAGGAAACAATTTCCTGAAAAGCTTGGACCCAAATCGGAAAAATGCTATTTTGTTGGATACCCCAAGGAAACTCGGGGATACTACTTCTACACACCAACTGACAACAAAGTGTTTGTTGCTAGGACTGCTGTATTTCTTGAAAAGGAATTTATTTCCAAAGGAATTAGTGGGAGGAATGTAGAGTTCGAAGAAGTTCGAGACCAACAAGAAAGTAGAGAACCTGAGGAGGTACATAAGGAACATGAGGACTCACAAGTTGTTGTGGAATTTCAAGTTCCAAATGTAACACAGGAACCTCGTAGATCTAGTAGGACATGACTTGAGCCTGAGAGATTTGGATTTCTCGTGACTCAAGACAGTGACGAATTGGGCATAGCAGATGAGCCAACTTCCTATCTAGAAGCTACTAAGGGACCAGAATCTGAGAAATGGCTCGAAGCCATGAGATCTGAGATGGAATCCATGTACACCAACAAGGTATGGACCTTGGTGGATCCACCCGAAGGGGTAAGACCCATAGGGTGCAAGTGGGTCTTCAAGAAGAAGACTGACATGGATGGAAATGTTCAAACCTATAAAGGTAGATTGGTTGCGAAAGGATTCCGTCAAATTCAAGGTGTTGATTATGACGAGACCTTCTCACCAGTTGCCATGGTTAAATCCATCAGGATCATGCTTGCCATTGCAGCTTATCATGACTATGAGATTTGGCAGATGGATGTTAAAACAGCATTCCTTAATGGGAATTTACTTGAGGATGTGTACATGACACAACCTGAGGGTTTTATCGATTCAAAGGAAGCCAATAAAGTCTGTAAGCTACAAAGGTCAATCTATGGATTGAAGCAAGCATCTCGGAGCTGGAATCTACGTTTTGATGAAGTAGTCAAAAAGTTTGGCTTTAGTCAAAATGAAGATGAACCTTGTGTTTACAAAAAGGTTAGTGGGAGCACAGTCGTATTTCTCATATTGTATGTGGATGACATACTATTGATGGGAAATGACATCCCTACTCTTCAGACAGTAAAAGGTTGGCTAGGGAAGACTTTCTCTATGAAGGATTTAGGTGAAGCATCCTATATACTAGGGATCAAGATCTATAGAGATAGATCTAGAAGGCTTCTAGGCCTAAGCCAGAGCACATACATTGACAAGGTGCTAAAGAGGTTTAGCATGGAGGGTTCTAAGAGAGGTAACTTGCCCATGTCCCATGGGGTTACAATCTCTAAATCCCAATGTCCTAGTTCATGTGATGAACGGGCACGCATGAGTAAGATTCCATATGCATCAGCAATTGGATCTATCATGTACGCGATGTTATGTACTCGTCCTGATGTATCGTATGCTTTGAGCATGACGAGCCGGTATCAGTCAGATCCAGGTGAATGTCACTGGACAGCCGTAAAGAACATCCTAAAGTACTTGAGAAGGACTAAGGATCAATTCTTGGTATACGGTGGTGAGGAAGAGCTCGTAGTAAAGGGTTACACCGATGCTAGCTTCCAAACTGACAAAGATGACTACAGATCGCAATCTAGATTTGTGTTTTGCCTGAACAACGGAGCTGTGAGCTGGAAGAGTTCCAAGCAAGAGAC
The DNA here is from genome assembly GCA_963693085.1 of Alisma plantago-aquatica. Classification (NCBI taxonomy): domain Eukaryota; kingdom Viridiplantae; phylum Streptophyta; class Magnoliopsida; order Alismatales; family Alismataceae; genus Alisma; species Alisma plantago-aquatica. The sequence continues at coordinate 924,904,554 of OY856409.1, forward strand.
GGTTGCGGATTCTACAACAGAGGCCGAATATATTGCCGCATCTAATGCTGCAAAGGAAGCTGTGTGGATCAAGAAGTTCATTTCTGAACTTGGAGTGGTTCCAAGAGCTGGTGATGCAATTGAGTTGTTTTGCGACAACAATGGAGCAATTGCACAAGCTAAAGAACCAAGATCGCACCAACGTTCCAAACATATTCTACGGCGGTTCCATCTCATACGAGAGATCGTACAACGAGGAGATGTGAAGATTTGCAGAGTACCTACAGAAAGCAATGTGGCTGACCCGCTCACAAAAGCACTTTCACAGCAGAAACATGACGGGCATGTTCGATCACTTGGATTGAGATTCATGGGTGATTGGGTATAAGTGCAAGTGGGAATCTGTTGGTTTGTATGCCCATAGAGACTATCATTCGATGATTGTAATGGGATACTATGTAAATGATTTGTAATACTACATTGATCATATCAACAAAGGCAAGTTTCCAATCTATATGTTTGTGTTTTATATTGTGAGATGACCATAAAACTTATAGATGTCTATAGAATAATGTACTCAATGACATATGTCTTCGGGTTGATGACCTGAACAGTGAGATCATATGTATGCTAAGAGTATGTATTCTTGTTTTGTCCCTAATCGGTTGTTATTGTGGAAATATCCATAGACATCAATAACACATAAGATTAGAATGTATGTTGGTTGATGGAAGAATCTCATTATCCATGATATGGAGATATCAAACCAAATACATAGATACTTGTTAGAGAACAGTGTATCGGATAGACCCACCTTGAGAGTGACACATGGATACCATGATTGGTAGTTAGAGTCACATCTCATAATCATGGTGGTGATTGTGGTTCTTAGACCTGAAGTCACTACACTTATCACATGATGTTTGGTGTACTTTGACATCATCCATCGTGGTCCTGAATAAGGATTGCTATAAAGATGGTGCTTGGGTGCACTGTGACACATGGGGATGACTGTGAGTGATGTAGATGGAATTTGTCCTTCCTACGGGAGTTTGATATTCTGGCCACTTGATAAGCGAGACTGAGAAATGCATGGCCATGCTGATGTGAGTCAATATGTGATATTGAGCTTACATATATCTCAGACAGTCTGCTCTAGTTCAAGGAACATGGATTGAACATTGAAGAGGATAACAATTCCATGACTTGAGTTCAATCCGGATATCAGCGACAAAGGAACTGTACAATCACTGTAACACCAGTCATGTATGATAGGTTAAGTTGTTCTCCAACTTCTCCAATTACTTGGGTAGCAATGAAGTCTTGCTAGATACCAATCATTGCTTGTGAAATCATAATATGATTATGGATATCACTGCCAACGTAATTTGGAGCCTACCGGGTCACACGCACAGGATGTGTTGGAATAGGAGTATAATTGTGGATTTTATTGAAATTGCTTCGAATCACATTGATTACTAAAATGTTTATGTAATCGATTAGAATAATATTGGAGTGACTGGCTCTAAGTGCAAGTGGGAGTCTGTTGGTATATGTATGCCCGTAGAGCCATCCCAAGCGATTGCATGGAGTCGGATATTAATTAATCAATTAATGCGATTATTTGGTTAATTAATGAATTCCGAAATATTCTAATTAATCCACGAGCGTTTTAATTAACGCAACGTTTCTGTTTACCGATGGGTTTAGGAAACCCTACTTCTCTTCTTATCCTATTTAAAGGAGGATAGACGACCGATATCTATATAAGATATAGAGAGACGCTTTTAGGTTATTCTCACGTACAAAACCTAGCCGTCGTCGTCCTTAGGAAAGAAAGGAGAGCAACGCGCCGCTAGCACGCCGCCGCAGAGACACGCTCCTTCCCGCCGGCTTGAGAAGCACGACGTGGAGTTCCGTCCATCCGCGTGGACGAAGTAGAGACGCAGACACCTTGACGCCTGCGTTCGGAGGACGTCAACGACCACCTGTACGTGCTACGAGCAACGTACATCACTGCCGCAGAGGAGCATTGCCGGATCAACCTGCGACAACGGACGGGAGAGAAGATCCGTCCGTGTTTGACAAGCAGTGTTGCACCGTCGTGCAGCGGGACATCGCCAGACTTGCTCCGCGATAAGGTATATCCCGCAAACCTATTTCCGAATACGCTGTTATCGACGAGATCCTGTTACGGGTTGCGTGGATTTATCGCTTCCGCCGCGCATGTTTTCTCCACAAAAACCCAACAAGTATTACATTATTTAATATGACTATTGGATGTTTATGTCATATATAATAGCAATATCTTGTTGTATAAGAATATAAATAACATATTCGTAAATTTTCTTACATAAAAAGTATGATGTTTATGTAGAACTGCTTACCTGCATACCCACACCGCATAATCACTATTATTACAGGTATGGGTACGGGTACGGGTATGGTGTGGGTCTAAATTTTTTATTATTCGGGTCCAGATCTGAAACTGGACCTGCTAAATTAAATGGGTATGGGTATGGGTATGGCTAGACCCACACCATACCCACACTATATACACAATAGGCACATTTTACTACATGATTAGGGTTTCACTTGATTGGTTAAGTTCATTCATGTGATTTAAGGATGCATCAATCAAGTTACGTACAAACCCTAAAAGAGTTCTACAAAAATAGGTGTAGATTGCAACCTCAGAAGATATAAAACATTTGAATCATAAAGTTTATCACGTCATCACATGGTACCATTTCACTGCCATACATATTGCCATACTCATCATCATACCATCACAAGATTTCAAATCCTTGTCACATTATATAGAGGATAACACCTCACATAGATAACAAAGCCATGTCCAATGTCATAAGACCATTCACATTATTCCCTTCAAGAACATCATTATATTTCCATGCCTCATCAAGGCTCATCATTCCATCACGATACATGTGATACATAAGTTGATACAACATTATATTCAAGAGCCATGATGTTCATAAGATAGAAAATTAAGGTTACAACAACATGGAGAGAGATAGTACCCCATTAACATGTTAGTCACACAAGAATATATGTGTCATCATCACTTACTTGTATTAGGGTTAGGTTCATGAGAATAGTTGGGTTAACATTGCCAAACAACATTTTACTTAAAAGATTAGGTTTGCATTCATTCAAGGACAAAGGTACGACTATTAGGTCATGTGCAACCAATCATCAACAAACTAGGGTTATAAAATAATAATAAAGATAAACCCTAATGTTTATCATATCCTTCATACATGAAGGAAACTAGGTCAACAATCACCATCATGGGGTCAACATAACATAGCATACATATAGATTAGAAAACTTTATCGACCACTTAGGGTTAGTGGTGTCATCAACCGCTGAAGATCATCAAGGTTGGAAACTGCTAAGACTAGAGTTCACAAATTCATCGACCATTGAGGTTACCATCTTTGGCGACCACTAAACGTTAGCCACTCCAGCAACCTCTAGGGTTAAGTTACCTCATCAAACACTGAAGACACAAGCATGAAGACTGAACAAAACATGGAACATTGCTGACCGAAGGGAACCATGAAGCTTTCATGACTAAAGAGAAATCAGGGCATCAACAACCACTATGAAACCAAACCTTCATCAACCACATATAAGTGAATCTTAGCGACCACTCAACATCAAGATCTCATCAAACACATAAGGTGTCAACCCTCTTAGTGACCAAAACATGAGGCCAAACTTAGCGACCACATAAGATGCAAAACAATAGTAAAGCCAAAATCATGAGTTGGCATAAGGAAGTCAAGTCAACTGAACAAAGACGAAACCATCAAGTACCATATCAAGGAGGAAAAACAACTTAAGATCCTAGAAATCCAAGAGCAAAACCAATGATTTGTATATGCATGCAAGCACCAAAACTTCCATCACCAAGGAATACTCAAGCATAAGAGTTATGGTTCATCCAATAAGAGTTACCTACTCAAGATTATCATGCAGATTAAAACCCTAAGCAAAGGATATAGTATTTCTACTTATAACAACATTATGAGTCAAGATCATGTGCATGAGTAATGAAAGTAAGCAATAATCATGGAGAAATTTATATAACTCGGCTTAGAGTTGATGTAGAAAACTCCAAATAGAAAGGTAGCCTAAAGAAGAGGGGTAGGAACCCTAGCTTGAGCACTCCTCTCAGCCAAGCTAGCTCCTCCTACAAGAAAGAAGCAAACCCTAGGTCAAGAAAGAAAGAAAGAGAGAAAACCCTAGGTATAAAGGCAATGAAGAGAAGTTCTTCAATATCTAACTCAAGCACTACCATGGAACACCATGGGTTCGGCCAAGAAGAGAAAGAAGAAGAGTAAGAAAGCAAGGAAAACATAGGTAAATGTAAGACCCCTGACCTAGCTTAGTGCTAGATCTTGCTTGATTTACTTAAATGCTTAAACCTTTATCTAATCTTTTGATGCACCTTATTAACATGTCAGAGATTTATGTTTTCAGTTTGGTCCAATTTGGGTGATGTTTGAGCTAGTTATAATATATATATATATATATGTATATATATATATATATACGTATATATATATATAGCTTTTGGATCAAGTTGAAATTAACCCATTGACCGGCCTAAATCGCGCGTCCCAAAATTGGAGGCGGATTTGAGGTAGTCGAGCTTTTACATTTATAACTTGAATCCTTCTAGGCCCCCACAACTTTGTTTACGGGGTTGAAGTAGATATACGGGGTCGAACACAGGGACAAGGGTGGTAGTGTTGAGAACTCAGAATCGACACGCTACACTCCGGAAAGGATAAGAGACGATAAAAATTCCCAAAAGGGAACAACAGAACGAGATCAATAAAGAAAAAGAAAACCCTATCTCCAACTGGAGTTACAAGGAAAACTTAGGTTTTAAGTATTTAGCAGTTTTTAGGGATTTTTCATGCAAATGAAATGGAGAGATAATACTAAAGCTAAAGCAAGGTACGAAGGAGAAAAAATTTGGTAAAACAAGTTGCCGTGGGAACATCCTGTACCCCTCCTCTCAGAGCGGGTACCTCTAACCAAGCATCAACACCACTCTCGAGGTTGCTGGACTTAGGTTAGAGTGAAAAGGTTACTACAACAACTCCGATTCTGGGCACTCTCATACTCCAGAATCAGACCAAACACTAGAGCCACAACACCTCTCTCAAGGCTGTTGCAACGGGAAAACACGATTCAGTAGCTAATCGAAACGCGATCCAAACATACAAGCTAGAGTTCTGATGTTAAATATAGCAATCATCAAACAAGGGTACCAAACATAAAGCATCAGATAATTATGCTCTTCTATTTCTATTATCATATAAAGGTTTGGTTACATTGCATAAGTAAAAGAATTAAATGACAAAAATAAAGGATAAACGTCGCCCTCTTGATATAGAAGGTCGAAAGGCTACAACTGACCCTCCGGCCTGATACCGGGAAGGACCCTTGCCCGATACATCCGTGTCGGGTGGCACACCCTCTCAGGCGGCACGCGGTGACAGGCTGGTTATATCGTGCGAGAATCCTGGCCCGATACGGTCATGTTGGGTGGCACCCTCTCGGGCGGCACACCACGGCGAGCGACACATATCGGGGTTCAATATCGTGTCGGGCTAAAGTGAAGTGCATCTAGTATCGGTCTCTTGTATCCAGTATCTACATTATGTCAGCCGATATCGGCTTGCAGTGGTGCTCGGGACGACACTAAGTGAACCATTTCCTCCCTCTCGGGATGGGGAAATGCTCACCTAGTGTCGCCTGTCACAACCACTGAGGCACGATACTCTTGCTCTCGCAACTTTCCTTGGGAAGATTCGCGCAGGGTTCCGACCTGTCTTTTCTGCTCCCTGTAGCTGTTATTTATAGGTAGCGGTTGGGGAAGTTATGGTTCACAGGGTGCCACGTGTCCTCCTTGTTATCGCAGAGTTGGTGGACGTGTCGGTTGTTGGGCGTTGTGGCGAGAGGCGCCTACCGGTGGGCGGCCGGTATCACGCGACACACTGGTTAGTCGTGGCGCGCCCGGCTCCCTGTCGGGTAAAGAGGTGTGTCGTCCAACGGTCCCTTCTAGCACAACATCCTCACGTCGTGCATCGACGTATCGCATTACCCTGCTGGGCAGTATGCATATCGGCCGGCTGGGAGGCCGATGCAGGTGGAATCTTGTTTGTGGGCTGGGACGACCTTATTGATGATAAATGTGTCAATTTTGGAGGAAAACACTGCAAAATACGGAAATATTGAATTATGAGCGTCGTTTGTCCAATTATTGCAAAAGTACATATAAACAGAGAGGAAAACAGTTAAAAAGGCAGTTTCAATAACAGAATAACAGTCTAAAACATCACAAAATTTGGTGTTATCAACTCCCCCAAACTTAGCATTTTGATTGTCCTCAATCAATATTTAAACTTTATTTTGTGATGTTTCTTCTTGCTCGGTTTAGTTTTCAGCTCAAGAGGTAAAACAAGAATCGCGATGCCTTTAGAGATAATGCTGTCCCACAACGAACAAAAGACCTTGTGTTTCCTTCTTTATTATTTCAGTAAAAAATTTCTCTACAACTTCACCGAGACTTTGGTGCATAATTCTGAAGTTAGCTTTCACACCAATCAGCTTATTTTTGGGGCAGAAAGTTGTGTGTTGGGTAGGTTGAGGCTTTTTTGGGGTTTTTCTTGTTTCCCATCAGTCCATCTAGGTAAGGGTCCGTTAATGGGCAAGTGGTCCCTGCAGTCCAAGCCAGTTGGCTTTAGAGCAGTGATTTCACATCCTACGTACCACTGCCCCGGATCTACCATTCCTAAAGATGGGTACTTTTGGAAGACAAGTGTGTATAAATATTTATTTTCTTTTCTTTCTTTTATTGGGCACAACTCTCATGCTTTTATTCACCCTCATAAGGCTGCTTTCTCTTTTTGGGATTTTTGTTGGGTAAGGGGAAACAAGAGGATTGTTGATGTTTGGGCAGCTTTTTCCTTCTTCATACTCGTCTCTTAGCTGTTGTGAGATTATTATTTTTATTATTTTTTTTTAAATTTTGGCACGGAAAAACATAATATTTTGTTTGTTTGAGGTAGCATTATCAGAAAGATATAACAAAACTTGCATCTCGTTAAGCACCTAGAAACAAACTGGCAAGAAGTCGCATCAGGTTTTTACTAATATAACAACATTGTACATATGTATGGGAACAAAATAAGCAAATTTTTTCAAAAATTTTATATGAACATATATATGTACATATGATATAGGAAAGAATAAAGAATATGAGACAAAAGAATGAAGAATTTGAGGCAGAAGAGTTTTATACCTCCCTCACTGGTACATGGTACCCCCCAAACTTACTCCACACTCTGTCCCAGAGTTGTGAGGTAGATAAGGTGAGGTAATGTTACTCCAGTGAGGTTAGCTGGTGAGCGCGCCTTTGTCAGATAGAAGCTCTCATGCATACTCTCCTCTTTTGCTATGATAATCGATGTGGTGGAGCTGGTCAAGCGCTGCTTCATTTGCTATCCATTCCAGGACAAAGATGCCACAGTCGTTAGATAGGGGAATCTACTGCGGACTGCGGTGGCAGAACTGGAGTTCGTGCCATTTGCTTTCTTGCGTATCCAGGAATGGTCGGATCATCTTTGACACCTCGTCGTAGTATTTTCAAACTAAGAATTCGACGGATGAAAACAGTTCTGATGTACACGACACTGGATGGTTTTTGTTGCTGTCCGAGCTATTGTAGAAGATTCCCGCTCGTTGCCGAGTGTACATTGTCAGGAGCGTCCAATGGCTATAATGGAGGACGGGTAGGAAGATCGTGCGTGGAACCTCGCTCTCCAACTCTTCCAGAAATGCTTGCTTCACTCCTGTTTCATCGGCAAGGCAAATGTCATTGAACAGCATAGGATGAGCTATGTATGCGTGTTCGAGCCTTGGCTGTATAGTTTGGATGTAAGCGGCCGCCACAGATACAACCAAGCATCCTCCTTCTATTACCATGTCCCTTAAATCATCGACCGGGACTACGACATCGCCTGCCCCATATGTGACATCCGCTGGGGTAGATTCATATAACTTCAGAAGGATTTTGTTGACCTACTCTTGCGTGAGTGTAGCGCATGAGAAGCGGTCGAAATTTCTGATCAGCCCTTCTACAGTTTCAGGAGAAGCAGGGTCTTCAAATCCATGCACTTTCCGCAAGATCTCTAACTACTTGCCTGCCCTGTAGGTGTCAGTCGCCATCTCCGCTTCTTTCTCCGGGGAGCTGCTGGATTGTGAAGTGTCTTCTTCTAGGTCGCTGTCCAGCAGCTTCTCAGGAACCCCTGTGTCTCGGAAATAGCACTTGTCCTTGATCAGCAACATGGTGTAAATGCTCCTGCGGCGATCGAAGCATGTGCCCTTAAGGGCTCTCAAGTTTCCGAATGTATTGAGCACCTCCATGGCACTCAAGATGGTGAAGGCGCTGTTTCCTCTTCCCCTTTCTGCCTGGATGGGGAGGCCTCGAATAGAAAAGAAGTGCCAAATGTCTTTGTGACGTTGGCTTCCGTGCTTGATAACTCGGAGAAGATGCAGTGACAGGAGCCTCAATTTCTTGTCTTCCGGGCGGCTGAAAACATTCCCGGAGCGTGGCACCTCATCATTGTTGTAGTTCAACAGCTGGACGTCGTGGTTCCTGAGGTCTGCCACGCAGAGGAACCACACGTTGCGGTGCTTATACGGGGCCAACACAAAGTTTGGTCTATTCTTTTTGATGTGGTTCAGCATGTCGGCCACCGTACTAGAGTCTGAATCTCCCTTCATCAGTCTTCTCGCCAAGGTCGGGGTGGCATTGTATATTGTCTTCCGACCTGTGTAGTTGTTGATATTTTCTATTATCGCACTTTCAAGGACCCTAAATAGTCTTTTGCCGATGACGGCCGGCGTGCAGAACATACTTCTAAGATCTTCCCATCGTACAGAGAAGTAGTCGTCGCTCCAGACGACGTCTTCTTCATCATCCTGCAATCTTAAGATCTTGTTCAGCAAAATCTGGTCTCTGATCATCAGGTATTCGATGGTTCTTCTGTCAAAGTCGGCCATATCAAAGGAGGGTATCTCGGATGGCTCACAGAACCTATATGCCATCGAGCGTCTTCCTCGGGGGAGGTGCCTTTCATTGACATCATAAACATCCCCCTTTTCTCCCTCAGATTCATGAGAAGAGTCTACCTCGACGCTGATATCTCCATTATCATCTTCAGCTTCGTCCAGGGGGACTGAGGGGTTTTCTTTTTCCAGGCCTAGGGAGCTCTCCCGTCCTGCTGGAGCTCCGTCGGCTGACCTTTGCGGTGTCCCCTCCTCGGGCATTGTTGGTCGCCCGCTGGAGGTGGAGGAGGATGTTGATTTTGAGGAGGACGTTGACGAAGGAGGAGAGCCTCGGCTAGGGGGTGACGGTGACCTTCTCGGCTGCCTTCGGCGTGGATGGTCGTCCCTCCTGTCCAGCCTTTCCTCGATCTTGTCGAGGCGTTGGAGAACTTGCTGAAGTGTTGCAGTCAAAGTCTCTAGCCCACCAGGAAGGCTAGCTAGAGTCCGCAACTCTCGTTCTTGGCTATTCAGCCTGTCTTGGAAAGATGCAAACTTGTGGGTTAAGGAAATACAGGTAGCTGAGTTGTTATCTGTTACCTCTCGCAAGTAGTCGAGCTCGTGCCCTAACATCTTCCCGAGTGACGGAGGGGTTCCCGCGGGTCTCCCTCCAGTCCTCGCGACATCTTACCCACGTGATGGTCCACCAGGCGAGGTAGAGTCTATCTCAATCATTCATGATATAGATGCCTCTGAGTGAGGCGACGACACTCTTTCATCTATCACCGCCTTGCCTCCTTGTCGTGGTGAAGAAGGCCGTGGTGTGGGCGGATGCTGCTCCACCTCTACACTGGCGGAGGTCTCGTCAGAAGCTGTAACAGGAGACACCGGTGACGGTGTCAGCGTCAGCTATGCACCTTCGAGCTCCATCTGAAGGATCGCGGCGAACACCTCATTACTGGTGTCTGGCTGCGGTCCTTCCTCTGCCTCTTTAGGCATTACATGAATTTTGGGGGCTGTGACTATCTCTTCCACGACAGCTCCCGTAGTTGTTGTCTCGGTGACCTCAATGGTAACCGGTTCTTCCTCAGCCACTCTAGGATTTGTCATGGTAGTGGCTGGCATAGAAGGAGCGAAGACAGCTCCAAAAGCTGCTGTCATCGGTAGCTTTGGAATTTCTACTGGCTCAGTGCGGGCTGTTGAAGCTTTTTCCCACCTTGGACCGAGAGGAATTGGTTCTCCTCTCCTGACCGCCCTTTCCTGGGCTCTGGTGGTGGCAACATAGGCTGCGTCTACTACCATAGCTTCAATCTCCGCGGTAGTGAAGACCAGTTTTTCTGCGTTGTAATTGGCGCAGCGAGGGAGCGGGAGGAGGATGTTTGTCCTTGTAAACCTATAAAAGTAGTCCCTCCCCTCCTTCTTTATGATGCTGGTCCTCATCAGATACTTGATGTCGATCACTTCATCGCCCTGTATCCTCGAAAGGCTACGCGGCTCTTTTGGGTACCCGAGCCCAGCTGCAATCAAGTTGATGATGCCACCCATACAGTATTCTTTGGTGGCATCCTTTATTGGGTGTAGTCTGTTAAGCAAGAGTCGTCCGAGGTTGATCACTCTTCCCTCCATTATGAGCCACATAACATGGAGTTCTTCTGCGTAGATATTGCTGGACTCATTCTTGCTGAATAGCAGACACGCCACCAGTTTGTGCACGATTCTCCAAAAGCATGAGTGCACCGTCGCCGCCTTGTTTCCCGACTTAAATGATGATTCGCCAGTCAGCTTGTTCCAGAGCTCCACATGGTTGAACCTGTCTCCTTCAGTGATTCTCTCACAGTTATCCATCATATTCTTCTCTTCCTCACTGGAAGAGAAGATCTTGTTCAGTAGCTTATCGGAGATGGCGTGCTCCGAGTTGTATAGTCGGGCTTTTAGTCTATTTGCTCCGCCGTATTCTTCTTTTTCTGCAGCAGAGTTCTTTACCCAGCGGAGAGAGGACATGAACTCCTTTGTGAGTTTGGTGTAGGAAGAGAACCGGCTAAAGAAGATCCTTCTCAGACCTGCAGCGGCGAGGACGCCCTTCAGCCTTTCATAGATGCCCAGCTCAACGAACGAAGACTGATGGCAGAACTGGCTCGACCTGTAGACTGTGGTTGCCAGCTCTGCATAACGACATGTGTGCTCGTCGTCTCTCGACACGAACCTCCCTGGTGTGTGTTCCAGGGATTCTGCCACTGCTGTTGGAGCAGTGATTGGAGCCGCCGCTTCTCCTACCCTCGCCCTCTTTTCCGTAGCTGACGGCCTGACTACTTTTGGATTTGGGCGTTTTTGCCTGACGGTGGTTGCTTCAGAGGTGACCCTCCTGCCATGCTCATCAACCCGGACAACTGTCTGCTTGACGCGGGCCATTCCTGTTAACAACTCGTTGATTAGTTAAAATGTGTTGATGTTGAAGAAAAAATTAAACTGAAGGCACGATAAGAATAGGATTGATACGATAATGATCCATGCCACTGTATCGGGCGTTACAAGGTTTTCAGAGGTGAAGTCTCGTGCCCGACATGAGATATGGGTATCGCCCGTCACGTCGAGAGATCATACATGCGATAAAGAACAAGACGATACAGTGATAGATACGCGTCAGGTATGTTGCCCGACACGGGTGTGTCGATCGATACGGTCGCAAAAGATAAGACACCCGACAGGGTTCTCTGAAAGGGAATCATTTTGTCTCCCAACAACAAAACGGAAAAGGGGGTACAAAGATGGGCGACACGGATATCGCCCGACATGGTGTATTGGGCAAACGCGAATAAAAGGTATGTTGCGTGACATATGTATCGAGCGATACAAGATCGCTCAGCTAACAAGTGCTCAAGCCCGATAAGTCACTCGTGAAAGGAAGATCGTGTCGGGTGATACGGTCTGCCGGGCTATACCTTGCTGTGTTCTTAAACTTCTGTGCGATACGAGAGCAAGGATCTTGCACGACATGGGAGCTAACTTAGAAAATCAATGCACGACACGAGTAGGTGAAAACAGTAAGGCAGTAGCCTGACACGGTAAACTCGCCAAGCTATTTATAGCGGTCCCAACCGAGGTAAATGGGTAATTTTTTTGCACGCATCGGTCGTTGGGGTGAGACAGGCAGTCCTTCCATCACGACCCTTGCGATGCCCAAAATTTCACGGCCCGACATGGGCGCGTTCAACAAGTTAGTTGGGCTTCTTCCCGATATTAACTGGCTGATACGAACATGTGAGAGCCAAAACAAGAAGAAAAACTTGCAAATAGAGCGGGAGAAAGCGGTTTGATGAGTAAAACATCATTGGCCTAAGGCTAAACCCCCAGCCTCAGATGGTATTATCCATCCTAGTCTATAAAGCAGCGTGGCAGCCCATAAAACAAAAGAGTCAGCGCATGTGGCGCACGCACTGACTCGGGCCTTATTACAGTCCATAATGTTTGTAATGTTTGATTTGCAAGAAAATAAAATGCATCCTATTCTAAGAAATAAAAGAGATCTCGGGATGCCTCCCGAGAAGCACTGCATTTTCCGTCTTCAGCTTCCTCTCCCTGCATCTTTATCCTTGCTTCTGCGATCACAGTTATGCCTTCTTGGCAGTCTCCGTATTTGATGGTATCTTCCCTGATAGGTTCTTCACGATCTCGGCCAAATGAGCTAGTTGCTGATCAATTTGGCATTGATGCATCTGCATGTGTGCCAATTGTACCTGCAAGGAGTTCAAAATGCCGGAATTCGATAGCGCGCTTTGCGCTAGTTGATTGTTGATAGTGTCCTGCCTCTTCACGAAATCAAATAATTGGCCAACCACGTCCGATTGGCTCGAGCCCTTGTCCTGTTCTTTGTTTGACCCTTGATATTTACCTTGTACCTGGAAATTTCCCTTGGCTGGCTGAAACTGGGTGTTCTTGGCATATTGACTTGGCCCCCCTCTTTTCTCGAAGGCTTGCGACGGCCTAGATGAGCTATGCAGCTGATGTGAGTTCCCAGCCACATCCTTGTTGCCGTAATTGACACCGGGGTGATCTGGCCTTTTGAAATTCACAAAAGAGACATTTTCGGTCCCCTCATCTTCAGAGTCAGTATCACTAGTCGCCTCCGGTCGGGTGTAGACGCAATTATCTACCCCATGCCCTCCTTCACCGTAGGTTACACATTTCATCACTTTTTCGACTGGCTTCTTTCCTTTCCCGCCAGATTCCCTTAGTTGCTTAACATCTGTAGCTATTCTTTGTATTTGTGAGGTAATGGAATCCATCGCCTTGGACTCAAGAGAGGGCCCTTCACCGATCTTTTTAGCCTGTCCTCTGTCAGATCTATCGTAATCAGCGCCGGCTAACAGCTCGGCCATGTTTTTGATGATCCTTTCGGACTTGCTCGGCTTTTTCCCAAAGAAGTCACTACATGCTGTTGCATTAAGTGACACCCTTTCATCTGGGGTCAGACCATTGTAAAAGGTGGTGACTAGGAAACCCTTCTTATAGTTATGGTGAGGGCAGTCCCTCTGATATTCCTGGTATCTTTCCCAGGCGTCATGGAGACTCTCATTGGGCTTCTGCATAAAAGAGGTTATCTTCTGCCTGTTTCTCACAGTCCTTTCAGTGGGGTAGAATTTGTTCACGAATGTATCAGCCAGTGCTCCCCATCCGTTTAGAGATTGGTGAGGCAACCCAAGATACCATGACAGAGCTTTGTCCTCCAAGGAGAAAATGAAGCCCTTGTAGTATATGACTTCTTGGGGGACCCCCCGCATCTTTATGGTATCACATATATTTTTGAAGGCGTCCAGGTGGTGGTAGGGGTTATCGTTCTTGGAACTCCCCCCTAAAGCTTTTATTCTGGATCATTGAGATAATGAACAACTTAAGCTCAAAATTTGTCGCGTTAAAATGCGGGATAATGACGGGACACCAGGAGTTGTTGGCCTTCGTGGACGCCAACTCCCTCAACGTTTTCTCTTCTTCCTCTGAGTCATCGCTGTCACTGGTGTCTTGGCGTCGTTCCTGATTATTGTGGTTTCTTTTGTGCCTCTGGTGGCAATGACATCTATCACGGCGATGGCCTTCCTCGAACTGCTCTGTTTCTGGATCTTCAAGGTTATCATCACCGTCATAGCGATCATTGACTTCTGGCGGAGGCGAATGAGGCTGAGCTCGCCCTGGGCATTCTCCTTCAGACTTGGGTGGATCGACGCTGGGCGGCATGGTGTCAGTGATCGGGGGAACAAGTCACCGTTCTTTAGAGTTCCTGAAATGGCACGAAGAAATCAAGTTTTAGAAAATCGAATTATTAATTTTAGGCAAAGAATAATAATAATAATAACCAAAGGTAAGAAAAGAGTGTTGTCAAGCTCATTTCTAAGCTTGAGGCACGGGAGTGTAGTTAGTGGATTTGGATTCGTCTACAGTACCATTTTGCCTTGTCCCCGGCAACGGTGCCAAAAAGTTGACTGGCCTAAATCACGCATCCCAAAATTGGAGGCGGATTTGAGGTAGTCGAGCTTTTACATTTATAAACCGAATTGTTCTAGGCCCCCGCAACTTTTTTTATGGGGTCGAAGTAGATATACGGGGTCGAACACAGGGACAAGGGTGGTAGTGTTAAGAACTCAAAATCGACATGCTACACTCCGGCAAGGATAAGAGACGATAAAAATTCCCAAAAGGGAACAACAGAATGAGATCGATAAAGCAAAAGAAAACCCTATCTCCAACTGGAGTTACAAGGAAAACTTAGGTTTTAAGTATTTAGCAGTTTTTAGGGATTTTTCATGCAACAGAAACGGAGAGATAATACTAGAGCTAAAGCAAGGTACGAAGGAGAAAAAATTCGGTAAAACAAGTTGCAATGGGAACATCCTGTACCCCTCCTCTCAGAGCGGGTACCTCTAACCAAGCATCAAGACCACTCTCGAGGTTGCTGGACTTAGGTTAGAGTGGAAAGGTTACTACAACAACTCTGATTCCGGGCACTCTCGTACTCCAGAATCGGACAAACACTAGAGCCACAACACCTCTCTCAAGGCTGTTGCAATGGGAAAACACGATTTGGTAGCTAATCGAAACGCGATCCAAACATACAAGCTAGAGTTTAGATGTTAAAAATAGCAATCATCCAACAAGGGTACCAAACATAAAGCATCAGATAATTATGCTCTTCTATTTCTATTATCATATAAAGGTTTGGTTACATTGCAGAAGTAAAAGAAATAAATGACAGAAATAAAGGATAAACGTCGCCCTCTTGATATAGAAGGTCGACAGGCTACAGCTGACCCTCCGGCCCGATACCGGGTAGGACCCTTGCCCGATACATCCGTTTCGGGTGGCACACCCTCTCAGGTGGCATGCGGTGACGGGCCGGTTATATCGTGCGAGAATCCTGGCCCGATACAGTCATGTCGGGCGACACCCTCTCGGGCGACACGCCCTGGCGAGCGACACGTATCGGGGTTCAGTATCGTGTTGGGCTAAAGTGAAGTGCATCTAGTATCGGTCTCTTGTATCCAGTATCTACGTTATGTCGGCCGATATCGGCCTACAGTGGTGCTCGGGATGACACTAAGTGAACCATTCCCTCCCTCTCGGGATGGGGAAATGCTCACCTAGTGTCGCTCGTCACAACCACTGAGGCATGATACTCTTGCTCTTGCAGCTTTCCTTGGGAAGATTCGCGCAGGGTTCCGACCTGTCTTTTCGGCTCCCTGTAGCTGCTATTTATAGGCAATGGTTGGGGAAGTTATGGTGCATAGGGCGACACGTGTCCTCCTTGTTATCGCACAGTTGGTGGACGACTGATGCAAGTATCGCCCGACACAAGGATGTTGACTGTTGGGCGTTGTGGCGAGAGGCGCCTGCCGGTGCGCGGCCGGTATCGCGCGGCACGCTGGTTAGTCGTGGTGCGCTCGGCTCCCTATTGGGTAAAGAGGTGTGTCGTCCAACGGTCCCTTCTAGCGCGACATCCTCACGTCACGCGTCGACGTATCACGTTACCCTGCTGGGCAGTGTGCATATCGGCCGGCTGGGAGGCCGATGCAGGTGGAATCCTGTTTGTGGGCCGGGACGGGCTTATTAATGATAAATGTGTCAATTTTGGAGGAAAACACTGCAAAATATGGAAATATTGAATTATGAGTGTCGTTTGGCCAATTATTGCAAAAGTACATATAAACAGAGATGAAAACAGTTAAAAAGGCATTTTTGATAACAGAATAACAGTCTAAAACATCACAAAATTTGGTGTTATCACCCATGTTGAGGTTTATCTTGCATTTTCACATGTTGGATGTGCCTCTTTATTTTTAGTATCATGAGAGATAGAATGATTCATATGGGCGCCTTGTTGGACCTTTGTTGATGAGGTGACATCATGTGTGTTAGTTCTAGGGTTTGTATGGTTGCAGGGATGCTTGGGTTGATGGTGGTGTCGACCATGTGGATGTTGGTCCTTGTAATGTCGATGTGCTTTATTATTCTTTATGTGTTTTAGTGATCGATGCACCTTGTTTCGGTTGGTTTGTAGTGAACTAAGGAGTTGTGGACTGGTGGTTTGTTTGTAGCAACTATTTGATCTTAAACCATGGTCTCTACCATGGTATGTTTGCTTTGACTGATGAGTAGTGGACCTAATGGTCACTACCAAGCTTTGTTTTTATCACCCTTTGATGCTTGCATATCTAAAGTGCTTGCATGTCTGAGGTTTTGAGGGACAATTGTCATGAGTGGATCTAGTATCTTGACACCTCATATCCCCTCACCTTTCTCCTATCATTGGATATTTATACCCCTTCTTTCACATACAAGTAATCCCTTTGGCTCTCTCTTCTTTATCCTTTTTTGTTTGGTGTTTGGCCTTGAGATTGGTAGTGCAAGTGGAGGTGCTTGAGCTTAAAGAAGGTTGGCGCTTCCTCCTTTCATGTGGTGACCTAGGGTTGGAGAATCCTTCTTTGTTGATCCTTGTGCTTGGTAACTGGTTTATCTTTCTTGATCTCATTTTTCTTGAACCTAATCCCTCTCTCCTTTTTCTCTCGACCAGACTATGGTTCTCCATGGTGGCTTTCTTGAGGAACTTGTCTCCAACAGAGGTCGAATCCATGGTTCTCCATGGTAGTACCTAAGTGAGATGAAGATCTCCTCTTTCTCTTTCTTTTTTTGCCCTAGCATTTGTACCCTCTCTCCTTTGAGCTTTCTTTGACCTTGGATTGCTATTCTTCTCATGAGGTGATCTTGCTTGGAGTTGGAGTTGATCCAAGCTAGGTGTTTCTTCCCTATCTTGGAGATTCTTGACTTTTTTAGTTGATCTTCACCTCAAGGCGGGTTATATAACTCCCTCCTCAACTATTTTTGCATGTTTTCTTATTTTCATGTTACTAATTCATCTCTTAAACGTGATCATAAGGTTCTACATGATGCTATCTTGAATTAGAGTTTAAGATTAGAAGTACTTTTTATATATTGCACTTTCTCCTAAACCCTAACTCTCAAACCTGAGATGTTATGGATGGAAAGTAGAGTTGTTGATTCTTGGGATTAAAAAAGTTGTTGATTCTTACATGCTTTAAGAATGTTGATTTGTATCAACATAATATTGGTTTGGATATCATGTGGAAGATGGAGTTTTGGTTCATGTTTGCATGCATTTGATGCTTGGTTTCCTATCACATATGATGGTTTTCCATGTAGATCTTCTGACACTTCTTTTAGGGTTTTGTTGATCATCTTCTCCATGTGGTTTTTCCTTTGGGGACATTTTGTTTCTTTTTATGGTGTTCACATCTATTTCAAACATTACTCGCTTATGATTTTAGGTGGTCGCTACATCCCTGGATGGGTGATGATGTTTGGAGTTCGGTAGTGTCTCTACAACCCTCATCCTAACCCCTTTGTGATGCCATGTTTCTTTGTTGGTCACTACGTCCTTTTGAGTCTTGTTGGTCATTGTTATGTGGTGGTTTGTGGGGTCTTAATGCTTGGAGTAGTGTGTTGTGGTCACTACTCATGAAGCACCTTCAAGATGGTCAAAACAAGTTGTTCTCCTTGTGGTCGCTACCTGGTTGAGGTGTTGTTGTGGTCGATAGTTATGGTCATACCATGTGGTAACTACATGTGTTGAGTCATGTATGATTGCTATGTTTACATGGTTTTGATAGTCTCTACACATGGTGTGACCTTGTGGTCACTACCTGGGGATGGTCGCTACACATGTGATGATGATTAACCTAATGTGCTCCAAGAATGTGGGAAGTGATGTGCCTAGGGTTTGATGTTGAGTGTTGTTATGGAAACCTTAATCATCAATCTATGAGAAACCCTAACCCTAATTATGAGTACATGATGTAACACTTATCTTGATTGAATTGATTAGCATGCAATGATGTATTCTCTCTCCTATTGCGTAGCCCTAATGTTGTAGGTTGAATTAACATCATAGCTTTTGGTTGCTATGGTATCGCTGACATGATACATGACAATGATTATGAGCCTTTCTAAGGCATGATGAGATAATGATGTTATGCATGAACTATGTTTTTGGGTCTTATGGCCTAGTAGAGGTTTTGGGCCTATTTTGAGGTGATATCCTCAAGTGATGTAATGAGGGGTGTTTATCCTATGATAATATGTTAATGGTGATGGAATGGTATAAGGCAGTGAGACAATATCATGTGAAGATATGACTAGCTTTATGCTTAATACATTTTGTATATTCTAAGGTTGTAATCTACCCCTATCTTTGTAGAATTTTTCTATGGCTTGTACATTGGCACTTTATTCATGCATTAAAAGGTACCCAATTGGCTTAATTAATCAAGTGGAACCCTAATCATGTATGTTTTCCTAAGCAATAGATCCATCTTAAGCTTTAGTACTTGCGGGATGGTGAAATGAGTAATTCCTAATGGAAACTCGGAGCCCATATTGTTGAATATGTGGGGGTGCAAGTTGAGGATATATCCTTACATCCACAATCACTAGTTTCGAGTATGGCTATGGTCATGCCTCGACAACAGAAAAATCAAGACCGTATCTCAGATGATATGTTTTTAGGGATGGTTGAGATCATGCCCTGGTAGGAGAACGACTGCAGTTATATCTCACTAGTGTAGTTCCTATATACCGAGGTGGACTAGGCTGATTTGTAGTTTGACTCTATATGTCACTGCGGCGGACTCAGACTAACCAAGGGTGTGGGATATCATAGGAGTCTGGATCTCCTAGATCTTTTATGGCACTAATTTTGACTTAGCAGTGGTCAGTTGGAGTATGAGTGGTATACCTCTTCTCCACAGGGCATTAATAAAAGACATAATACAACCGTGTAGTATATTAACTTAGGGTTAAACATGATTATCTTTAGATGACCCCTTTGCCTTGTTCCTTATATTTCTTAGCAGTTATATTTTATAGATGTTCTTCATATTACTTCTAAAAGTGTGTGATATTCTACTAATTAGTTTGTAGCTGCTTAAATTGCTTAATCTATGATATCAGTTTTACTTATTCATTTATCTGAATCTGCTAATAATGTTTAATCTATTATATACAATATATGTTAATAATTGTTGTTGAAGGAGAGTTATATCTCTCTTTCGGATGTTGGTCTAATCCAGTGGGTTTCCACATCTTTTAGGTGGTCATGCACGACACGCTAGAGATCGTGCGGTTGAGGAAGAGCAACAAGTAGTAGTTGTTGAAGTTTGGATATCCTGCTAGTGTTCTATAGTAGAGTCCTATGTGTCGTCCCTGTATTCTCACATCATTGGGGATGTTTTGTAGATGTTGTACATCGATACAAGGTTTTAGGCAGTATGACATGGTTGTACATGTATATCTTCTATTTATGAACATGTTATCTTTTATAACATGTTTGTGGCAAGATGGCCGTTGTACAATGATGTATATACCTTTATGACAAGACATGTGATACATGTGGCACCATTTATGGTCTTACATGTAACATGTATTCGGCTATGAATATATAATTGATCGATTTTAATTTACCCTATTTTGTGGTAATGTGGTTGTTAGTTGATAATTATGTGCTTTGTTTTTTAGTAATCTCGATTTGGTTTGATCAGTGTGTTACAGTTTGATTGTTATCAAAGCTCTAGGTTCACTGAGTCTATGGGAACATAGGACTAGGGTTTGTCTTGTGTCATCCAACATACCTGATTGTAACTTCTGCTTATGCAGAAGAAGAATAAAGAAACTATATGTTTAGAGAACACAAAGAACATATTGACAACAGTGTTCCTGCACCAGGAGGTGGTTCAAGGAGGCATGCAAGGGTAGATGGAGTTCCTGGAATGCCTCAGTTTGACTAAAAAACTATGGCAAATCCCACTTTTCATTTCATTTTTGGCCAATTCATGGTCACAATGATGCATATGGTGGATAGAATGTCCATACCCCAAGCAAGGACAAATGTCCCCAATGAAAAATCCCAATGTTCTGGGAATACCTCGGAGAGGTTAAGGCATGTGGGGGCGATAGAGTATGTTGGTATGACGGACCTGATAGATGCAGATATGTGACTGATAGAGTTGGAGAAGGCCTTTAAGATCCTCAACATCCTAGAAGAGGATAAGGTGAAGCACACAATGTACATTTTGAAGGATAGTGTTGATCATTGGTGGGCCATTGAGGGGGAGAAGAGGCATGGTGTGGTGATCAATTGGGAGGAGTTTCGACATGAGTTCATGAGCTAATACTTCTCAAATACATGCCTTGATGAGAAGATCTCACAGTTTGAGAAGATCTGACAGGGAGCTATGACGATCAATGAGTATGAGGCCAAGTTCATGGAGTTGTTGAGGTTTTGTACTCACATGACTGCAATAGACAAGAAGTTGATCTAATGTTTTGAGAAGATCCTACAGGGATCTATGACGATCAATGAGTATGAGGCCAAGTTCATGGAGTTGTTGAAGTTCTGTACTCACACGGCTGCAACAGACAAGAAGAGGATCTAATGTTTCGAGAAGGGTTTAAGATCCAAGTTGTTGATGACAGTATTAGCTTTGGAGAACAGGGAATGGTTTACCACATTTTTGGAGTTCGTAAGGTGGATTGAGCGGATCGTGATAGAGAAGCATGAAGCTAATGCCAAGAAGAGACCAACACAGTTTTATGGATACTCTTCTGGGGGCTTCAAGAAGCCTAGGTTTTCAACACCTCAGTCACAATAGAGGTCATTGCTTCAGTCTCAGTGGGTTGTCGAGTAAGGGTAGAGGCCATAGTTTTCCATCGGAAGGAGCTCATAGTGCAGAATCAGTTTCAGTAAAAGGGTCATTTGGGCCACGATTTGACATGAGGACCTATTATAGGTGTAGTCAATAAGTACATCTAAGGATGTTTTTCCTGGTTAAGGATGAGGAGATGACACAACAACGAGACAAAGTCAATAAGAGATGCAACAAAGTTTGTGGACATGATGAACATGGTGTTCTATCCTTATCTTGATTAGTTTGTGGTTGTGTTCATTGATAATATTCTGATATACTCTAGAGATAACCAGCAACATGAGAAACATATACGGTAGGAGTTGACATTGTTGAGACAACATAAGTTGTACACCAAGTTCAACAAGTGTGAGTTCTGCTGAAGGAGGTGTCTTTTCTTGGACACGTGATATCTACTGAGGGTGTTCATGTGGATCCCAAGAAGGCTCCGTCAGTGTTAGAATGGGAACAATTGAAGAGACTGATGGAGGTTTGTAGTTTCCTATGCTTGGTAGGATACTATACGAGGTTTATCAAGAACTTAAGTGTTGTAGCCTTACCCCTAATGAAGTTGATAAGGAAATGTGTGCCTTTTGTTTAGGATGAAAAGTGTTAGTGTTCTTTCCATCTTTTAAAGGAGAAGTCAACTAGTACACCAATGTCGGTGTTACCTGAGCAAGGGAAAGGTTATATCATCTTATGTGATGTATTGAAGAATGATTTGGGTTGTGTGCTGATGTAGGATAAAAATGTGATTTCTTTTGCTTCACGAAAGCTCAAGAAATACAAGGAGAGCTACCAGATGCATGGTATAGAGCTTGCAATTGTGGTCCATGCCTTGAAAATTTGGAGACACTAACTTTAAGGCATGAAGCACCAAATCTTCACTGACCACAAGAATCTACATTACATCTTCCCTAATAAGTAATTGAACATGCGGAAATGACGTTGGATGGAGTTGATCAAAGAGTATGATTGCACCATAGATTACCATCCAGGGAATGCGAACGTGGTGGAGGATGCTTTGAATCAGAAGTCTTCTTTGTCATCATTTGTTGATAAAGCTCAATTATGCTCTTTGGTATGCCATAAGAAAGACATGTTGGTGCCTATACCACAGTGGAAATGTAAAGTTTAAGGTCTCCTTATTGGCAGGATTATTGGCTCAGTTACATGTGAAGCCTACGTTGAGGTAGATGATCAGAGATGTGTAGTGGGGTGATATTTTGATACAACGGTTCTGAGCAGAGTTTGTTAGTGAGAACTGTGATGGCTTTCATGAGTCAAAATATGGGGACAATGTGTTACCACGATGGAGCAATGGTTCCTGATGTTGATAATCTGAGGAGGTTGGTTCTTGAAGAGGCTCACTCTTCGATGTATGTTATGCATTTGAGCCATACCAAAATGTACCACAACATGAAAGATCTATAATGGTGGCCTGGTTTGAAGCGTGACATAGTTGAGTTTGTGGCAAAGTGTCATGTGTGTTAACAAGATAAGGAAGAGCATAAAAATCTTGCATGGACATTGCAAACCTTACCTATACCACAGTGGAAATGAAATCATATCACAATGGACTTTGTAGTTGGTCTTCCTAAAACAACCAAAGGTCATGATTCCATATGGGTGATCACTGACAGGTTGATCAAGTTAACACACTTACTCCCTGTGAATACAACATATACAACTGAGAATTTGGCACAAATATATGTTCATGAGATAGTCTGTTTGCACGGTATTATAGCGACAATAATATTTGATAGAGGTACTCAATTTACCAGTCGCTTGGGAGCGTCTACATACAACCATGGGTACACAATTGAGGTTCAACACAACTTTTCACCCACAGACAGATAGACAATCTGAGAGGACTATTCAGATGCTGGGGGATCTATTGAGAGCTTGCGTTCTTCATTCTGTTCATATAGTGATTTATCCTGCCTGTTAATATAAAAAGAACCTCTGCTCAGTTTATAAATGCTTAATCTATGATAATAATATGATCGACAGAGAGTTATATCTCTCGCTGGGACAATTGTCTCACCCTGTGGGATCCACATTTTTTTAGGTGGACGTGCATGAGGTGGCAAATGTCTTTCTACATAGGAGGAACAACAACTGAGGCAGCAGTGACAGCTCAGGTTGAGTGTACTGTCTATTGTGTCTTGTAGATATAAGTCCTATGTGTCGTCTCTATAGTCTCAGGTCCTTGGAGTTGGTTCGTACTGGTTTCATGAATGACATGAAATTTTGGCTTGAATGCCTTGAGGTTTTATGTTGCTCCAGTATGTGTTTTGACAGAACAACTGTTATATGATGTCCTTGAGATGAGATGAAACAGTGTTGTACAATGTAAATCATGATATGTATGAGTTTTGGATCTTTCAGCAAAGTTTTTTGGACAAGGATCTCCTTACAAAATGGTTTTAATTTTTAATGATTTTTTGTTATTCCGTTGTTTATGTTTAATTCTGCTTAATTGTAAGGATTTGTTTGTCAGTTTGATGACAGTCATTTCAATGATCATATTTTAGAGATGATTTAGTAACATGCAAACAAGATAACATGCAACAGTAGTAGAGGAGAGAGTTATATAACCCGCCTTGAGGTGAAGATCAACTCCAAAAGCCAAGAAGCTCCAAGAGAGAGAAGAAACTCCAAGGTTGGATCAAATATAACTCCAAGAAAGATCACCTCAAGAGATGAAGAGCAAAATAAGTTCAAAGAAAGCTCAAATGATAGAGGGTGCAAACCCTAGGCTGAAAAAAAACAAAGAGAAAGAGGATATCTTCATCTCACCCAGGTACTACCATGAAGAACCATGGATTCAACCAATGTTGGAGAGAAGTTCCTTAGAAAGCCACCATGGAGAACAATAGTCTGGATGAGAGAAGAAGGAGAGAGGGATAAGGTTCAAGAAAAATGAGATCAAGAAAGATTGATCACTTACCAAGCATAAGGATCAACAAAGAAGGATGCTCCAACCCTAGCATACCACGTGTAGGGAGGAAACAACCACCTTCTTCAAGATCAAGTACCTCCACTTGGACCACCAAGCTTAAGTCCAAACTCCAAACAAGAAAGGAGAAAGAAGAGAGAGCCAAATGGATTACTTGCATGTGAATGAAGGGGTATAAATACCCAAATATAGGAGAGAGGTGTGGGGATATGAGGTGTCAAGATACTAGAGCCACTCATGACACTTTTCCCTCAAAACCTCAACCATGAAAGCACTCTAGATATGCATGCATCAAAGGGTGATAAAAACAAGGCTTGGTAGTGACCACTAGGTCCACTACCCATCAGTCGAAGCAAACATCACCATGGTAGAGACCATGGTTCAAGATCAAATGGTCACTACAAAAATCCCACAAGGCCACAACTCCTTATGTCACTACAAACCAACCAAAACAAGGTACATTAGTTTCTACAACAAATAAAAAATCACAAATCACATTGGGCGCTACAAGGATCAACATCCACATGGTCGACACCACCGTCAACTCAAGCAACTATTCAACCATGCAAACCCTAGAACCAACACAAATGATACCACCTCATCAACCAAGGTCCCACAAGGCACCCGTATGCATCATTTTTTCTATAATGATGCTAAAACACAAGAGGCATATACAAATGTGACATATTGTAAGATAAACCCTCAAATTTGGTTAATTGCAGCTTGGTCCAAAAGTAACACATATATAGCATACCTAGTTCAAACATCCAACAAACAAGACCAACATGAAAACATAAACGTGTCACATGTTATTAAGGTGCATCACAAGATTATATTAAGTTAAAAACATCTTATTAAACAAAGAAAGGTCTTACAACCATAAACCCCTAACAAGTATTTTGCCCCTAAAATCCGACACGAAAAGATATAGATACTTCCTACTCATCTCATCCTCCAACTCCCATGTGCCTTCCTCCATGCTACGATGATGCCATATAACCTTAAACAAAACAATATCATCTTGGGTAAATTGCACTTTGGTCCAAAACAAAGGAACACTGCTCAAACAACATTCAATCAGGACCACACTTAAAACATAAGTGTGTCACATGATAACAAAACTCCTTAGAGTATTATATTAAATTTCTAAGCAACTTACTTAGCCAAAACAAACAGGGTTACCTCATAACCCATGTTAGGGTCATTACAATCATAAGTTGCTAGATGATGTTATCTTGAATTAGGGTTTAAGATTATGAAGTACTTTTGCATAGATTGCTCTTATCCTAAACCCTAATTCTTTAACCCGAGATTTTATGGATGGAGAGTGGAGTTGTTGATTTTTACATGCTTTAGGAATACTAGTTTTATTAGCATAATCTTGGTTTAGATATCATGTGGAAGATGGAGTTTTGGTTTTTGTTTGCATGTGTTTGATGCTTGGTTTCCTTTTGCAATTAGGATCTTGTGACACTTGTTTTAGGGCTTTGTTGATCGTATTGTCCATTTATTTTTTCCTTTGGTGACGTTTTCTTTTTTTATGGCGTTCACATCTATTTTGAATGTTGCACTCTTCTGTTTTCAAGTGGCCGCTACATCCCTTAATAGGTGATGATGTTTGGAGTTTGGTAGTGTCGCTTCAACCCTCTTCCTAACCCCCTTGTGACACCATGTTTCTTTCTTGGTCACTACATCCTTTTGATCCGTGTTCATTGTTGTTATATGGTGGTGTGTAGGGTTGCAATACTTGGAGTAGTGTGTTGCAGTTTCTACTCATGAAGCACCTTCATGATGTTAAGACAAGTTCTTATCCTTGTGTTCTCTACATGGTTTAGGTGTTTCTTTTTTGTGGTCGATAGTGATGGTTGTACCATGTGGTTTGTACATGTGTTGAGTCATTTATGATCACTATGTTTGCATGGTTTTGATCTATACATGGTGTAACCCTAGTAATCGTTGCATGGGAATGGTCGCTACACATGTCATGATTCTTAACCTAATGTGCTCCAAGAATGTGGGAAGTGATGTGCCCATGGTTTGATGTTGAGTGTTGTCATGGAAACCCTAATCAACTATCTATAAGAAACCCTAACCCTAGTTATGATTACATGATGTAACACTTATCTTGCTTGAAGCGATTAGCATGTAACGATGTATTCTCTATCTTATTGTGTAACCTAATGTTGCAGTTTGAATGAACATCATAGGTTGTGGTTGTTGTGGTATCTCTGACGTGACACATGATGATTATTATGATCCTTTATGAGGCATGATGAGATAATTATGTTATGTAGGAACTGTGTTTTGGTCTTATTTCGTAACAGAGGCTTTGGGCCTAGTTTGAGGTGACATCCTCTAGTGATGTAATGAGGGATGGTTATCCTGTGATGATATGATAATTGTGATGTCATGGTATAAGGAAGTGAGATGGTATCGTGTGATGATATGACCAACTTTATGTTAATTACATTTTATATCTTCTGTCATTGTAATCTACCCCTATCTTTGTAGAATTTGTCTGTGGCTTGTACGTTGTAACCTGATTGATGCATAAAAAGGTACCTATTTGGCTTAATTAACCAAGTGGAACCCTAATTATGTGGGTTTCCCTAATCCATAGATCCATCTTCAACGTCAATACTTGTTGGATGGTGAAACAAGTAATTCCTAATGAAAACTCTAAGAAGATATTATTGAATATGTGGGAGGTGCAAGTTGAGGATATATCATTGCATCCACAATCACTAGTTTTGAGGATGGTTGTGGTCATGCCTTGGCAAGAGAATGGTCGAGACTATATCTCAAATGATATGTTTTCAGGGATGGTTGTAATCATGCCCTGGTAGGAGAATGGTTGGGTCATTTCTCACTAGTTTCATGCTTATATACGTAGTCAAACAAAGTTAAATTGCAATTTGACTCTACACGTCACTATGGAGGACTCAGACTAACCGAGGGTGTGGGAGATCATAGGAGTCCAGCTCTCCTAGTTCTTGTATGACACTGATTTTGACTTAGCAGTGGTCAATTGGAGTATGAGTGGTATACCTCATCTCCATAGGGCATTAATAAATGACATAATACAGTCGTATAGTATATTGTCTTAGGGTTAAACATGATTCACCTTAGATGACCCCTTTTCCTTGTTCCTTATACTGATTAGTTGTTATCTTTTATACACATTCTTCATATTCCTTTTAAAAGTGTATGATATTCTACTGATTAGTTTGTATCTTCTTAAACTACTTAATCCATGATATCAGTTTAATGCTTAATCTGTTATATGCTATATGTGTAAACAATAGTTGTTGGCGGAGAGTTATATCTCTCGTTGGGATGTTGGTCTCACCTTGTGGGTTTTCACATATTTAAGGTGGTCATGCATGACTCTGTAGAGATCATGCGGTTGAGGAAGAGCACAAGGACAATAGTAGTTGTTGAAGGTTAGATATGATGCTAGTGTTTTGTAGTAGAGTCCTATGTGCCATCCCTGTACTCTCAAGTACTTGGGGGTGTTTTGTAGATGTTGTACATCGATACAAGGTTTTTGGCAATATGCCATGGTTGTACATGTATGGCTTGCATATATGAATATTTTATCTTTTATAATAGGTTCATGGTAAGCTGGCCACTATACAGTGATGTATATACCTTTATGGCATGACATGTGATACATGTGGCACAGTTTGTGGACTTCCATGTAACATGTATCCACCTATGAATATATAAGTGATCTATTTTAATTTACCCTATTTTGTGTTAATTTGGCTCTTAGTTGATAATTCCACTCTTTGTTGTTGAGTAATATCGCTTTGGTGTGATTAGTGTGTCAAAGTAAAGAGGAAGATCTCACTTACCAAGACTAAGAAGACGAATAAGGATGCACCAAATGATCACAATAAGGGTAGATCCAAACCTTAGATCAACATGCAAGGGAGATTGGCCCACCTTCTTCAACCTTGAGCCCCTCCTTCTCCACCAAGCACCACGGGGATGATCTCTAAGATCAAGGAAAGAAGAATAGAGATGAAACTAGGTGTGTAAAGAGCTTCTTTGCCTGTAAAGAGAGGGGTTTATATAACTGAGGTTTAGAGAGAGGGAAAGAGGGTTAGGTGTCAAGATGAACATGACATGTGTCCAAAGTATGTATTCCATGCAAGAACCACACTCATGCATGAAACTAGCATGATCAAAACAAGAAAAATCATTAACTACACTTGG
Source organism: Alisma plantago-aquatica (assembly GCA_963693085.1). Lineage (NCBI taxonomy): Eukaryota > Viridiplantae > Streptophyta > Magnoliopsida > Alismatales > Alismataceae > Alisma > Alisma plantago-aquatica. The sequence goes on from OY856409.1 coordinate 924,933,048, forward strand.
TCCAGAAAAACATAGGGACCATAGAGAAACTCATCGACCCTCAACACTTGCAAAAGTTGGCTATCTAAATGAGATACCAAATCTCATCAACCACCAACCTAGGGTAGATCAAGGAAAACATCATCAACCACCAAAAACAAGGACCACATAAAACTTAGTGATCACTAACCCTAGATGACTCGTCGCTCAAGATCAAACATCAACTTAGGGCATCCATGCAAACCCTAATCTCACACATGATGTCACCACTCAAAACAAGGTGAAACAAGGCATCTCAAGGAACTACCCTATACAAAATGATGTGAAAACATGTGAGACACCACAGGAATGTGAAAAATTGCAAGAAAAACCCTAAAGGTGGGTAAATTACAATTAAGTCCAAAACAGACACATATATGCATAACTAGCTCAAACATTGTCCACACTGGACAAACTTGAAACATAAGATTGCCACATGATATCAGACCAAATCACAAGGTTAGATTAAGGTTTTAAGAATCTAATTATGCTAATAAAGCATGATCAACCAGAAAGACAAGGTCTGGGTTCTTACAACAAACCTTTGCTCTCTAGGAAACATGATGAAGGGAAGGTTCTATAGGGCCAAGATCTAGTTGGAGAATCCATGGTATGAGGGAAGGAAACATTTCTTTGAAGAAATCCTTACTCTAATCATGGGCTCTCTGTGTATTCCAATGATATCCATAAGGGTGGTATTTTTCCATTCACCAAGATTGACATATTTTACCGTGGAAGATTTATAGTTGTTGTATGCTACTATACTATGCATGACACTTGTAATATATGACTCTTATGCAAGGTCAACTGGTTCATTTCACATTCATTTTCATTTTATTTCCAAAATGGTTTTAACTTGAAATTTTATAAGACATAAATGGATTTTTGGATAAACATGTACATTTTTATTAATAAAATACAACAGATTTAACAAGATGGATTTTGAGGTACACATACCTTTTTATCAATAAAATACAACAGGTTTAATGGGAAGGATTTTGAGGTCTAATATCCAACTTACAATAAGGTCACTTTTTATTTGATGAATTCAATAAAATCAACATTAAATTGAATGCAAACATATTATGATTAGGTTGTGAAAGTCCCCAACCTAACCTTAAGAAGTATTGTTTGATAAATATGCATGAAATTAAGGTATGTACATTTTGTATTGTATTTTGTGCATTATTTGACCAAAAGCTAAATTCATTTAATGAAGCATCTCTTGGATTATCATTTCTCACTAAAAATCAATTATTGAACATTCATGTATCCTACCTAATTTTTAGTTATACAAATTTGTATGAATATTGGATTACTCTTTTATAATAGGTCCTTCGACCTCTCAGTTGATGTTTTCTTTTTATGTGATAACAACTGAAATTCTAATGTTGCCTCTCTATTTATGCATGCTAAATGTTTTGCATAGAATATCTACAATGGTGATACTTATGTACAACCATACTTATAAACGACACGTGTAATACACCTCGGTTATGCATTTCTACCCTTAATAATTAGGCCATGATCCTATGGTGTTATGTGCCCTACTTTAGATATTTAGTTTACATTGTTATGAATGCAAACCTTAGTGGTTAAAATTTGAGATTGTGGTTAATTGTTAGGAAAATATGCTTTACTATCCATGTTTGTTCTCTAAACTTAATATGCCTCATTTCTCCTATTAAAATTCTTTTGAACTTACCTATCATATATGACACCCTCTTTGTGGGAACATATCTTGTGTACCTTTGAGCTAATACAATGCCCAAAGTGGTTATGTATGTGCATGTTCAATATTTGTTTATCCATACCTTGTTTTTTATGTTGTGGGTGATGTTCCCTTCCACATAGATGCAAAGCATACAGTTGGCCCCTTAGTAGAGGAGTCAGTGCTCCATGATTTAGGTTTTGTGGAGCTTGTTCAACAATAGTTTGTTGATGCTTGAGATGCCTAGGTTGTCCACTGCAACCAATCCTCATAGTTACAGTTTCATTTCACTTTCCTTTTATGTCCATGTGTAATAGCACTTAGAACTACTTCAAACTAGAACTTGTAATATCTTAATTTAATTTTTTGCTTCTATGTCTCTGTTGCATAGTTTATTCATATTAGTTGGAGAATATTTTAGCATTCCCTCTGATATAACCATTGTGAATGAATATTTGTCGTTTCACATGAGTGTTTTACTACATAAAGATAGGGATTGTTCTAATTGTGGGTCCCACTCCTTACATATACGATCATAGGGTAACTAGGAAAATAAAATTTAGAATGTTATACTAGCATGCACATTATTTGAGCATTAGGAATCATAAATCCCCAATTAATGTCCAATAAACACAAGCAAAGTCAATTTACCATTTTACAGTTGTACATAGGCATGTCACAATTAGGTCTCAAAAGACATTATTTCTCTTATAATACCATTTTATATCAATAGTAAATATTTTAACAAAAGTTGTGTATAAAGATTCCATCATATGAGTTCAATGTGACAAAAGTTTTAAATAGTATAAAAATTAACACTTTAGAAAAATTTACATGCAAAAATCATATCTTTCAATTCTACAGAACTTAAATGACAATAACTACTTTTGTAAACATTATAGTATCATATCACAGCAAAAAATTTCAAAATTTTTAGATCAATTGTGTTATGTAGGTATTTCGTCTCAAATATTACTAAATAGAGGCTAAATCACTCATATTATGGAAGAACACGTCCTAAACATGTAGGAGATCAACCCTAGTCCAAAATCTCCACCTTTCAAGTTCTAAATGTTTACTCTTGCATGCACAAGCTTCCCACTCAGATAAAAAATAAAAGACTTTAGGTAGAGAATCAACTTGTCAACCTTAGAAATAGAGAACTTCATACTAGGAAATAAAAAGGAGAGAGAACAATAAAATAGGTGGGAGAAGTGAATTAATTTACACACATTTGAGCTATAGTACGTCTAGATTATGATACCAAGTTTTAGTCTTCAAGAATCTCAAAGAATCACTGACATGTAAGATGTTTTCTGTAACGTCCTAGGATTTGATGCCTTGGATAAGACGATCTTAAAAGGAATGATTGAACTGCCCATATCACCAAGGTGCACCTCCTTTTCTGGGAGCCCATCACTAAAGAACTCCATAGTTAAGCGTGCTCAGCTTGGAGTAGTACTAGGATGGGTGATCAATAGGGAATTTGATCTTGGCTTGCGCGTCAGTGTGGAAAAAGTGTGCAGTTAAGGCTAGTGGTGGTTTGTGGGGCCAGTCGTCATTCCTGAAACTCTACTAGAGCCTTGGGCAGTGGGCCCAGACGTTACAAATGGTATTAGAGCCAATTCCCCTCTAGTAGGTGGGGCCCACATGGGCCTGTGGCATTCCAGTCTTTGAGCTGTGTGGTCCACGCATGTTGGAAAGGGCTATCCAAGTTGATGGAGCCGCCCATGCGCTGGTAGTGTCCAGGCATGTTGGAAAGGGCTAGCCGAGTTGATGGAGCCGCCCTTGCATTGGTGGCCGTGATCGGGAGCTGGGTGTACATGGGACATTTGGGTCTACACTGAAATGGGAAAAGATTATGAGGCTATATAGTTGAGCCTTGACGAGGACGTCAAGAGTCTAAGTGGGGGAGATTGTAATGTCCTAGGATTTGAGGCCTTGGATAAGACGATCTTAAAAGGAATGATTGAACTACCCATATCACCAAGGTGGACCTCCTTTTTCGGGAGCCCATCACTAAAGAACTCCATAGTTAAGCGTGCTCAGCTTGGAGTAGTACTAGGATGGGTGACCAGTCAGGAAGTTGATCTTGGCTTGCGCGTCAGTGTGCAAAAAGTACACAGTTAAGGCTAGTGGTAGTTTGTGGGGCCAGTCGTCATTTCTGAAACTCTACTAGAGCCTTGGGCAGTGGGCCCAGACATTACAAATGGTATCAGAGCCAATTCCCCTCCAGTAGGTGGGACCCACATGGGCCTGTGGCATGCCAGTCTTTGATCTGTGTGGTCCATGCATGTTGGAAAGGGCTATCCAAGTTGATGGAGCTGCCCATGCGTTGGTAGTGTCCAGGCATGTTGGAAATGGCTATCCAAGTTGATGTAGCCGCCCTTGCGTTGGTGGCCGTGATCGGGAGCTGGGTGTACATGGGACATTTGGGTCTACACTGAAATGGGGAAAGATTATGAGGCTATATAGTTGAGCCTTGACGAGGACGTCAAGAGTCTAAGTGGGGAAGATTGTAACGTCCTAGGATTTGAGGCCTTGGATAAGACGATCTTAAAAGGAATGATTGAACTACCCATATCACCAAGGTGCACCTCCTTTTCCGGGAGCCCATCACTAAAGAACTCCATAATTAAGCGTGCTCAGCTTGGAGTAGTACTAGGATGGGTGACCAGTCGGGAAGTTGATCTTGGCTTGCGCGTCAGTGTGGAAAAAGTGCACAGTTAAGGCTAGTGGTGGTTTGTGGGGCCAGACGTCATTCCTGAAACTCTACTAGAGCCTTAGGTAGTGGCCCCAGACATTACATTTTCTACAAGAATTTCCTTCTAAATGTGACTTCTCATGCTAAAAAATGGTCTAATAGAGGTCCAAGGATTGAAGGGGGTTTATATATTGTGATAAGTTTCCATATTATCCCATAGAAACACACTTAACCAACATACTTCAACCTCCATATCATCTCATTGACCATGAAATGGTTTCCAACACTAAAAAAATCCCCACCTTATCGTCCAAACACAACCTACTTTGACCACTCATTCATCATTTTGTGTTAGTATTTATGCACAGAGAGTCAATCATATGATGATTGTAATGGGGTATCATATACTTAATTTGATAATAATAAAGGTAATTATGTTTTTTATGTTTGTATCAATTATGAGATGATGACATAAACATGGTATATATCTAAATAATGATATTACCCATTTACATATGTCTTCAGGTCAAGGACCTGGTAAGAGATCATATGTATGATAAGATTACATACATTCTTATTGTGCCCCTAGTAAGATATTACTATGGAAGTAAAATAGAAAACAATACACATAAGAGTAGAATGTTTGTTGAATGATGACAGAGTCTCATTACTCATGATATAGGATATCAAGTCAAACACATAGGTACTTGTTAGATAACTAGACATACCCACCTTGACAATGATACATAGATACCATGCAATGGTAGTTCGAATCATCTTTCAAAGTGATATTGGTGATAGTCATTCTTACACATAAAGTTACCAAACTCATCACATGTCACTCGATGAACTTTGCCACCATCCAACAGACCTTGATTAAGGGTTTCCATAAAGGTGGTGCTCGAGTACATTGTGATACATTGGGATTGACTGTAAGTGATGTAGATGTGATTTGTCCCACCTGTAGGAATTGATATCCTGACCACTTAACAAGTGATATTGATAAATGTATGACCATACTCGTGTGACTCAATATGTGATTTCTAAGCTCACATGCATCTCATACAATTTTCTCTACTTCGAGGAAAATGGATTGAATATTAAGATGATGATGATTCCATGCCTTGAGTTCAATGTGAAAATCAGAGACACAAGAACTATACAATCATCGTAACACCAATGAAAGATGTAGTTTAAAGTTGTTATCCAACTTTCTAATTACTTGTATAGCAGTGATGTGTTGCTAGATACTGCTCATTGCTTGTAATGTCATAATCTAGTTATGGACATTCATTGTCAAAACAATTTGGGACCAATAGGGTCACATGCTTAGGGGGAACCTGGAATAGGAGTTTACTTATAAATAAGGTTTAACTTGTTTACTAAAGTGTTCAAGTAATAAATTTAAACAACACTGGCTATCATTTGGCTGAATGGAGTGTCTAGTCGACCAATTGCAAAGTCCAATCGACCAAATGGTCGATCAGTATGACTGCATCAAGGATTCACTACTACATTTTTGGCCAGTAATGTCGTTGCCCATAGCATCGTTTTTACTAGAATAATTGACCTAATAGACTATTGCATCGAATTTATAAAAAAAACCAACCTTACAGGTTTCCCACAGTGAAAATTCATGCGATTTTGGCTTTGTGCATCGATCTATAGGGTCAATTTTTCTAAATAACCGATGCTATAGAGTCAACAAAAAACACAAGCACCGCTTTGGAACTCTAGGGTTGGTTTCTTCAAATAACCGAACCTACAGACCCTGACCTCTAGGGTCAGTTTTTTCAAATACCTGACCTTATAGATGGTCTCAAAAATTTTGGGCACCACTTAGTCTCTACGGTCAATTTTTTCAAATAACCGACCCTATAGACCCTGACCTCTAGATCGGTTTTTTAAAATAACCGACCTTATAGATGGTCTCAAAAATTTCGGGCACCACTTAGTCTCTAGAGTCATTTGTTTCAAATAACTGACCCTACAAACCCAACCTATAGCGTCAATTTTTTGAGATTACCGACCCTAGAGGTCGGGCTAATATTAGACCAAAGATGAGCCGTGTTTCGGTGTGTTTTAGTTCATTTTCTTTGTCTACCCATTCCTTCTCCCGTGCCTGAAGAGAAGCAAATCACCGCCGCTTCCAAGGTCACCTTCCCAACCATCTCCGCTCCCGAAGAGAGGCAAACCGTCACCCCTTCTTGGACGACGACGCCCAACCTCCGTTTTCTTCTTTGGACGGTGCCGAAGCCTCTGTATCGACCACCATCTTCGGTGCTATGCACTTTGGATGACGATGCCCAACCACTTTCTTCCTTGAACGGTGATGATGCCTACGGCGTTGCAAGGGTCGTGCACCTTCTCTCTCTAGTTCTTATCTTGCACAAGATCCCCCACCGTCCGGTTCTTCTCAAGGTAGCACGGTTGTCTCTTCCGCCTCACTCCTCCATTTTCTTCTTACTGTCATGCAACTGACCAGGTAGCACGGTCGTGCTGGGCTGCATGACCGTGGTGATGGAACGACTGTGCTGGGTAGCACGACCGTGTTGTCTGAGTTACAAAAACTTCAAAATTTGTCAATTTTGCATTTGTTAATTCTTACTGCTTCTCTAAAACTGATATATATTGACCTCTAATTAATAAATTATAACATAATTGAATCGTCCATTTGTGTTGTTGCAGGTGCTATTGACTTGTTGTTGACTTGCATATATTTCTTCTTCAGCCTACAAGTGAGGTATAATATTCTCACTCTCCCAATGTGCCATTTTATTTGACTAGTAAATCAACCAATAATAAAAATATGTATTCTTTCATATCTACATTTTGTTATCAATCACATATGTAATCATTATATACATTTCAGAAATATGAGGGTAGACATTGTGTAGTCTCATATTGACACTTTAGGGTTTATAGATGAGATCATCGATGCATGATGTTTAACTTAATATATAAATATGACAATAATACATTTATGTATCAACTTAGAAACTCATTCAAAATTTACTCATTAGGAGTAAATTTTGGATAGTCCTAGGTTTGGGACTGTTTTTGGATATTTAATCTCACTTAGGATGTAACTGTATAATGTATGTTTAGTTTTGAAGAAAATTTTAGTAGTATTTCCTCACTTGTTCTCTGGGTACATATGTGAGTATCTATCAATAATACCATGATTTCAACGCTTATTTGCTAATACAGAAGATGCACCAACTATGGAGTAAGCATAAATTTAGTCAATGCTTCAACAGGATATTTCTATTTAGAATTTCTATTTTACCAACTATCGTTTAATTGATAGGGGGTATAAAGGATTTTCGTGAAGGTGGAGGACAAATACCCACAAAATTAAAGACATTGTCTTTGAAAAATGTCAAGGTAGCTACTTTGACAACTGCTTAGTCTTATATGTATTAATTTTCAACTCTTATATGTCAGCTGTTAAATTCTTATCTCAACTCTTTTTTATAGTAATTTACTAACATTAAGTATAATTTGTTATTTGTAGTGTCCTATACAAAATAATGACTGGGCTTGTGGCTACTATGTAATGAAATATATGCAAGCTATTGTCAAACAAGCATCATATGACATTCATACTATAGATCAGGTAATAAAGAATAACATCATAAATTTTCAAGTGATTTTAGTCTTTTTATAAAATATTAGCATGTGTATTTTCTATTACAGATCTTTACAACTCAGCCTTACACACTTGAGGACTTAAATGAATTCTGAGAAGAGTGGTCAGATGCTTTTCTAAATGAAGTCAATATAACATTGGATTAAATATGTCAACTCCATTTATGTATGTGGTTTTACTACTCTTTCATATTTACTTTTGTATCTGACATTTAATATCATCTCAGACTTGCAATCTATCATTTTGTAAATTATGATGTAATTATGTGTAACTCAACTAAATATATGAATCATTTTTGTTATGAATGTGTGGTTTGAAATGGTGAAGGTTGAGCATCAATGCTCCCCTCTCCCGTATCCCGATTCTTCTTGTTCTTTTGTTCTTCTGTTCTATTTCTATTTCTGTAAAATTTATAAAAAAAATTGCAACAGCCGTGTTGTGTAGCACGGCCGTGTTGATTTCTGGTAGCACGGGCGTGCTGTGTAGCACGGTCATTTTGGCTTCTGGTAGCACAGTCGTGCTATGTAGCAAGGCCGTGTGGGGATATGGTAGAACGGCTGTGTCACGTAGCACGGCCGTGTGTGGTTACAATTTATAGACCTGTAGCATCGATTTTCTTAAAAAATCGACCTTAGAGTGAACTTCTAAGGTCGGATTTTTAAGAAAACCGATGCTACAGGTCTACAGATTGTCAAGCTCAATCTATAGACCTATATCATCAGTTGTCTTAAATAACCAACCTTAGAGTGAACTTCTAAGGTCGGTTTTTTAAGAAAACCGATGCTACCGGTCTACAGATTGTCAAGCTCAATCTATAGACATGTAGCATCAGTTTTCTTAAATAATCGACCTTAGAGTGAACCTTTAAGGTCAGTTATTTAAGAAAACCGATGCTAGAGGTCTACAGATTGAGCTTGATAACCGACCTTACAACTTTGGCCATAGTTTCTTCCTCTTTTTTACAGCCTATTGCGTCAGTTTTCTTTAGTTAAAAAAACTGACCCTATAGGTCAGATTCTATAGCGACAACCACTTAGGAGTCGGTTAAAAAGTGACGCTACAGGCTTAAAAAAACTGACGCTACAGACCATTCCTATACTAATGATTGATTTTGATGTCATGGTGTGCATTAATCGTCACATTAAACTCCAGTACTTTTGAAAATAAGAAAAATAGCCAATTGATCGACTAGAGCATCCATTCATCTGACAGGTGATTTGCAACAACCTAAAATTCATGAAATATATCCCATTGTGTCCTTGAGTTTATGGAATCCCTAGATCATCCATTCATATATAAAGGTAGGTGGCCAAGGCTCTCAATATCCTCGTATGACAAGACTCCTCATCTCCTTGTCAGACCCAAAGACATGTTACTCGTAAAAGGGAGAGATAGCCAAAGGGGAGAAAAATCAATGCTAGCACGTTGACATAGGAAGGGACAAATCCTTGTGGTCGGGTTCTAGATGAATGACGTGGGGTTCTCGGTAGTCTGTGTGGACTATGTAGAGGCATGTAGGTCATCTCCATGATGCTAGGAGAATTCATGGAACCTTTATCTATGATGCTACACCAGGCAGCCACCTACGATGACCGTCTGTGTGCTGCTTTAGAACCCAACTCTACAAGGATTTTTGATGGAGTTGCTCTAGGACCATGTATATTCCTTGCAACCCTCCATCCCACTTCATAGTTATTGATGTTGTTGGATCTAGGGCTTTAGAGGTGGGGGTGAATAGAACTTCAAAACTTGCACAAGAATAGTTAAGACCTTTAAATTATATCAATTGAAACCAAACGGTAAATGTGAATTTGAAGTCCTATCTAAACAATCATAGCAAGGATGAGAGAGATTGAAACAAACACTTGGACAAGGTGTTTAGAGTGGTTCCAATCTCCAAACTAGGAGACGTTAATCCACTACCTAGAGAGGTCAACCTCTAGGACTTTACAACCTATGTATACTTATATTCCATCATAATACATACATGAAGACCAGCTTACACCCAAGGGCTTACCTATCCAAGGGATAGTCATCTACCTCACAACAAGTCTTACCCACTCTTGCAAGCAACTCGATTCATTTTCCAAGGACATCTAGTCCCTACAACAAGTCTTCAGCCTTGAGAATTTACCCACCAAGCTCTTTGGATATTCCGCCTTGTCCTTCTCCATCACTTAGAGAAGATATCTACACCTTCTTCAACCTTGAAGAAGAACATCAACTCCTCCTTCACTCGGAGAAGATCACTTCAGCCTTTGCTCATGGAGAACGGGAATTGGGGATTGAAGAGATGGAGAGCTTTACAAGGTAACAAATGAGGTATCTCTCTTACAACATGCCTAACACACTCATAATCATGAAATTCTTTGTAAATGAGAAATAGAAAGGGGTTCAAAGGGGTTTTGTACACTCAACTATAGCAAGGACCAAGGATAGCATGAATGAGCAACCTTGGGAACTCCAAGAGGTCCTATTTATAGATGGAGGTGTTCTGTTGAGTGTGGCATCAATTGAGAATGAGAAATAATTGTTTTACAACTTGCAATAGACATATTTTTTATTCTAACAACTCTCCAACAGTTGGAATCACTTTTTCTATAGTTTCCATATAGTGTATTTGGTCGAGTTTCAATAAAGGTAACTCGACTGATCCACTATCAAACAAAGCCAATTTTTAAATGATCAATCAAGTTTGTCCTGGAGTAACTCGACTGATTCACCAAAATCAACTTTGGATAGAAATTTGGTCAGTCGAGTTCTGTGAGTGTACAATTTGATTGATCGAATCATTTCTAAAAATCTGTCATGGATCAGTTGAGATGACCGATTAAGTTGTTGTGATGAATTTTCCAAAATGATTTTAAGTGATCACACAATGGAATTAAGTGTCCTTGATTTTTCTCATCTTAGTTACAAGTCATATCATCAATACAAATTTAAATATTCTAAGGTGGTTTGGAGTGTTTTCCATAAAAGTGTGTTTCAATTTCTTTTGACTAGAACTTGGACAAGCTAGAGCTTGAGCAATTTGATCCTTTTCATGTACCTAATGCCATGAAATCAATCTTACATAAACATATTAGATACATATGAATGGAATGGTTATGTCATTATCAAAATATGGACATTGCATAGAGTCAACATTATCCCCCTTTTTGACAATGACAAACCATTCCTCAACATACTGAAAAGGATATGTAAAGTTATACCTTGGCCTTGTGAATTGTAAGGGGACACATAAATTTAACAATGTGAATTCATCCTCCTCAGTCTATGCTCACTCATACCTTCATAGTTCGTGTTTTTGCAAAAATCTATATAACATGTATACTACATGGTCCTTTAGCAAGTCACATGATAAAACATGTACTTAGATAAGAAAAGGATCATATAAGCAACAAAAACAATATGGTTGAGACTCAAAACATCAAACTTATCTCCCCCTTTTGGCATTATCAAATAGTAAGGGGGTAGAAGAGCATAAACATTTGTCTTCTCTAAGCACAACCAAAAACATGTAACCACACATAGCACAAACCAAAATAGTGATGAGAACAAAGAGAAGCAAGAAACATGTTTCATAATCAAAATATGGAAAGCATACCAATAACTCATATGATAGAGAACACATATAGTAATGATACATAGGATTAAGATTACAACCCATAAGTATGTTCTCAGAACAAATACAAGCCACAAATGAAAGCAACATGATGATAGAAATAATACAGCTCAAATAATGTGCCCAAATGTCTTTAGTACAAAATAGTCTAGAAATATATAAGTGATCAACATATAAGAGCTAAAAACTAAAACATCTAGACTATCTATGTCCACAACATCATCATTGACATCATCCTCGTTAGCTCCAAGATCATAGTCCTCATCTATATCTGAAGGTGCAATAGAAACAACAACTTCACTTGCATCACCATAGCCATCAGAACCAGCATCAAGGTCATCATCCTCAGTGGCCTCCTCATCATCAATAGTAGTTTCCTCATCATCTTGGTCGGGCATCTCCTCATGGGAAAAAGGACTAAAACTACAACTGGGCCACATGACATTCTGCTCATCCCAAGACATGCGAAGATCATGGCGCTCCTTGGCCTGAGGGAAAGTGGGAGAAGAAGTGCAAGGCCAAAAAGTAGGGTAGCAATAGGGTCAATAGGCAGAGAAAGCACTCTAGGGGTAGGTCCACCAACAACAGAGGGTGTAGCAGCAGAAGCAGTAGGTGGAGGGGTCAGGTAAAAGTAACTATATGCATAGGAAGCATAGTCACCGCCTGGATAGGGTTGGTAGGCAGGGTAAGGATGAGAATAGGATAAGTTCATGGTTGACATGATCTGGCATAGATCCTGAAGTAGGTGCTCTTCAACCTGTAGGTTTTACACCTATTGATGTACCATGTAACCCATGAGGGCTTCATTGGATCCATGAAATGAGGTGCGAACAAGTCAGGATGGTGGTGGAGATGGATGTTCCTAGGTGGAGGTAGAGGATCTATGAGTGGCTGAAGAAAATGTAAGAAAAAAGGTTTTCTTGAATGTGGTGTCACTGATATAGACTCATTTTCTAGAGGGTTTGTAATGAAGATCATGAAAAAGAGACTTTTCAGTAGTAAAGGTGAAGAGACCACATATCATGGCTGGGTAGAGTGGGTGGGTGCCTTGGGTATTCTTCCAAAGTCAAAGCAGGTCATGTGGTGGAGAATGTATCTAGACCACTTGAATCCTATGTTCTTCAAAAGATAGTACATAATCATTGTGGTATTCTCTGCAATTTCAGTTTGATTCTTTTTAGGGTGAATATTGTAGTTGACTACCAGTGCGAGTATGCAATTTTTTAGACCCAAGGAAGAGGATGGGATGGTGGACTTCTTCTTATAGGGTGTCTGAGGCTTCTTCAATAACTTATGGACATTAGGGAGAGTGATACCATAGTGCTTGTATAAAGACTCAGGGTCAAACAAGTCAAAATAGTCAGCATAATCTTTCCTCCACGTGTTGGTTACCCCAGTACCATTGAGAAACATGTTTAAGGTATCTTCTAAGATAGTGAATTTATTACTGACAATTATGGAAGTGACACTCACTTGAGTATTATGAGGGGGTACAAGAGAGTCATAGTTCCATGAAAGATTGGCGTAAAATTCATGGACCACCTTAGTGCTTGTAATGCAATTATGAAAGAACTGACGTTCAACACTCAAGGTTGCTAGGTGATGGTCGTAGAATAATTCAACTACCTCATATATCACCTCTTGTTTACACGGACAAGGATCAAACAAGGAACAGAAAGGAAAAGGGTTTCTAAGAAGGATCTCCATATACATGTTTAGAGTTGCGATCAAAACAAAGAAGGTGTCATCATAAGGAATGAGACATGAGTTGGAGGATGATGATGGAACTCTAATAGGTACAACCCTCTTTCTTCTATTTGAGCCCATGAAGGTGAGATGGAGAGGATTGAGAGCTTAAACTAGAGGAAACCACCACGAAAGGTCGTCTAACCACCTAGGGCAGTTAGGAAAAGGTGATAGGTAGGTCAAATGAAGGCTGGCTAGGGCTAGGAGAAGGAAGTTCAAGGCTAGGGTTAAGGGTTTATGAGAGCTGGAGGAAGAATTGGTCAAATTTTCTCTAGTTTAGAGGGACAATAGTTGACCGAAACCTATTTAAGATTTGGTCCAGCCTGAACATTGGTCAAATTCTAAGAGAAAGAAACTCGACCAAATGACTTTTTACATAAGCCATCAACCAAAAATCAGTCGAGTTGGCAACGCGACCGAAAAAAGTTCTGTCCCAACATTAGAAATTTCAGATTCTAGTCATTTGAGTGTTAATTAGATTTATTTTTCTAGTCTATTTTGCATTTTGACATACTTAGGCACATTTCACTCATCATAGTGTACTAATTTTTCAAAAAAAAACAGAGGTTTGCAAAAAATACCCAAAACAAGTGAAAAACAAGGCATAAGAATGTGAAAATATAGCACTTTAGCAAGCAAGATCAAGACATGAGTAAATCATATAGGATAGATAGAAACTATCTATATGGCATATTAATCTCACCCAAAGTAGTTATGAGAAGTTTTAGATCTAATAAAATTAAATTTCTCTCAAGCTATAGGTTTAGTAAAAATGTCCACCAACTGATTTATGGGTCCACATGCGTGATATAAGTATCCATTTTGGCAATGTGATCATGAAGAAAATGATGACGGTCCTCTATATGCTTGGATATACTATGCAATATAGGATTGTAAGATAAATTGATTGCACTAGTATCATCACACTAGAAGAAGCATAAAAATAAACATTAAATTCTTGGAGCATTTGCTTCATCCATAGAACATGGGAAAAACAACTCCCGACTGCAATGTATTCAACCTCAGTAGTTGATAGAGCCACTTTGCTCTATTTCTTGGAGAACCAAAACACCAAGCATGGTCCTAGAAGGAAGCAAGTGCCACTTCTGCACTTTCTATGAATCAAACATCCTACTTAATCAACATCACTATAAGCAGTAAGAGTAAAGTCCCTTAAATTAAGATATCATAGTCCAAAATTTTGGGTTTTGGCTAAGTATCTCAAAATCCTCTTAACAGCTATAAGATGTGATTTCTTAGAATTTGATTGAAAGCAAGCACACAAACCAATACTAAACATTATGTCACGTCGAGAGGCGGTTAAATAAAGTAAACTTCCAATCATACCTCTATAGAACTTCTCATCCACTTTCTCACCTTCTTCATCACAGTCTAGTTTGGCGGTGTTGGACATGGGTGTGTCCATCGACTTCATGTTCTCCATCCCAAAGTGCTTGAAAAATTCACTAGTATATTTGCTTTAGTTGATGAATTTCCCATATTTGGTTTTCTTGATTTGAAACCCGAGGAAGAATGTAAGCTCACACATCATGCTCATCTCAGATTCACTCTACATAAGAGAACTGAGCTCTTGCAAAGTTCAAGATTATTTCCACCAAAATAGTATCATCTACATAGATTTGAATCATAAGAAAAATGTTAGAAGTGTGTTTAAGGAACAAGGTAGAATCAAATTCTCCCATGATATAACCATTATTTAACCAAAAGTTCTTTAATTTCTAATACCAAGCTCGATGTTCTTGTTTGAGTCGATAGAGAGTTTTTTGAAATAGATAGACATGATTGGGAAAACTATCATGTTCAAATCCTAGAGATTGAACAACATATACTTCCTCCTCAATTGTACCGTTCAAAAACACACTTTCAACATCCATTTGATATAACAAGAAATTGTTTAGCTAGTAAAAGCAAGTAACATTCTAATAGACTCAAGCCTAGCAATAGGAGCATAAGTTTCATCAAAGTCCATACCTTACTTTTGATTATAGCCTTGAGCCACTAACCTTGCTTTGTTTCTTACCACCTTTTCTCTTTCATCTAGATTGTTGTAGTAGACCCACTTGGTGTCAATGATATTTCTATCACATGGTCTTGGCATGGGTGTCCACACTTTGTTCTTTTTTAATTGCTCCAGTTCTTCCTGCATGGATAGGATCCACTCATCATCCCAAGAGCTTATTTGACATTCTTTGGCTCAAGTTGTGAGATGAAGGCGTTGTTGGCTTATTCTTTGTTGTAGGTAGTCCGTGTCTTTACTCTTTCAAAGGGGTCATCTATGATAATCTCTTTAGGATGATTCTTTGCAAAGAGGGGGGTTGGATCCTTCTTTTCTTCACCTATCTCTTCTTCTTTAGTGGCCACCTATTTTCCCTTTTCAGTGATGTTGAGTTCTTTTAAGATAGGAATTACTCCATCTGCAACATCATCATTACCAATTTCCTTGGAAATAGAGGAGTTAGTCTCAATAAATTTGACATTAATATATTCTTCTACTTTAGATAGATCAATATTATACACTCTATAATCCTTTCTAGTAGTGACACAGCCAAGAAACAAAACCTTGTATGATTTTGGGTCAAACTTGTCAAGAGATTCTTTAATGTTCAAAACAAAACAAGGACACCCAAAAAGGTGAAAATACTCGATGGAAGGCTTCCTACCCACCATAGCTCATAGTTTTTTTTTCCAAAGAGGGATGTGTGAAAACTCGGGTTTTCATAAAACATGAAGTACTAACGGTACAAAACTTCTTTGGAGTGTCATACTCTAAAAGCATGTTCCTAGCCATTTCCTATAGTGACATGTTCTTCCTCTCTAAAACCCCATTTTGTTGAGGTTTTCAAGCTAAAGAAAAGTTATATGCACAGCCAGACTCTTCACAAAAATGTTCAAAAAGATAACTTTCAAATTCTCCCCCCATTATCCCTACAAATAGAAATAATGCGGCAAGAAGTTTCATTTTCAACTAGTTTGCAAAAGCTAGAGAAAACATCAAGAGTATCACTCTTATAAAAGAGAAAGAAGATCTAAGTATATCAAGAGAAATCATCGATAATAACTAGAAAATACTTGGAACCATGAAGCAATTGAGTTCTCATAGATCAAAATAGATCAATATGGAGAATTTGAAGAGATCTGTTGGTACTAAGGACTCCTTTGGGTTTGAAGGAGGACTTCATTTTCTTTCCTTGTGTACAAGGTTGCCTTTCCTCATTCTTTTCAAAATCCAATTTGGGAAGTCCCTTGACTAAGTCCTTTTTGTTCAACTTCTTCAATTGATGCATATTTACATGACCTAGATGACGATTCCGAAGAAAAATATCATTTGCTTTGACTACGAGGCATCTATAAACAACATGCTTAATAGAGTCAAGAAAAATTACATAAAGATTACCATTCCTAGTTCCCTTGTATATGACATTGTAATTGAGAGAATCTAGGAGCAAGCATTCAAAAGAAGTAAATAGCACAAGGTAACCATTATCACATAATTAACTAACACTTATTAAATGGTGATGTAGGCCATCCACAAATAGAACATTCTTGATACACAAGGATTCACGTACATCACCCTCACCTTTTACTTTACCTTTCTTATTGTCCTTGAAAGTAACCGATCCGCCTTTCTTCTTTGTAAAATTGTTTAAATGTCTTATATCACATGTCATGTGCTTTGTGCAACCACTATCAACAATCCATTTTTTTCCTACAAGAAAAGAGAATGTCAGTTCCTAACTCAAACTTTGAGATTCAATGTTATCTTGGGGACCCATTTCATATTTGGGTTGGTCCCCTTAGACTTGTATGGATAATAAGTAGAATAATGGTCATCACTCTTGCAATGTGAATGAATCATAGGCTTCTTTGAGCCAGAAGACTCTCCACAGAAGAAAGGAAGTTCCTTACTCTTTTTATTACCTTTTGCCTTACTCTTGCCCTTAGGAGCCTCCACTACAAATGCCAAACCACTAGTATCACTTTTTTTGGTAGAGTGATCAAGGATTTTATTTAGGGAGTTCTTTCCTTTGAGGAATTTCTACAGAGAGCCTCTAAGTCTATGATTGTCATCACTAAGAGATACAATAGTAGCAACCAAACTAGAAAGATAATCTATATCATGTGAGAGGAATGTCTCTAAACAGATGACTTTAGTCAATTAAGAATCATTTTCAAGATTAATAGAAGCAACATCATTGTTAGGAAAAATAGGTCTAGAATATAAATAATTAACTTGAGCAAGTAACCTAGCATTTTCATATTTAAGCAATTGAATTTATTTGAGATAGACATCTCTCTCATCTCTACTAGCATAACTAACAAGCTTAAGTTCAATATAAGTAACTCAAGATCATCAAGCCACTTTTGGTTATCTTCCGTAAGAGATGCAATATTCTTATGATAGACACCATTTTCTACTTCAACTCCATTGTATTATAGCTCAAGGTCAAGAAATTGGCCTTGCAAGGAATCAATGCTCTCAAGATGATTTTTTTCATTTTTCTCAAGAATATCAAGCTTAGCATACAAGTCATCAATAATTTTACCCAATCTTTTCTTTTTATATTTACAATCAGAATAAGAAGAATGGGTAACATTAAGCATGTCAATAAGAGTCTTTTTAGCTAACTCATGCAAACTTACCTCACTAATGTTTTCACTTGTGTAGGACATGAGTGCAAGGTGACATTCTTCATCTTCATCAGAGCTTGAGCCACTAGAGGATGATCCTTCTCATGCGGCATGAGCTGCATCTTTGTTCCTCCACTCTTTCTTGTCCTTCCTCTTGTATTTGCTATCTTTCTTGCAGTCTTCCTCCTTCTTGGAGTTGCTCTTGTGGTGTGACTTTCTAGCCTCAAGACATTCACTCTTGTAGTGTCTTTTTTTACCACACTTGTAGCACTTTGGAGTATATGAGGAAGATGGCTTCCCTTTTTAGTGATTTCCCTTGGAGAAGTTGGCTTCATGCTCACTAGGGCCATCATCTTCACTAGAGGAGGAGTGAGAGGTCTAGCAAGAAAGTTTTTGTTGAAGGATGAGAGCCTCCACTTGAGCTTTGAAGACACTATCTTTGATCTTCCTTGATTCTTTTTATTCTTGCTTTGCTTCCTGTTTGTACTTATCAAGTCTTGACTCATGATCTTGTAGATTACCAATAAACTCCTCAGTTGTAAGATCAATAAGACTTATTACTACTTCTATGGAGGTCACCTTTAACTCCCATCTCTTTGGAAGAGACCTTAGGATCTTTGACTTGATTGCTCCTCTATCCAAATTATGTCCCAAAGTAGAAAGGTTGTTAATGATGATGTGGAGTCCTGAATACATCTTGACAACTCCTTTCTTCCCCATCTTGAAGTTCCCTAGGAGTCTATTCAACATGTAGATCTTTTCCACCTTCACTTTCTTTGTGCCTTCATAAGAGATGCACAACTTGTCTCATATCTCATAGGTTGTGTCCCATGAGGAGATGTGGTTGAACTCGGATAGAGTGAGGAATGCATAGAGGATGCTAATTGCTTTGGTATTAAGCTTTGTCGTCTTTAGAGATGCTTCATCCCAAGTACCTACAGCTTTGGACGACTCCTTATAGGGTGCAATCATAACTTTCCACATGTGAAAACTCTCCTTGAATGTAGAACTACATTTGCCGCTTCCAATAGAGGAAGTTATGCCATCAAAGACCGAGGGGTGTATGGAGAACCTCCCTCTAAGTGAGGGAACCAGGTAGGTTCCCACCCATCTTCTCGTCTCATAGGAGAGTTGTTAGAGAAGATCCTTGATCTGATACCTTTTTTTGGATCTAGGGTTCTAGAGGGGGGTGAATAGATCTTCAAAACTTGCACAATAATAGTTAGACCTTAAAATTATATCAATTGAAACCAAATGCTAAAACTGAATTTGAAGTCTTATCTAAACAATCATAGAAAGGATGAGAGAGATTGAAACAAACACTTGGACAAGGTGTTTAGATTAGTTCCAATATCCAAACTAGGAGACCGTCATTCCACTACCTATAGAGGTCAAACTCTACAACTTTGAAACCCATGTATACTTATATTCCATTATAAGACATACAAGAAGACCACCTTACACCCAAGGTCTTACCTATCCATGATCTAGTCTTCTACCTAACAACATGTCTTACCCACTCTTACAAGCAACTTGATTCCTTCTTTGAGGACATCTTCTCCTTACAACAAGTCTTCATCCTTGAGGATTTATCCACCAAGCTCCTTGGATCTTCCGCCTTATCCTTCTCCTTCACTTGGAGAATATCTGCACACCCTTTTTAGCCTTAAAGATGAACATCAAATCCTCCTTCACTCAGAGAAGATCACTTCAGCCTTTGCTCATGGATAAAGGTGATTGGGAAGTGAATAGATGGAGAGATTTACAAGGTAACAAATGAGGTAGCTCTCTTATAACATACCTCACTCATTGATAATAACAAAATTCTTCATAAAGGAGAGAGAGAAAGGGGCTCAAAGGGGTTTTACACACTCAACTATAGCAAGGACCAAGGATGGCATGAATGAACAACCTTGGAATGAACTCCAAGAGGTCCTATTTATAATTGGGGGTGTTCCTTTGAGTGTGGGATCTCTTAAGAACAAGAAATAGCCATTTTACAACTTGCAATGGACATATTTTCGATTCTAACAACTCTCCAACGATTGGAATCATTTTTTTTGTATTTTCCGTATAATGTATTCGGTCGAGTTTCAATAAAGGTAACTCGACTAATCCACTATCTAACAAAGACAATTTTCAAATGATCGACTGAGTTTGTCCTAGAGTAACTCGACCGATTTACTAAAATCAACTTTGGATAGAAAGTTGGTCGGTCGAGTTTTATAATGATCCAATAATTTCCAAAAATCCATCATGGATCGGTCAAGATTCAAACTCGACCGATTAAGTTGCTCTGATGAATTTTCTAAAATGTTTTTTAAATGATAAAATGATGGAATTAAGTGTCTTTTATTTTTTCTCATCATAGTTACAAGTCATATCATCAATACAAATGATTACAAAAGTATTTTAAGGTGGTTTGGAGTGTTTTCTACAAAACTGCATTTGCATTGCTTCTAATTTGAACTTGGACAAGCTAGGACTTGAGCAATTTTATCTTTTTCATGTACCTAATGCATAAAATCAATCTTAAATAAACATATTAGATACATATGAATGGAATGGTTAAGTCATTATCAGAATATGGACAATGTATAATTCTAAAGTCAATAGACGTGCTACACTAGTTATGGGGAATTTGATAAGAAATGTGTTATTTCTGTTGCCATCTATGTTTCCATATTTTCATACATTAGTATCAGAGCCTCGTCAATTTAATATGTTTTGGGATTGAACTGATATAATCAGTTTTTGTTTTTATTATTTATTTTTTTATGCTATGGAAATATTCAAAATGATTTATTGCATATCCTATTAAAACCAAATATGCTATGGAATTTTTGTAGATCCTACACACACACACATATATATATATGTATATATGTATATGTATATGTATATGTATATATATATATATATATATAGAGAGAGAGAGAGAGAGTCATGCTAGAATACACACAAGTGTACATATCACATTGTACACCCCAATGGTGTTTGCCTATGTAGACCATGTTTTTGCAAAATCTAATCCATTTATCTTTATGATTATGATAGTAATAGTTCACATACAAAATTTGAGCCCATTTGGATGAGCGTAAGTCACTCATCCAAGGAATACAAAATCGACGCACACAACTAATTTAAATGCATGGTTTTTGCCTTCTTTAGATGCATGACCTATAAGTGTGCAAATGAGCTGAAATTTATAATGTAGTATATTCTTAAGATATTTAATAAGATCAATGGTTTAGATTTCCAAATAATTTCTCTATGATGAAAAATGTCTGAGGTATATAGTGTGTTTGGTACACTCAAATGTATTCCAACTTTACTCTATATATACATATATATGCATATATATACACATATATACACACACATAAATATACATATATATATGTGCATATGTATATATATATATATATATGTAGAGAGAGAGAGTCAGGCTAGAATACACTTGAGTGTATTCAGAGCAGAATACACTCAAGTAGTTTTTCATGATGCAATATTTTTTTCAAAAATCTAATCCATTGATCTTCTTAAACATTTTGTGAATAGATCATACACAAAATTTGAGCACATTTGGACATTTATAGGTCATGTTATAAAGACCGTACAAATTATGCATTTCAAATTAGTTTCACACGTCGATTTTGTTGCCTTTGGATGAGTGACTTACACTCATCTAAATGGGCTCAAAATTTGTATGTAGTCTAGTTATAGTATGACGGTGAAGATCAATGATTTACATTTTGCAAAAAATAGTCTTGATATGCAAACACACTTGAGTGTATTCTAGCTTGACTCTCTCTCTCTCTCTCTATATATATATATATATATATATATATATATATATTTATATATATATATATGCAATTCATATGCGTCATCCTACAATCATTTTGATGGTGGATGTATGTGTGGTTATGGCCGATAATCCTTGAATGTGTGTGCAGAGTTGAATGGTTTGATTCCTGTCTTTTAATTCAATTTGCATACCAAGCCTCTCTCTCTTTCTCCATATGCAAGTTAATGTTTTCCTCCCTATACTCCTCTCAAATGTAACTCGAGGTTTCACCATTTATAATATAATAAATAAATAGGATTAAATTTAATTTTTGTTTCAATGAAAGAGAATACATTTTTCACTAGGCGAGTCAACCGACTAGGAACTCAAATCAATTGACTACAACATCAAAGAGGTAGCAGACTGGAGGAGCCAATCGATCGACTGGAGGTCCAATCAGCTGAGTGGAGGAGTCTAGACAGTTGCTTGATCTAGAAGCCATTCGCGATTGGCGGACACCGCCAATCAGCCAACAAGTGGACAAATAAATCAATGGAAGAGTCCAATCGACCGACCAGTTTGTTTCCAAGATAACACTTTATCCCTTACAAGTTATAACATGTGATGTCTGACCTTAAGTGGATAGAAATTCTTTTTGGCTCTAAAGAATTTCATTATTGCGTCCATAACCATCACTTCTATGTTTGTGATTGCATGCTTTCATTTGTTCATATAGTATGTATATGATACATATTATAGGTACATGGTGATTGAATATGTATATGTATTTCTATATAAAATATCTCAATAAATATTAATAATAAGATATTTTCCATAAGAGACACACATGAAAGGCTTGATCGACTAAGTGTGGGCACACCCTAGCATGGTGCTTCGTCAATCCCATAGAAGTGCGATGGTACTTATGTGGGTCTTTCCTAGCAGGGTGCATTTTTATCATGTTGGATTTTAGGTCAGGCTTAACTAGGTGAACTTAATGAGATTAAGTGTCTAAAAACATCTAGATGTACTATGGAAAGGAGTTTTACATACCATTAATTTAAGAATTTCATGAGATGCAATTGGAAAATGTTGCCTATCTTGATAGTTGGTTATGAGTGTCGGCATTGGCTGGGTAATAACTTAATTATTTTGAATCTTGGCTCACTACAAGATTGTTTACTACAATCATCTAAATTGATGGTGAGGGTTGTCCATTTGAAAAAAATAGTGGGAGCGATAATTAAAGGCCTAATTAATATTGTGAAACTTTTCAAATCAAATAAAAAGTGATAATGCAAATTTTTTTATATAAAACAAATGGAAAATGCCAACATATTTTCATCGTGATCAGTCCATGAGAAGGATAAATTGAAAGAATAACTTCCACGACTTGTTTAGGATGTTGATAATTGTTCTCACTCAAGATCCCAAGCTCTATATCCTTGAGACACCAAAGCTAGATGAACCCCCTCCGACTATGCCTAAGGTTGAAAGGGATGCTTATAAGAGGCATCCTGAATATGTCATGGATGCCAAGTGGCCAATGCTATGCTCAATGAGTTATAAGTTGCAGAGACAACATCAAAACATGGATGTCAATGAGATGGTAACACATCTCAAGAACATGTTTCAGTATCAGGCAAGACAAGAGAGATATGATATCTCAAAGGCGTTGTTTGAGTGTAATATGGCAGATAGAGATCTAGTGGGGCCCCAATGTACTCAATTTGATTGGGTATGTGGAGAACTTAACAAGAATATGATTTCCCTTAGCCTAAGAGTTGGCCACGAATGTGATTCTATAGTGATTCTCAGAATCATATAGCCAATTTGTCATGAACTACTACATGAATAATTTTGATAAGTCATAGTCATAATTGCTTGGCATGTTGAGAACTTTGAATTGTAAATGAATAAAGATAATACTAAATCTTTGGTGATGATCAAAAAAGAAAAAGAGAAGTATAAGGGAAAAGGCAAGGCCAAGAAGAGTTCTAAATTTAGTTAGAAACCCAATTCTTTTACACTTAAAGCAAATGGAGGAGTAATCAAGGAAGGGAAGTGTCATCATTATCACTATCCTGGACACTGGAAGATGGATTGTACTCTTTATGTATAGGAACTCAATAAAAAGAGCCAGGAGATAAAGATCTCCACTTTAAGATCTAAGAAGAAGTATGCTATATAAGGTGGAACTATGCAGAGCAAGAGTTGTTGCCACTATAGTTGGAATCGATCATTAATCTTAGCCTAGTGGGCATGTAATAGAATTAGTGAATTGATAATAAGTACATGTCATTAATAGAAACATATTATATGTATCTTTTTGTACAAGAGTATCATGAACGGTTGATGTTTTGTTTCAAAGATAAGATCTCTTATGGCAGCTCCCCAATGTCTCATAGTCTGTGATAGTTCTAAGAGACAAATGTGTACACCATATATATTGAATGAATCAAACACTATATATCTATCTCATTGTCATCTAGGACACATAAATAAAGAACACATGACTAAAATCCATGGGGAATGTCATCTAGACTCTTTTGGTTTTGAAACCAATAGAAACATGTGAGTCTTGTTTGTTGGGTAAGATGACAAAAGCTTCTTTCATTGGAAACTATGAGAGAGAGAGAGTGATCTATTATGACTCATACATAGTGATGTATGTATACCTTTTAGAACAAATGCTAAAGGTGGTTTCTAGTATTAAAACACTTCGATACAATTGATGTGGAGAATACTTAAATTAAGAGGTTGATCAGGACCTTCTGCGAGACAGTGATATTGTATAATAATGGACTCCACCTAAAACATAATGATGTATTAGAAAGAAGGAATCATACCTTGTTACAATCATCTATAAGTTTATCTAATCTTTTGACTTCCTTCAAGGAATATGCTTTATGAACCACAATGTTTACACTAAACTAGGTACCATCTGAATTGTTTCAAATGATGCCATCTTAGATATGGCATGGGAAGTATCCTGATATGCCTTTTATGACAATTTTAGAATGGGAAGTATATATGAGAAAATAGTTTCTTGAAAAGATTTGTCCCTAAATTAGATAAATGTTATTTTGTTGGATATCGTAGGAAAATTAGAGGATACTACTTTTATATTCCATCCAACAACAAAGTGATTTATTTCCAAGACATATGTATTACTAGAAAAGGAATGTAATTCCAAAGGAAGTAGTGGGAGAAAACTAGAAGTTGAAAAGTTCAAGACCAACAAGAAAACATTGAACCTATAGAGACATAATAGGAACAAGGAGAATCACAAATTGTTGTGGAATCTCAAGTTCATCATGTAATATATAAACCTCATAGATCTAGTAGGACATACCTTGAGCTTGAAAGATTTGGATATATTATGACTTAAGAAGGTGATGTGTTGGTCATATATGATGAGACAACAACCTACCTAGAAGCTATTGAGGGACTAAAGTCTGAGAAATGGCTTAAGGCCATTGGATCTAAGATGGACTGCGTACACACCAACAAGGTATGACCTTGGTGGATCCAAATGAAGGGGTAAAATTCATAGGGTGCAAGTGGGTCTTCAAGAAGAAAATTGACATAGATGATAATGTACAAACCTATAAGGACATATTGGTTGAAAAGGATATCAAACAAGTTTAAGGTGTTGAATATGACAAAATATTTTCACCAATTACCATGGTTAAACCCATCATGATCATGCTTTCTATTGTAGCTTATCACAACTATGAGATTTGGTAGATAGATGTTAAAATTGCATTCCTTAAAGGAATATATATGAGGATGTGTGCATGACAAAACCTAAATGTTTTATAAATCCAAATAATGAAAATAAAGTTTTTAAGCTGTAAAGGTCAATCTATGGATTGAAGGAAGCATCTCAGAGATGGAATCTTTTATTTGATAAGGCAGCCAAAGAGTTGACTTTAGTTAAAATGAAGATGAAACATGTGTTTACAAAAGGTTAGTGGGAGCATATCTCTATTCCACATATTGATGGGGAAAAACACCCTTATCCTAAAAATGTTAAAAATCATGGCTTGGAAAATACCTTCTTCATGAAGGATTTAGCCAAAGCATCCTATATCCTACGAATTAAGATCTATAAAGATAGATCTAGAAAGCTTCTTGACCTAAGTAAGAGAACAAACATTGGCAAGATGTGAAGGGGTTCAACATGCATGTCTCAAAGAGAGAAAAATTGTCCATGTTTCATGAAATTATCTCTCGAGATCCCAATGTCCCAGTTCTTGAGAAGAATGAGAATGCATGACTAAGATGCCATATACATCCACTGTTGGAAATATTATGTGTGCAATGTTATGTACTCATCATGTTGTCTCGTATGTATTGGACATGAAGAAAATATATCAGTTTGATCCCAGTGAAGATCATTGGGTTGCCATTAAGGGCATCCTTAGATACTTGAAAATCACTAAGAATCAGTTCCTTATTTATCATAATAAGGAAGCGTTGGGTGTAAAGGGTTACACGGATGCAATATTCCAAACGGTCAAAGAAGGTAGACAATCATAATCTAAATTTGTGTTTGACCTTAAAACATAACTGTAAGATGGAAAAGTTTTGAGCAAGAGATAGTTATTGATTCTATAATAGAATTTGAGTACCTTGCTATTTTGAACACAATAGAGGATATTGTATGGATCAAGAAGTTCATCTAGATGAACTTGTGGGAGGTTCCAACCATTTATGACACAATATTTTTTTTTACAACAATGGAGCTATTAGATAGGCTAGGAAACCCAGATAGCATACTATGACATTTCCATCTCATATGAAAAATTGTACAATGAGGAGATGTCAACACTTGCAAAGTGCCGACTAGAAGCAAATTTTGTTAACCTACCGCAAAATCACTTGCACGACACAAACATAATGGATATGCTAAGATCACTTAGAATAAGATTCAGAGGTAATTGGATCTAAGTGCAAGTGGGAGTCTTTTAGTATTTATGCCTAGGTACCCCATCATATGATGATTGTAATGGGGAATCATATACTCTATTTGATAATAATAAAGGTAATTCTACCTATTATGTTGGTCTTAGTCATGAGATGATGACACAAACATGGTACATGTCTAAAGAATGATGTTACTCAATGGCATATGTCTTCAGGTCTAGGACCTGGACAATGAGATCATATGTATGGAAAGAGTACATACATTCCTCTTATGTCCCTAGTAGAAATTGGATGTAAAATAGACGAAAATAATACATAAGACTAGAATGTGTGTTCACTGATGACATAGTCTCATTAGTCATGATATAGGATATCAAGTCAAACAAATAGGTACTTCTTAGATAACAATGTACTAGACATACCCACCTTGAGAGAGATACATGGAGACCATGTAATGGTAGTCAAAATCATATTTTAAAGTGATAGTGGTGATTAGATCTGAAGTCACTACAATCATCACATTTTGTTTGATGAACTTTGACACCATCAAACATGACCTTAGAAAAGAGTTTCCTTGAAATAAAGGTGGTGCTCGGGTACGTTGTGACACATGGGGATTGACTATGGGTTATGTATATGGGGTTTGTTCCTCCTACATGAGTTGATATCCTGGACACTTGATAAGTGAGACTGAGAAATGCATGGCCTTACTTGTGTGACTCAATATGTGATATGTGAGCTAACATGCATCTTATACGATTTTCTCTAACATAATGAACATGGATATATATATATATATATATATATATATATATATAGTCAGGCTAGAATACACTTGAGTGTATTCAGAGCAAATACACTCAAGTAATTTTTCATGATGCAATATTTGTTTTTCAAAAATCTAATCCGTTGATTTTCTTAAACATCTTATGAATATCTCATACTCAAAATTTGAGCACATTTGGACATTTATAGGTCATGTTATAAAGATCGCAAAAATTATGCATTTTAATTTAGTTTCATGCGTTGATTTTGCTGCCCTTGGATGAGTGACTTACACCCATCTAAATGGGCTCAAAATTTGTATGTAGCCTAGTTACAATATGATAGTGAAGATCAATGCTTTACATTTTGCAAAAAATAGTCTTGATATGCAAACACACTTGAGTATATTCGTGTAGTATGTACACTAGTGTATATATATATATATATATATATATATATATAGAGAGAGAGAGAGAGAGAGGTTAGGAAGTGTGTATCGTTCGGTACATGTAACTTATGTGTACCTTCCATTAAAATGGTACTTGTGGAGTATGTTTACAAAATCCTACCATATGGATTGCTTCAACACTATATAGATTGGATGTGTTTAAAAAATTATCACCATATCTTATATGGGTCATGAGATATAGGAATATATCATCCAACAATTTCTGTAGTTTTTTCAACTTACCGTGGATTACTAAACATGCATATTCTTTCATAGAATGATGAATGGATGTCAGATTGTGGTGATTTTTGATACATATCTTATCTAAGGGGAATGAATCACATCCATAGGGTTAGATTCTTGAATATATTCTCACAATTATCATAAATGAAGATGGGTACATATAATCTACATGTACTTAGGTACACAATTCTTTTAGCCATATATATATATATATATATATATATATATATATATATATAGGTTAGAATACACTCAAGTAGTTTTGCATGATGTAATATATTTTTCAAAAATCTAATCCATTGATCTTCTTAAACATCTTGTGAATAGATAATATGCAAAGTTTGAGCATATTTGGACATTTATAGGTCATGTTATAAAGACCGCAAAAATTATGCATTTCAAATTAGTTTCACGCATCGATTTTATTGCCCTTAAATGAGTGACTTACACTCATCCAAATGGACTCAAAGTTTGTATGTAGCCTAGTTATAGTATTACGGTGAAGATCAATAGTTTACATTTTGCAAAAAATAGTCTTGATATGAAAACACACTTGAGTGTATTTATGCGATCTGTACACTCGAGTGTATTCTATCCTGACTCTCTCTCTCTCTCTCTATATATATATATATATATATATATATATATAGGATAAAAAACTAAAATAACACACTAATAAAAATATGTACTGAAATAGCACCATAGCCATCTTATTTCCCATAATATCCCACTTTTTCATGAAAGAGCCAAGAAATTGGCATTTTTCTTGTTCCCGAGACTAAACGCGCCAATTGGTCTAGCATTTTCTGTTGAAAGTGCCCAAAACTAGGCGTTTTTAGGTAAAACGCGCAATGATCTTGGCGTTTTCAGCCAAAAGTGCCAGCCGATTTAGCGTTTTCACATAAAAGCGCCAGAAAATTGGCATTTTATCTAAAAGTGCCAGAAAGTTGGCATTTTCATTTCTCACCCTCTGCTTCAATTACCCCGACAGACATGCTCCTTCCCGGTCAGCTTTTCAGGAAGAACGTCTGCCTAATGTCAAGCACCCGAACGAGGTCGCTGGCGTTGGGGTACTTTGTGATGTACTATGACAATGACAACGTGCTTCGGTTCATGTACGACAGCCTGGAGGTTACCAGCATATACTAGCCCAACCCTGACTTCTGGGTGTGGGAGAATGAGCAGACCAGCTACAACAATAGCCGGCATGCCATGCTCGATGACGACGAAGGTTCTCTTCCACAGACAACATGACGTTCACGGTCGCGGACTTCAACGTCCCACGTCAGCTCGTTAGAAGGAGGATGACCCTTGACCCTAATGGCAACCTCCGTGTGTATAGCAGGCTCTTGCAACAGGGACTCCACAACATGAATAATGGATCCATCGGATGGTACATCTCATGGCAGGCGAGGATCTACAAGATAAGCAAGACGCGTGGCCTATGTGGCAGGAACAACGTCGTCGTCTACAACCTGCACCCTCGGTTCTCATGTCCGGTCGGGTACGAGATGGCCAACCCAACTAGCTGGAAAGATGAATGTAAGCCCATGTTCGACCCTTCCGTTCTTTGCAAGAAGGAAGAGAAGCCTCTTCAATACACACCTATCCCGCACACAGATTTCTATGGCTCTGACATCAATTTCATGTCGGGTATCTCCTTGGATGCCTACAAAGGGATTTGCAATGAGGTCTTCTCTTGCCAGGGCTTCGTCTACCGGAGGACAGGGGAAAGCAACTGTTACCCGAAAGCTTCTCTCTTCAATGGATACACTGACCCGATTTCCCCGGTACCATCTACATCAAGCTTCCCTAAGATTTCAAGATCAACACTTCCAGTTCGCCAACCGTCTCCATATATCCTAGTTTGACAATCCACCAACTAGACTACAACAGACCCAATGCGGCGGCCACCATTTCCTCTTCCACCTACAACCCCCGCACCAGTCTCCTCAACCCACCAGCAGGGTACATCGACTCCGCCACCAGTGGAAGGAATGACAAAAACTTCAAATGGGAATGCGAGGAGAAATGAAAACGCCAACGTTCTGGCGCTTTTAGTTAAAATGTCAATTTTTTGGCGCCTTTATGTGAAAATGGCAAATAGGCTGGCGTTTTTGGCTGAAAATGCCAAGATCATGGCGCCTTTTACTAAAAACACCTAATTTTGGGTGCTTTCAACTGAAAACGCCAGGCCAATTGGCGCCTTTAGTCCTGGGAACAAGAAAAATGTCAATTTCTTGGCACTTTCATGAGAAAGTGGGTTATTATGGGAAATAAGATGGTTGTGGTGTTATTTCATTACATATTTTTATTTAAGCGTGCTATTTTGGTTTTTTATCCATATATATATATATATATATATATATATATATATATATATATATATATATATATATATATATATATATATATATATATATATATGCCATTCATTCACTACTCGCATGGGTAACTAACTTCAGTTACCCGTGGATCTATTTTGTAATAGAAAGGTACCTATTTGCAATTAGACAGATAATGTTTGTAATGAGATGACCAAATTTGTAGTATAAATGCACATTTTGTATTACAACGTAAATTGCTATCACAAATATCATTTTTACTATAATCAGACGCGTAATACAAAATGAGTGTTTGTATAACAAATTTGGTCATCTTGTTACAAACATTTCCTGTCTCATTACAAATAGTACCTTTCTATTACAAAATAGATCCAGGGGTAACAAAAGTTAGGTACCCGCACTGGTAGTGAATATATACCCATATTGTTACAACCCCAATTTTTTGGTTCATTTGATGAGAAATGTGATTTCTCATAATAAAGATAAATGAACAAATAATGATGTCTTTTGATTGAATGCATGAATTTCATTCACAATAGCCTTGATGATTGTGTTGTGGGCTTTATTGGATATTGGGCCCAATAACAAGGAATTTCAATTAGTAAATGAATAATGGAGTTTTTGAGAAAAGAAAGGTGTAGAAACCTCTAGAAGGCAAAAGAACTTAATCTAAAAGAGAATTTCGTGCCACATGGGTTCCTTGGGTTCCAAGGAGTCCAAAGTTGAATAGAAAATGCAATAAGAAAATAAAAGATCAATTAAGTATCTCTTTGTTAAGAAAGAAATTGAAAATAATGATAAAAATGTAGAAAAAATGTGGAAAAAGGTATAATTGAGTTATCTTGGTGGATTTTCGTATCCAAAGGATTCCTAATGTTAAAAGGAACTCCAAATAAGGAAAATAAAAGAGAGATAAAGAGAAATACTCAAAAAGAGATATTTTAATAAAGAAAAAATAAAATTATAAGAAAAGGGATGAAATATAAGGAAAGAGGCTAAGGAAATATTCCCAAGAGGGGATTTCACACCATTAAGGTTCCTTGAGGTTCAAGGAACTCAAAATAATAATTTAACAGCAAAGGAAAGAGAAAATAGGTGAAAAGTATATATAATTAAGAGATATCTTGCACTTAAAGAAAAGGAACGTTTTGTTTGAGATAATGAGCCCAATTTTAATAGAGAGGTAGATAAGTCATTATGGACTTCCCCTCCAAATTTGGGATTTGTTGGATACTTGGTTTGGGAGTTATTTCTTTTACAAGTTATCCTTCAATTTGTGATTTATCTTAGAAATTAGGAAAATAATTTCCTTTTTGATAGAACGGGTGTGATGTGGGCCGTTGGATCTTAATCCAATGTGCGCCGCTCATTGTCTGAGTCCCAGCAGGACTCAAACTCTAGCCATGAAATAGGGGAACTTTCCCCTTTGTTTTCCGTTTGATTCAATGCTTGTGCGAGCATGAAAACTTGTCCTTTGGGTCCGTGAGAGGGAATCAAAGTTTCTCGACCATAGTTTGGACACCTTTAGTCGTGTATGGAGGAAACACCCAATTGGGACAGAAGCAAGGGTGGTGGCAAGGATAGAAACCCTAAAAGAACCGCCCCTAGTCCTATATATAGACCATCGCTCGACTCCTAACACCCTAGCAATCTCAAGAGGCCACCTATTAGGTCTCAGTTCTCTCTCTCTCTCGATCGATCGAACTCTCTCAGGCGAAGCTTCTGCCGTGGCACCACCGTGATATGAAGAGCAAAAGAAGAAGAAGGAGACGAGCAGTAGCCCTCAGATTTGGGACCATCGTAGACTCAAGCACAATCCAACGGATCGGTTGAAAGGGCAGGGCGCGCAACTGAGTAAGTGGGTGGAATCGACGTGGGGCGTTAAATCTAATCGGTGGACCAATGGCACACCGATCAAACGATCGGCAATTTTTGGTATTTCTCCCTCTCTGATCAATTATAGAAAATAGCTTTTCTTTGCAAAATTATTAGAATTAGCTAGGAATATCTGATGGAAAAAGTTTATACATGAAAGTTGGTTTGAAAAATATGAGGAACACATTAAAATTAGTTTGAGAACCTGATTTCGTACCTATTTGCAAAAGTGTGCTAAGTTAATGAAAAGTACTTTGAAATTATGTTTAGAAACCATAATTGTAATTAATGGCTAGGTTCATGATGCTTAATTGGAAAAATTAAGTAATAGTAACCTCTTGAAACATTAATGATGAACTTGAACATGATCTAGATGATTTATTGGATGATTTAGGGTTTTACACCAATTATGGATGAATAAGCACTTAGAAACCCTAATTTAGGATAAAAGAGGATAAGATCATATTTAATTCGAAAAATATGATAATATGTCGTTAAATGATGGTTCTATGATATTTTGAATATAAAAAGTTCCTAATCATGGATAGATACCCTTAATTTGATAATTAGGGTTTTCTAATGGATAAAGTTGGAATTAATGGAATTCGTAGGTGAATTAGATCATAATGAAGTACGAGTTGTTAATTCAGAAGGAACCTAAGATGATAAAAAGGTTCTAATGTGAATATGTGAAGGTTTTGCACTTAGAACTGTTGTTCTAGGGTATAAATGAGGAGAGTTGTAAAAAGATCAAAAGAACCCTAATAAAACCCCAATTTAGATTAGAAACCCTAGAAAGTGAATCCAAGTCAATTAAATAGATATATTCTTGGTAAAGTGTGGTAAATAGGTTATGTATGCTTTTCAAGAATTCTGTGATTGTTGAAATGCTTCTTGGATTAATTGCTTGCTTGGAATCGTTATTTGCTTGTTGAATCTACAAATCAGGTATGTGGTTAATTATGAATAACCGCCTTAGTTTCCCGAGGATTTTTCGGATGGTTAATCACATTGAATGCAAATTATCAGTTTGGAGGTTCATACTTGCAAACTATAAAGTCACTATGATTATCACATTAATAATAGAAGTATGGATTCTTGCACTTACATGCCACCCTGATGGATGATGCCAAAGGTCAGACCCAGATGGGTAGACCAATGGACACCTTGAGTGGTGACCCCAGGCACCAAGCTCGGGAATGAGAAGGTGGCCTATGATATTGCATGACTAGTGGGCACCATGAGTGGTGACCCCCAGGCACTAGGCTCGGGATTGAGAAGGTGGCCTTAAGTCATTGGCAGAGGAAACCCTAAGGTGGGTATGCCAGGGTTAGGGAAAAAGCAGTGGAGAATGTCATACTAAAAAGTGTAAATTGGCTTGTTAATTAACTTGATTGTGATAATTAGATTGTTATCCTTATGTGCAAACTTTTGGTTGTCCCCACATACCAGTATATTTCGATATACTGACCGACATTTTGTTTGTCGGCGTTTTAGGTACAACCCTGAAAGGAACAAACGGTAAAGTGACACATTGTGAAATTAAAACATAAAGTGCAAGGAGGATTAAATAAAGTAGATTCAAGCTCTGGGTAGATAGATTTCCAAATTTTTTCAAAGGTAAGTAAAGATTTAATTTTATACCCAAATTTCAGTTTACACTACAAAAAAATAGGTTTTTGGTGAAGGATGATTCCTTCACAAATGTACATTAATTCCTTCAAAAAAAAATTCAGTTGAAGGCCATTCCTTCACAAAAAGTCCTACTGTAAAGGCCTCTTCACAAATACTTTGATGAGAGACTCTAGCCTTCACAAATACTATTTTGAAGGACTATTTGACCTTCACAAATAAACTTTCCAGGCCTCCCAAATACATTTGTGAAGGCTAATTTCATAACTTTCAATGATGTTCTAGGGCCTTCACGAATATACTTAATTTCTCATGAATTACAATTGTGATCTACATTTTCCTATTTGTCAATGGGGCTTTAGCTTTCTTATATTTCATGAAGTAATATATTTGTGGCTTCTATCATGCACAAAGAAAATTTTAATAAACTAATTTAGTTAATAAGACACAACAACCATAACAAATCACTCTTTTGAAACATTCCTTTTTATTTCACATAGAAAAATTGTTCATTACATAGGGGAGGACATGGGCCTTTTCCCCTTAATCGATACAAATTTCAATGTAAATATAAATCTACATTTTGACTTTATCACTCATTTAGCCAATGACCAACTTTTTTTTGTTTTGAACGACATGTTACTCTTTTCATTGCTTAAGTAAAACTGTACAAAACGACCCAAGGCTGAGTGACAAGGGGGAATAGAGAAAATTAGGAACAAAAAATTATACAAGGCCTCACGAAAATGGCCAGCCAATCCCAGAAATGAGAGTCAGACAGAACTATCAGATCCCAAAGAAGAGAAAATAGAGCTCCACCCATCTACAAACCACTCCAGCGAGCTAACTCCCAACACCTATACAACTTAACCAGAAACTACAACAGCATCAACATCAGAGCAGCCACACCATACCAACCATCAAGAACATCAACGTGAATAGCAGGAACCAAACAGACGACCAATCAGCAAAAGGAGACCAAACCAGCATTGGATAGTCTACTATACCATCTTAGGGGCAAAGGATCTTAGCATCTACATAACATCCCTTCCAGATATCAACAGATCGAGGGTCATAACCCCTGAAAACTTTGGAGTTTCTAGCCATCCAAATCTGGTAAATAACTGAAATTGCAGCAAGCTTCATTTCACCATTCAGATCCAACAAACTCTGAAGATTCCTCAGGATGTAATTATAGAATTACTCTTTTCATTGCTTAATTCACAACAACCTACAGAGAAAACATATGGGAAATTTGAGTAGATTGTCATAAGTGAAAGAAAGAACACATGTTACCAGAAAGTTACCTTTGTAGGTACATAATCATCATGGGAAAGGCGCTGTAAATTGTCCATAAAGTACTCAGTACAGTCAGGCACTTGCAGCATATTTCCACACGAATAAGTTTCCTGAAATATAATACAGATCAAAAAAGCAATCTAGCCATATAGATATTACATACAATCAAACTGTATTCAAATTCCCGATATGATTAAATAATCATGAATACGTCAATTACAAAACTGATCTCTTCTCCCATATAAACTATCTAATTCATACAAAGAAGGATGACTTTAAACAGCAAGACATGCACTCTAGATGTCAGTTTGTCTGTATTTATAACTTCTTTGTGGCAAAGAAAAGTAGGAAGTACGACTACTGTAGTACAGGAATAGAATTATATAATTGCTTATTGTCTTGTGCAGCCGATAAGACTATAGTTGATCACCATTTGTTAATTAATAGTAGCATGGATGTTGTGATATATATAATTTAAATTCCTCTGCGTGGTACTGGTGGGAGACCTAGTAGAACATATAAATGACTTGATCATGGCCACGGGTTGCATCGCTACATATAGAAGTAAAATATAAAAGTAAACCCATAAATATAAGAGAAAGACCTGAATTGCATCATCTTTCCACAGAGTCCCTATGTCTCAAGCAAGTTCCTTGGATAGGTGGGGGTATTCCAATCCACCTCCTATTTTTGATAACTTTTCTCCAATTACCTGATAAAGAAATTGTCCTAATGAGAACTCCTTCAAGACCAGAAACTTTAGATCAAGTCAGAGTGCCCTGACTAGCACCTGGGCTAGCTTTTGCCTGAACCAGACAAGTCCTGACCAACTATATGCAGAAACAGTAGGTAGGCTATGCAGAAATAGTAGAACGGTACTCCGTCACGCAGCGGCGGCTTAGAGGCCATATTTTCATATGTTGAAGCTGGACAGAAACTTCTGTTCTTCTCTTGAACATGGAAAATGCAACCGAATGTCCTGGTTTTACAGATATGGCTCATTACTCCAGTCATACACAAATTTATAAGAGCTGCTTATGGTGAAGCATATTACAGTGAGACAAAACAGCAGCTATCTTCTAGAAAAGTCAGAGAAAAAGAAAGAACAGCCATCGAGACCCTCCATGAAGAACTCAGAAACAATCATCAAAATCACACCAACCATATTAGTCCACCAACTGACTCAACCATCACTCACACAAATAAGAGGGGATCCCAAAACAAGAACAAAGAGCCCCATCCTACTCAACCATAACTCTATAAGATAGAAGGGAGCAGCAAGCACTTAAAAGAAACCATCAGACCAGAAAAGCAACATATTTGAGCAATCCAGCTGGAACCACCATCGTGTTAAACTAGATAAGGAACATCTACAGATCAAGGATGAGGCATCTTCAGACTCGACCATCACTCCACAAGTGAGAGGGGAGCAACAAGCACAAGTGCGACCATATAACAGCCTATTACAACCACTCTTAGATTGCCATAAGCACACAGAAAGAGCAGCAGGTCATGAACCAATAAGCCCACAGAAAAAGCACTTTGCAGCAGCAAAAACCAAAAGATTCAGACACCATTTAGGGAATGAGAGGAGAGCACCAAAACTAGAACAAAGAGCCCCATCCTACTAAACCATAACTCCATAAGATAGAAGGGAGCAACAAGCACTTAAAAGAAACCATCAGACCAGAAAAGCAATAGATTTGAGCAATCCAGCTGGAACCACCATCGTGTTAAACAAGATAAGGAACATCTACATATCAAGGATGAGGCATCTTCAGACTCGACCATCACTCCACGAGTGAGAGGGGAGCAACAAGTACAAGTGCGACCATATAACAACCTATTACAGCCACTCTTAGATTGCCATAAGCACACAGAAAGAGCAGCAGGTCATGAACGAATAAGCCCACAGAAAAAGCACTTTGCAGCAGCAAAAACCAAAAGATTCAGACACCATTTAGGGAAAGAGAGGAGAGCCAGCAATATTTCTTAACCAAAAAACTTCCAAGGATGAGAAACACAACCAAACACATCCTCCAACTAAAACAACGCCCAGCAAGCCACATAGATGATAACTTTAGCAAGAAGCATCACAAAAAGGCACAGAAGCACGAACAAACTTGTATAGCAGAGAAAGAAGAAGAAGCCGACAAACACAGAGGAATGTTCATGACATGAATCCAGATATGAATCAAACCAGAAACCTAAGAGGAACTCTGCCTCTCCCTAGAGGATCAACTCATCCACTCTTAGGACAAAGAAGAATTTAGATAAGCCACTCCAAGGGGAGCATCAATAAAGAACAAAGAGTCCCATCCTTCTCAACCATCCCTCCATGAGATAGAGGGGAGAAACAAGCACAAACAAGGCATCAGACTTGAGACCAGCTTGAGCCTCACACAACCATATTACAGCCACTCATAAGCTGCCCTAGGAAAACTGAACAGAACAACAGGTCATAAACCAAGCAGCCCACGTGAAACCACATTGCAGCTGCAAAACTCCAGAAAACTCAATCATCACTCAGAGAGTAGAGGGGAGCATCAGACACCTAAGAGGAGCTCTTTAGAAATCACAAACTATTTAGCCTTGCTATAATTCAGATAAGGTAAATTTTCATTTTCCTACTAGAGCCACAAACTCGCCTACCGATCCTCACTAAGTATGAGTCTAAGGCCTTAGAATCTTCACACACAAGTTCATTATATGTGGTAGTTACCACAGATAGAACATGTATGATGACTTTGTCACCATACTGATCAACAACATAGTGATTAATGTGATCATCAGATAACA
This sequence comes from Alisma plantago-aquatica, assembly GCA_963693085.1. Taxonomy (NCBI): domain Eukaryota; kingdom Viridiplantae; phylum Streptophyta; class Magnoliopsida; order Alismatales; family Alismataceae; genus Alisma; species Alisma plantago-aquatica. Next base: position 924,971,282 of record OY856409.1, read on the forward strand.
AAGCAATAGACAATGTTACCATTTGGGCATTTGATTCTTCCCCAGAGCAATGACTATCATCAATATGCACCGATGGAATATTACAGGGTTCAATAGAATGACCAATTGGAACATAGTCTGACTCATTTATTGAAGAAGTCTTCTGAGATGGTTGTTTTTGTTTCTTGGACCAAACTATAGGTGGTAATACATGTACCCTTGTGTTTTTCTAGTTATCTACATGTGCAATGGTAAATCAATAATCCTAGACCAAGTAATTACTTTCAAAGGAAGATTGTTTGTAGGAACAAAATCTTCTGTCCATCGTGAGACAATAAGAGGGCAACCAAAGATTTCCCATGGACCACCCACGAGAGAAGATAGGCCTCAACATCTTGATCTTGTACAAGCTATACATGGAGTATATCATATAATTATTAGTGAAGTTTCTTCGGAAACAAAATATACAACCAAAGAACCCAGGTTTTATGCTCAGTTCTTTTCAATAAAAAGCAAAAGTAAGATCATGAGAAAATATCATATTAAGGTCACTCACAGTTCCTACTAGAGCATATGCTACTACAAGAGGCGGCGAAGTAAGATAATTGGCTCGAGTCAAGGGATGGACCCTGCCCTCAAAATTCCTATTTCCAGACAGAACGGAAGCAGCAATAATGTCTGCACCATGAGAATATACTCAACAAAGGAAAAAGATAGATAGAACCCAAAAAAACAACAATATAAGATACCATTGTCTGCAATTGCAGCAGCAACAGATTCATCAAGATCACCAGAGTTGCCAATGCAAGTAGTGCAACTATAACCAACAATTTGGAATCCTTGTTGGTTTAAATACGGCTGCAGACCACTGAGATAACAAATAAATGTGTTAATGATATATAACATAGATTGTTCGAAGATATCCTCATGTCAGATCTACCTTTTCAACAAATACTTAGTAACAACTCCAGACCCCTGTGCCAGGCTTGTCTTTATCCAGGGTTTGACCTGGACATAGAAGGAAACCCAGCATGGCCAAAATCAAACATCAAGGTAACCATATGACATCATTTTCAAATAATTTAACAGAAAACAGGTTAAGGATGTATTATGATAATAAACCTACCTCTAGTCCTAATTCGCAGGCCTTGGGATGTCAACTTTCAAAGACTGAAGCTCAGCTCCCTGCACTTTGGTGTCTGCTTGGCCTTGCTGAGAAATGGGTGCATCCGTCTTCTGAGATAACATGATATGAGATAAAAAGTTATATAGGAAAAATTTCTTCATTTATATCAATGCCCGATCAAGAGACAACCCATCAATCTTAACAAAAACCTATAAAAGACAATGCGGTAGAACCAATACCTCAAGCAAAGTTGAATGTTTACACCAGCTGCCATTTGATATGGATGCATCATACGATGTTGTAAAATCAGATGACTGGTAACATACTACATAAATGGTTGAGGAAGTATATTCAGAGTCAAAATCATTTATATAAATGTTGTGTTTCAAACATGTTGTAGTAGTAGCATGTACTATTGTCATGCTTACCAGGGCAATTGCACTGAAGAATGAGAGAGGTGCAAAGCAAAAAAGTTATTGCTAGTGCATGGCTTATATATGCCCTTGGTCTTGTGAAGCATGTAAACCGTTACCAGCGTTGTTATAATATAGGGTATGCAACAAACACTCGGCTCTATGGAGCACACATGTACCACTGTTGTGGCTTTACAATCTCTCATATGAATTCAAATAATACCAAACATTGGCTTGGCTTCTGTTTTGGACCAAACATAGCCATTGAGAACCCACCAATTCCATATGACAGCTACTACACACACAAGTCTTCTCTTCTATATCATGTCATGATAGCAGTAGCAATTACATGGAAAGAACAACTAGAAAACAATTTTAAAATGTGGATCTCATGGAATCCATGGAAGCTTCACATGTTGATAAACATCAATTAAAATTTCAAGAAAATACCAAATAATATGAAAAACTAAGAACGTATGATCTAATGCCCTATGGATCTCAAACACATTTTCTAAATACTATCTATATCCAAGGAATTGTGAGGTTTCATAACAATTAAAAACTCTATTGTAAATTGTTGAAAATTCTTCAAGCGTTATGAATGTCTTCCGTTGCAGTATCCCTTGCATGATTTTCTCTACTTGTACCACCATGAGCCGGAAATGCACCAGTAGGAGTTGAAGTTGGAAAATATTGAGGCTGAAAAAGAATTTAATTTTCAATTTAAGATGAACATGAATAACCACACATTTCATAATATATATATATATATACCTATGAACCACTTGTACCACCATGAGCGGGAAACACACCAATTGGATGACCATTTGGGTAATATTGATGCTTGAAAAGAATGTAAATTTTCAATAAAGTTGAACATGAATAGGTAAATATTGATTCTTGAAAAGAATTTAATTTTTTATTTATACCTGGGATCCACTTGCACCACCTTGACCGAGAAACATAGTAGTAGGAGGTCCATTTGGGAAAAAATGTGGCTTCAAAAAAAATTGATAGTATGAGGAGTTTATTTTAGATAAGCCGTTATAAACAATGTATGTAATATTATACCTGTGATTGAAATGTAAACAATGGCCCATTCATACTATTTGTGGCAGCTTGAGTAGAAAACACACCAGGAGAAGTCTCGTTTGGAAACATTTGAGCCTTGAAAATAAGATTCTCATTTTCAACTTTTGTTGTTTATAAAAATGTAAAATCCTTTAATTTTGTAAATATGTACCTGTGCTCCAAAATTTGACGATGTTGTACCAACACTAGTTTGAAATACTCCAGAAGGGGGTAGATTTGGAAACACACTCGTCGGGCCAAACTGTGTATTTCTAGCTGATTTGGCCTATTCAAAACATAGAAGAGAATAAAACAAATTCTATATATATTGCAATATTATATCAATAAGTTTTATCTGATACTCGATTGTTGCCATCAAATAACCTGATTTTGTTGCACCCATGTTATAAATTGGGACCAAGATTTTTGCATATTTTTCATTTCTTGAGTAGCCTCTTTTAATTTATCCTACAATGAAATATATTTTTAGAAGACAATAATTACAATATCATATGACACTTACAATTTTGTTCAATTACTTACATCTTTTGCAATACTTTCTCGCAATAACATTTCATACCGAATTTTGGCGGCTTTCCCAGTATTCCCTTCCGCGGCATGTCCAAGTCCAATACCACGAACCCTATTCTTTTTTACGGGGTTGACTACACGCAAAAAGGCACGACATGTCACCTCATCGATTTGTGTTGGATCAGTTACTTCACCATTTGTAACTTCATTTTCAACAATATCAGTTATCTCATCCTGCCATTATTTGAACAAAGTCAATGTACAAACTAGACCAGTTTTATTTGAAAATTTAATATATTATTCATTATAATATTGAATAAATTACCACCAACGGGTTGTTCTCATAAACTTTCTTCAAAAATTCTTTTTGAGTTGGCTCCCCTTTCGCAGTTTTCTTTCATAAATCAAATAATAGGATTATTACTACTAGCTAAACAATTTCTTATTTAGAACTCATTGGAAATAAATACAAAGTGAAAGGTGATACCATTTCCTCCCTATAACAACTCCATGGTTTGGATCCTGTAGTATGATGCATTTGTTTTTTTGACCTGTTAACCTTATTTGTGGCAGCAATTTTCTATACAAAAAAAAATTACTTACTAAACACTATACATGAAAGATAAATGATTATATATTAATTTGATATTACCTCAGACTTCTCAGAAGACCATTGTTTAATAAGATTGTCAAATTGACAAATATCTAATGATGCATTCTGTCAACCTTTTTCCTCATCAAATTTGGATTATCCTTATACTTTAGATAGTAATCTTTCTTAACCCGTGACTTCCAACTTTGTAAAGCTTTGTGAATGTGAGCATCTACATAGTTCCATGCATTTGGATGATCTCCCAAATCAAAGAATTTCTGGAAAATATTTGGAGATGTTAAAAAACAATAAAAAAGTCTTAAAATATACACTAAGTCTAGACTAAAAGAAATTTTGTAATTACTAAGTACCTCAATGCATCATTTTCTATCTTCAAATGCTAGTTGTGGTTGCTCTCTCCATTGTAGATCTAAACTCCATATTTGTGGTTTTCTAGCTAATATGCCACAGTAGCTATTCAACTTTATACTGTTCTTTCCAACTGCATTACCTGTTGCATTCCATTCCACCTTGTGTCGCTGCCACAGTAACCACCTAGCAAACTATGTTGCGTGTTTTTTTTCTAAAGAACGTAGTGTGATATTTGGTTCAGCCTCTTGAAGCTTTATCATGTGTTCACTGGTTATTGGAAAAATTCAAAAGTTGTGGTTAGTCTATATTAGAAACAATTTAACATTGAAAAACAATTTTGATTACCTTCTGTAATCATCGAACATGTCAGTATTAAATAGTACATTTCGATGGGCTTGTTCTAAAGTTTGCACATCAAAGTGTTTCGGTACTCCCACTCTAATAGGAGAGTCATCAACATTACGAGGAGTATGAGTGAATTTTGTGTCAAAATCAGGTAGATATCTAGCACAAAATGTCAAACATTCTTCTGCCAAATAGCCTCTAGCAATAGAACCGGTAGGCTGAGCTTTATTTCTGACATAATTCTTGAGTTTCTTCAAGTACCTCTCAATGGGGTACATCCACCTATACTGTACAGAACCGGCAACTCTTGCTTCATAAGCTAAATGGATAGGAAAATGCATCATAATGGTAAAGAATGCTGGAGGAAAAACTCTCTCTAACTGGCATAGTGTGACAGCAATTTCTTCTAAAAGCTTCTTAAATTCTTCTACATCAATAGCATCTGAGCAAAGTTTATTGAAAAATAAACATAGGCTTGCAATAGGTTTATAAACATCTAGGCCTATGCAGTTCCGCAAGGCAACAGGAAGAAGTTGTTGCATTAAAACATGACAATCATGGCTCTTCAATGCCAATAGTTTTTTCTCTCTCATGTTTACACACCTAGATATGTTAGAAGAATATCCATCAGGAACCTTCAATGTTTGTAAGACAGATAGAAGCTTCTCTTTCTCCATACTACTCATTGTGAAAGATGTTGGAGGTAAGTAATAATGGCTCCCTAAATCGACTGGCCACAAATCCCTTCGGATACCCCATTGTTTTAGATCTTGACGAGCTTGTAAGTTGTCCTTACTTTTCTTCGAGTCGCCCAACAAAGTATTCAATATGTTCTCACAGACATTTTTTTCTATGTGCATTACATCTAAATTATGTCTCAGTAAAAAATATTTCCAATACGGGAGTCGAAAAAAAATGCTTATTTTATTCCATCCAGGCGGCAATGGCTGAGGTCCATTTGTAGAAATTTTACGTTTATTAGTTTTTCCGAATGTGATGTTTGTGCAACCCTGAAATTGTTGTAGTATATCATCACCTGACCAGCGCCTAGGCGGTTGACGGAAATCTTGTTCTCCATTGAAACTTTTTTTATCACGCCTATAAATATGATTATTTTTCAAGAAACGTCGATGGAAACCATAACATTGTTTCTTGCCAAATTGAAGCCACTTGGATAAGGTGTCCACATTACAAGATGGGCAACCTAAATCCTTTTTCCCTTTGGTGCTCCAACCAAAAAGGTCACCATAAGCCGGAAAATCATTTATGGTCCATAAGATCATGGCCCGCATAGTGAAGTTTTTCTTGCTATAAGCATCATATACTTTAACTCCCTGCCCCCAAAGTTTTTGAAGCTCATCAATTAATGGCTCTAAGTAAACATCAATATTATTACCAACCATATGAGGACCTGGGATCAACAAAGACATCATTATGTATGGCTCCTTTAGAAGAAGCCAAGGCGGGAGATTGAGAGGGGTTAATAGTACAGGCCATGTGCTATTTGAAGCACTCATAAGTCCAAACGGATTGAATCCGTCTGTAGCTAGAGCAAGTCTGACATTTCGTGGTTCAGCAACAAAGTCTGGAAATTCTCTATCTATTGAGATCCATTCTTCCGTGTCAGAGGGATGATGAATACGACCATCATTTCCTTTTTCTTTAAATGGCCACATCATATCTTTTGCAACTGAAGGGCACATGTAAAGTCTCTCCAGACGAGGGATAATAGGAAAGTGATACATCACCTTTTCAGCTACCTTCTTGCCTTTTGTTCTATATGTCTTCTCATTCCATCTAGATTCACCACAAGTATCACACATGTCTTTCTTTGATGAACCTTTATGAAAGAGCATGCAGTCATTTCGACAGACATCAATTTTAACTTTTTTGAGGCCAAGGTCTTGTACAACTTTATTTGCTTCATAATAAGTCTCAGGAAACAGACTACCTTCTTTTGGAAAGGCTGAGATTATCAACTTCAGCAACTTTGTAAAAGAATTATTTGACCATCCAGACTCCTCCTTCAGATATAACAGAGGCACCAGAAAGGACAACTTGGAGTGAGTTTTACAACCTTCATACAGTGGTTTATCAGCTTCTTTGAGAAGCTTGAAAAAGCGTTGGGCGTTAAGATTTGCAGGCTCCTCCTCGAGTTCAAACTCACTGGCATGACTTGTATCGCCCATTCCGAATATATCTCCCAACATTTGATGCATACTTCCAGATGTAGGCCTAGTAGATGTTGCACTTATTGTATTCCTCCCAATCATCTCCCCATGATATGTCCAGACATCATAGCTGCGGACAAATCCTTTTTGTAAAACATGTAAGAATACGTCATCCTCTGATTTAATGTATCTATTCGAGCATGTTTTACAAGGGCAAATTAAATTTCCCGATCTGGGTGGTATTTGATGGGTACGTGCAAATTCAATGAACTTTTGTAAACCAGACTGGAATACTTCACTTTGCATCCTATTAGCAATATACATCCAATTTCTATCCCGTAAGAAATCCATCTGCATACAAATACACAAGATGTTAACGGTCACATTACAACTAAAAACCAAAACTAAACAAGAGAAAAATAAAAGATAAAAGTTTAGATTGTAGTATCATTGATTCATAGATTGTGTATAAAAGCAAAGTTTAGGGAGCTCAAACAATTGAGTGACTCATGGAAAAATGTTTTCAAAATCCAACAGAAACCAGTCTCAGTCAAGTGTGTTTCAACTGCCCCAGAATAATTTCATACATGACGATCTAGGAAGCACGGACACTTCCCGGAGGCTGCCGTGTCTGTGTCCAACGCGTGTCCAACATGGACACACCTTGGACATGCCTAGACACATGGCGGACACGCCTCTGACATGTCCACTTTTTAAAAAAAAATCATTGAAGTGTTAGACACGACTTAGACAGTCCATGGACACATCCAAGACACACCATCCCTACCCACTTAAGCTTAAGCATACGAAAAAAAAAACCAAACCTTGCCCAATTCCCTACCTCATGTTCTACACTGCTCTTGCCCTACCAATATTAGTTAGTTAAGCTTCGGTAGCTGCAAAAATGTTCCTAGTAACTATGGCCTTAACTGTATTTTTTTACTATGGCCTTAACTGTATTTTTTTACATTATGCCCCCAATATTCTAACAATTTGATTGAAACTTAATAGCAAAAAATGTTTTTGAATGTTGTCAAGGTCTGGAATAAATGGAATTCATCTATTAGTAAACATTTTTATTACTTTTAACTCAGATTCTATTGCAGGCTACACTCTCTCCAGCCCTAGAAACTTCGCTTGAGTATCTCCTGAAAGTATTATCAATCACAATCAGTTATGCAGGAATGGCTTTGCTACCTTACCAGAATGAGCTGAAAGGAGTAATTGCCTCTTCATTTGAGGCACCTTCTTGGAAGGTTTTTCTCATTTAAGACCCCTTTACTCAGTTCCTGCTATAATTGAAAACAAAAATGTCAGACTTTTGGCAAATATTTATATTTAATTTCACAAATACATAGGTCAATTGTGCAGGCGATCAAGTTCTACGTTCTCTTCTTGGCAGCTTGGTTCTCTACTATCCTATAGACCAATACAAGTATGCTTCATTTTATACCTTACATTATTTTCGTTCGTGTGTTGCGTCTTCCATTGAACTCTAATGTGTCACGTTTTGTCATTTTTCTTTATTATAGGTGCTATTCACGACACCCAGCTTCATCTGTATTAGAAGAATGGATCCAGTCTAAAACTGATCAGTCAGAGAACAGGGGTTTACATCCTATGTGGCATATACCTTCCAGCGACGAGGTTCTGTTTGCAAACAAACTTTTAGACCTTCATCTTCGTTCTGCTCTGGATGACCTTCTTACTATCTGTCAAACCAAATTGCATTCTGAAGCAGGTCAGCCTTTTTTTTTAAATTTCATTCAATTAGTTAGGAGTGCTGGAATACCTTGTGAATTATGCAATGCTGGTACTCTTCTTTCTTAATCTCAATTTATACATAAAATATAGTTTGCTTGTGAGTTGTGAGAGGGAACTTCTACTCTTTGTATGGTTGTTATATAGGTAATGGTTTATGCCTTTATGTATGTGCTTGTGGACTTGGTGAGCTTCTTTCTTGACTAGTTTTAGTGGATTGTAATTGCATTCTGCTCTGGACTCTGAAGTTTTGCTCAGAGCATTACTTATTTATTCCATATTCTGTCTATGAGTGATATTTCTTAAAATATACCGAATATTTGTAGTTTCTACTAAGTTTTAGGATTATTGCCAGTAGTAAGCCTCAGGATTATCACTGGCTTTTCATATAGACATGCACCACTGATATGGCAACATGCAGTCGAACAAATGGTCTAACCTCATCAAATTGCAGTTAGATGCAATGCTTAGTTTTGCCAGCTCAAACCTGATACTTGTATAATCATACAAGTATTTATAAATACACAAATTGAATAAAAATACAATGGCATAAAGTACAAACTTGGAGCCTTTTCTTTACCTATCTACTTCTGATGGACCTCTGTGAGCCTGAGGTCCCGGAGGAACCCCCCACCCCCCATATTCTAACAATCAAATTGTTAGAATATTGGGGGCATAGACTTTCGTTACTATGGCCTTAACTGTATTTTTTACATTATGCATAGTAAGGATAGTATTCTACAAGGCAGGCGGGTAACTAACTTAGCTGCATGTGGGGGCATTATATTTGTTCTGTATAAATAGTTATGGTTTTAGTATACAATATTAAGATGTAAGAGTAAATAAGTGATAAACGTGTTTATAACTCGATATATATTGAGTTGCGCCCTATTACAACCTAGATTGTCTGAATATATCAACCCAAAACCTTCCAGGATTGACAACAAAATCCAACCTGGAATTTTTTTGGGCCGGGTTAGCACTTAGCAGGTTTAGAGAAAACTTTGACAGCCCTACTTCAAGTATACCCAATGATTGGTGATCTCAACACCCTCTTTGTGGAACCACGTTGTGGCAGGAGCACTACTTTACTCGTAAATGTTGATGGCAATGTTCTTGCAAGGGGTGATGAAGAATAAATTGTCAAACACAATACGATAGATGCGCAAGAGAGTTTGAATCAAGGACCTTGACCAATTGAATTTCTTGGCTAATATCTCTACTTAAAAATGAGCTTATCTTTTGATGAAGAAAAGGTTGTTTGAAGCCCCTGTTGGACATAATAACAAATTATGTTTCTACTTGTGCTTCTTTTTTGAGAGGAGATAAAGCATATCCAAGAAATTGGTCGGAAGGTTCTCATTGATCTGACAATTACTTAAGATTCAAGCATTGACAAAAGTTCTCGTAACCAGAACATCTAAGAGTTGTTGAAAGGATCTTGAAACTATTCAAGATATCATCAGGAAAGGATAAACATATGAAAACAATGATCAGCTTGGTATGCAAGGCCAGGTGAGCTTCCCTTATAATAAAATGTCAACTAGTGGTTACTATGTCCTAAGGGGAAACATAATCACATAGCTGCAATGTTATTTGGGTACCTACTTGGTTGCCCACGAACTCACTGCCTCCATAAAAGCTAGGCGTCTAGAAATTTTGGGTGATGGAGTGGGTAGGGTGGTCATCTAGGCGGGAAGAAAAGGGGCACCAGGGCACTAACTGTTTTTATTGTCTTTTTCTGTCCTATCCAGTGATTTTGTCTCATCTTCTCACACAATTGCTTTTGCAAGTTACTTACAAGTTGCAACATACAAAGTGCAACAAATAAGTTAGTCATTCAATCATCCATCCTTATTTGCATGTTCTTTTTACTTGCTTTTTTCCTGTGTTTCATTTATTTCTTCCCTCATCTTCACCTTGTTGTTCATCTTTTTATGTTTCTATTCTTTCGCATACAGTCCTCCTACGTCCCCCTCTTCTCCTCTTATCAAGTGGGGCTTAAATCCATAAATTCCAATGTCCGTTTTTAGTTGTTCTTCAGTAATTCCACCTCTTATGTTTGCATTTCTCCTAATGTTTTTCTTTTTTCCCTCTCGTCTTGCTCCTAGTGTTGCTTATTTTTTCCCTCTCCGTTCTTACTTTGTCCCCTCTTTTACAAATCAAAGTTGCTTCCTCTTTTACCTTTTAAGCTAGCTCCTTTGTGTCCTCCAACCTACTATTTTTTTTAAACATCTTTATCTTGTGTTACTACTTGCATAACTAATTGTCTACAGTTCACACGTATAAATATGTAAAACTTGGTTTCCAGAAATATATGTAAAATTTAAAGTTGTACAAAAATGTCTAAAATAAGCCCATGCAAGCTCTTCTATTTCTAATTCAGATTCCATCATCAATGAAGGCATTATTGTTTTGATCTAATTTCTGATATTTCTAAGTTAACTTGTTGATTGCTTGTACACAAGCCCAAGGGAAAATGCACTGAACATGATATTGCTCAGTACTACAGTTATAACAAGTAGGGACCCACATTTCCTGCTTTCCTGCAGTATGCTAATGTACCCAAATCTGTTGATGAGGCTCTAGCACATCGCGGATGGCAGACTGTCATGGATGAAGAGATTTCTACGTTGACAAAGCATAATACCTGAGCTGGGATCTTGTTGCTCCTATTGATGGGCCTACATGTTTGGATGTTCATGGGGTTTTACTATGAAATGTCGTCATGATGGCACTATTGAGAGACTTAAAGCATGTCTAGTGGCCAAAGCCTATACTTAAGTCTTACGGTATTGATTATTTTGGGACATTCTCTCATGTGGCCCAATCCAATTATTTTTGTATTCTTATTCATGTTGGTGTTAATCTTAGTTGGTCTCTTTTTCAGCTATGGATATCTTAATGAAGAAGTCTATATAGAGCAAGTTTTGTTGCCCGAGGAAGTTCATGGTCTGCAAACTCAAGAGAGCCATCTATGGACTGTAATAGAGTTCTAGAACATGGTTTAATAAACTCATTCGTATTCTTGTAGCTTTTAGTTCTCCAGATCACATGATCATTTTGCCTTTCTAAAGAAAACATATACAGAAATTGTTACTCAAATTGTATATGTTGATGATTCTGTTCTTCTGGCAGTGATTTCGATGAGATTTGGGCTCTAGAAAAAAAACTATCTAGGCACTTTGACACTAATATTTGGGTAAATTATGTTACTTCTTTGCATTGAAGTAGCTAGCTAGGAATCTATTTGTTTGCCACAAAGAATATACGTTCTAAATCTGCTTAAAGAATATACGTTCTAAATCTATTTGTTTGTTAGTCGATACTCCAGAGAGACCAAGAGAATGTCGCTGGGAGGTTGTTTGTCACATCATCATATTCTTAAAAGCTAGTCCTGGCAAAGGTTTATTGTATTCCAAATGTGGTCACCTTGATGTTGTTCGGTACTCTTAAAATCTAGTCCTCCAGTAGCCTCCCTACCTGTAAACACCCCCATCCACCCGCACCACCCCCTCTTCCATGCAAGATGGCTGATATGGATATGTCCTCAGTCGCCGGAGATGCACTGATCAGGGGAAGTTCTACCACCCCCTCTTCCATGCCGGATAGAATACAAGATTGAGTATGAATCTTTGCCTAACATGTGCCTGGAATGTGGTAAACTCAGTCATATGGCAAAAGACTGTAAGAAACAAGATGAAGGAGAAGGAGACCAAGGAGGAACCTTGCCAATAGAATGCAAAGATGATGCAGGTGTGTGATGGATATAAGAGGAGGAGAAATGGCAGGTTTACTATGGCAAAAAGATACTGATGAGCTGACCAATTCGCAATTAAGATGCCAAAAAACCCAAGCAAAAGAGAAAGGGAAGCATGGATAAATACCGATCCTAAATGAGGAGGAAGCCAAGGGAAGAGAAATGGAAAACGCTCAAGTGCTGGAAGGAAATAATACTAATGGAAATAATATGGGACCAAAGGTGTGAAGGAAGAAATAGAAGGTTAGAAAGGAACTCGATGCGACCGTCAAGGAACAGAAGAACCACAATGATCAAAATAGTCATGACAAACCTATTTATAAACCCACAGAAACTTCTCATAAGACAAACAAAGACACCAATAAGGAGGATAGGCACACAATTGTTAACCCAGTGGGAGATGAGGTCATCCAAGGTCGAGGCAAGGAAAATGAGGAGCCAACTGCATTGGAAATGGTGATAAACGTAAATGAGGACACTTCCAGAAACATAGACACCAATATTAAATTCATCAATTACAGTAGAAATTCCAAGGTGAAATGAGTAAGGAATAACTCATTATCCACCCTAGTTAATCACCCATATAGCAGAAGTAGTAAAATATTTTACATGTTGATAAATATTTTTATAAAAGTATGCTAAATTGACTTTTTTTTTCCTAAAACAAGCTACTCGCATCACTCTAACTTGGCTCAACGGTTTACTACTAGCACCGCTTCTTTTATCCTACATTGTCTTCGTCCAACTTAAAAATAACTAGGCAAGAATAGTAAGAAATCTTGGCAACTTCTGAATTTGACAAGTTGAGAAGATTTTACTAACTCGGTCGTAGATCCTAATATCACATCTTGGAAACTCTCTGAAGTCAGTCCGCTACTGCGGCACATCAACAGAGATACATGCCACGTTCAATGCAGTAGGAGCGGCATATTGGAGCTGAAGCGTCACCAGCATTGTTCAAATGAAGAACGCAAGACCATACTTGTTATGCATATTTAGTATTCAGAATATTATTAACTTCTACCTAAGCAGTTGGAACGTATTACCCAAAATTTTGGGTGAGGCTTGTGCCTCAGGCGGCCCATAGGTGGCTCCGCCACTGTGGATGTCCCAGATGGCATTGATAATGCTTTCCTACTGGAAATTGTTGCTCTGTCAGTGTAGGTCAGGGGAAGTGGAAGCAGACCTACCTCACGGTCGAAGTCAAAGCAGGGCGAGCTAACACCGGCGGTCGTTGCTTCCGCTGGTACGGGGGGTCCTCACGCCGGCGACCGTTGCGGAACGGAGGGTCCTCTTCACAAAGCAAGGCGAGCTCACGCCGTGGCCGTTGCTTCTGCTGGGACGGGGGCGCTCTTGCATGCAGTCGGCATCCGAGGGGCGCCGTCACTCGGGGGCGAAGGTCGTCTGTCGAGGGGGGCAGTCGACAGCCGAGGGGCGCCATCACTCGCGGGAGGAAGCCGTCCGTCGTCGTCTGTAAGCCGCAAACAAGAAACGCGGGGGTGGGGCGCAAGGGGAGGAACCGTTTCTACTAATCAACTTCTAATTACTAATTAGTGGGGTGGGAATTTTTGGTGGGAACCCAGGTGAGGGAATTTTTGGATTCCAGAAGGATTTTAGACCTTCACTAATTGTTTTTTCCATAAAAAATTCGGCTGAAGGAAATTAGTCCATTTGTGTAGGACGGTCCTTCACAAAAACTCAATATTTTTGAAGGGTTTTAGTCCTTCACAAATAACCTTCACTAAAAACCTATTTTTTGTAGTGTTAGTTAGTAGAATTTCATAATTATTTTTGATTATTTGTCGAACCTTTCATTCTATTAATTGGATAATGACACCGACCTTTCGGTCTCCCTTAATTGGGGGTTACCGGGAGGCGGGGTCATTACAATTGGTATCAGAGCGTAGGTTCCTCACTTAATCTTTAATAATTATTAAATTTTACAAATTTTGTATAACCCAAGGGAGTTATTAGAGGATTATCCGAAAGATAGAGGTGTCTAGAAAAGGATCACGACCGGGGGCTGGTAATATTTTCCTCCGCACTGCTAGTCGGAATACGAGGACTCTCGGATTGTGTGACTGCCTGGCCGATGTCTTAGGATATGACTCGAAATAAGATACCTTTAGGACTCTCTCATATTGTTCATCCCTTCTCAACTCAAATTCTGTTAAGGACCTTAAGGGTTAGGGTTTCCTCTCTTATCCTCACCCTCTTGAGGTATGGTTAAGGTTGATAAGGATTAAGGAATCCTCCACTAAACTAATAAATATCATGTAAATAAGATGTCATGGACATAAGCTTAATAGAGTAAACGTAAAAGAATAGATACATGCTTAGTTCGTATGACACAAGTTGCCATTGCCCTCAGGAGAGACCTGAGGATAGACCTCCTTAGCGGGAGGATGAGTAGAGAGAATTAGTCTTGGATATAGAGACCTCCATTAAAAGTAGAGACCTAGCTCATCCTCTGAGGATGATGCTAACCCTAACCCTAAGTGAAGGTACATGATGAGTTAGATGTCATGGTTGACCGAGTGTTTGGATGGACACACCTTGGGATGCCATACGAGCCATGAGAGGTTAGATGACCTAGTACCTTTGACGACCCAACCCTGGTAAGGGTCGTGCATGTTAGAGTGAAGGATAGATCCTTCATTAATGAGGTTAGTGAAGGACCTATAGAAACCCTATGGACTTATGCAAGTATGGGATATCATACACCTAGAGTACGTCAGTGGTACGATAGTAGGTTGAAACCCTAGCCAGAAGGGCATGATGGATGGCTTATGAGATAAGCATAAAGAGATATGGATAATCATGAACAAACATAAGTTTGAGCATAGGCTTCACCTACGTAGAGGTATGCATGTGAGCTTGATCCTTCATGAAGAAAGGACCTCTTATAGATAGGTTGGTTGTAGGATTAGCTCTAGAGAGAGAGTGGACCTCAGGCAAGAAAGTTGGAAGCCTAAAACCCCGAAACTTGGGGAACAGTGGGAGTTGAGGATGATGAGGCCTACATGGATGATAGTGGGTGTTGTATGCTTGACCCTTGAAGACTGATGATGTCTTGATTTCCATGAGAGGAACCAAACCCTAGAGAAAGGATGAGTCTGCTGATACCTATGTGCCTATGGTATAGGTGTTTACCTCCTGAGATAGGGAGAAGAGTTTCTTAGACTTGGAGAGGTTTCGTAGCAGGTTGTGAGGCCTTATACCTAGTTGGTTGTCCTGGAAGAGGACTCAATTGGGAAGTGTTGCTCGAGTAGAAGGATCATGGAAGTACATGACATATCTTGGACATGCTTGATTCGTGGTTAAGGGATTGAGCATGCAGTTGGACACCCGAAGGTGATCCACTACTACAGAAACAACATTCAATGTCGCTTTTTTGGGCGTCAATTATTAATCTAATCTGACGCCTATACTAGTCCACATCGGATATTTAGGGAAATCGACGTCTATCATCGAAGACCAGCTAGATACGGGTACCTCTTTGTATTCAACATCAGCTAGATATAACAAACCGATGCCAAAAATCACCAGCGAAATCCAAATTCTGAGCGAAAAAAATTTGTGTCACATACAGCGTCGGTGTTTTCAATAATAACCGACGCCTATGCAAGAAGGATATTTCCATGAAAAGTTCCACTTTCGGTGTCGGTCAATCCTTTAATAACTGACGCTGATAATAGTTCCCGCCAAATAAGATTGTCTAATTTGGACGTCGGTTTTTTCCTATCAACTGACGCTTAAGAGGAATCGGTGTCGGTTAGCTACAGAAAAACCGACACTGTTTGCTATGGCGTCAGTTTTGTGTAATGACCGACGCCAATTGGTTACTAATTAGAACCCGCGTGAAGCAGACTCTTCCCCTTTCTCTGTTTCACTGCAATCGAGCGTCAATTTTAGGTCTGGCGATTCTGGTGAGCAATCACCCACCGCTGCCACCACTCCTTCTCCCTGCTTGCGCGCCACCACCTGGCGCTCCTATTGCAACGATCGATTCCGGTGAGCAAGCACCCGCCCCCTCCGCCGCTCCTTCCCCCTATTTGCTTTGGCGATTCCGGTGCCGACACTATCTCCTGGTCGCCGCCGACACTGCCTCCTGGTCGCCCAACCGCTCACCATTGATGCTACTCTCCTCACCGTCGCTGCTCTCTCCTCGCCGGCGCTATGCTCCTGGTCGCCCGCTCACCTAGTACCCTTCTTCTTCCTCTTCCTGCTTAGACAATAGGGTTTCTCTTGCTCCTTGCTCCTGCTCTTGGCCCCCTACCCCTCTTCCTGCTTTTTCCTGCTCTTCTCATTTTTAATTGAGTTGTACATGCATCGAAATCATTCCTACTTCATATAAGCTATGTATGTATGTAATGTTGCACCCATTTACATCTTTATGTATGAACTGCTGCACCAACATTACATATTTATCATTTGCACATACATTGATGCTCTACTATGAACTCAACCACTAATATTTACTGATACATTATACTTGTACCTATACATACATTCATACCTTAGCTTTTATTGTATTGTTATGCGTTCAACTAATGTATTATCTATGTAGATGTACTTTGTAGTTTGCAATACATATAACGGTATAATGTACATATCATGTACTGCCTACTACTGTATAATGCATATTCTATACTATGTTTCAGGAATTAATTGATCATCTACTACTGTCCACCATCTCCCTGCCCGTCGCCCGCTCACCTGCTTGCCTACCTACTCACCTACCCTCCGTCTCGCCCTCTCTCCCTGCTGACGCCCGACTGGGCTCAAACAGAGGTAAACGTCCCCCAAAACCCTGATTAAAAGCATTCTTTCCTGGTCCCCTCAGTAACTAATTTTCCTTGAGATGAGTGTTAATTGATCTAACTTGCTTACATTCCTTGTAATGCCATCTTTTATGTGTGATGACCCACTAGTCACCTTTAGAGTATTAAAATGATGCAACTTGTACACTTGTTAAATTTGAATTTATGAATACTATGAAATGATATCACCCCACAAAATCAGTAGTCACTATTATGTCTTGTACACTCTAGAATAAAGATCTAATACTCTTATGCCCATTCTAGTGGATTATTATGACCTATGATGACCTAACACAAAACCATGCTCTTAATGATATGATTTTGTTGGCCTAGAAACCCATCCAAGATTTACTCATTAGGAGTAAATCTTGGATAGTCTCCAGTTTGGGACTATTCTTGAACACCTAATCTCACTTAGGATGTAAGTGTATAAAGTGTATTGGGTTTTTGAGAAAATTTCGACAGCATTTCCCCGTTTGTTCTCTAAGTACATATGTACTTAGAGAACAATGGGGAAATGCTGCCGAAATTTTCTCGAAAACCCAATACACATTATACACTTACTAGTTAGATTAGGTGTTCAAGGATGGGATAGGTGGTACACATTTATTATATATAAGAATGACATCACATGTATTTGTTAACCGTAGACCCTAATCTTGTCCTAATATATACTAATTTTCTCTTTGATCGTAGAATGGATAGATCATGGATGTCCATTCGCAATCACTGCACCCCAGAGTTTATATCTGGTCTTGATTAGTTTATTAGATTTGCCGAGGAACATAGGAAAGAACCTAGAGATAGGTTGTACTGTCCATGTAGGCATTGCGGTAACAACTTGAAAGTCAACACTGGTGATGAAATCAAAAGTCATGTCATGTGCAACGGGATTGTACAAGGCTCTACAGAATGGCACTGGCATGGAGAGATTTCAAACTCGAAATCAGTGGATGTCGATAGCAGTGCTTGGATGGAAGAATAAATTGCCTCCGATGACGTAGATGTGAACGATCCAGTTCCAGTAGACATCGTTGATGCGATGCTGGATAGTTGTAGGGTAGAGCACACCGATCCACATCCTATCTTTACAAACATTGTGCATGATGCTGAGATACCGTTATACACAGGCTGTGCTAAGTTTATGAAGCTTAGCACTGCGTTGAGATTGTATAAGTTGAAAGCTAACAATAGATGGAGCGATAAAAGCTTCACTTCATTGTTGACTTTGTTGAAAGAAATGCTTCCTGAAGGAAACCAACTGCCAATCTCAACATACCGGGTAAAGAAATTGTTGTGACCAATGGGAATGGAGGCCAAGAAGATACATGCATGCCCGAATGATTGTGTATTATTTCAAAAGGACTATGTGGATTTGAAAGATTGTCCAAAATGTGGTGCGTCACGGTATAAATTGACAACTTCGGGGGAGTCCAAAAGTGGTTCTCCTGCCAAGGTGATGTGGTATCTACCTATAATATCACGGTTTCAATGCTTGTTTGCAAATCCGAAATATGCGAAGAATTTGAGGTGGCATGCAAATGTTAAGAAAAATAATGATGGGATCCTATGACATGCGTCTGATTCCCCACAGTGGAAGAAGATTGATCTATTGTACCCCAAATTTGGTGAAGAAGATAGGAATCTAAGACTTGGGCTTTGTATAGATGGGATGAATCCGTACGGGACATTGAGCAGCCAACATAGCACTTGGCCAGTCATGCTTGTTATATACAATCTTCCTCCTTGGCTGTGTATGAAAAATAAGTATGATATGTTGTCGTTGTTGATATCGGGCCCTAAACAACCCGGAAATGATATCGATGTTTATCTTGAACCTCTGATTGATGACTTAAAGAAAATTTGGGCTGAAGGTGTGATGACCTATGATGCTTCAAGAAGAGAGACATTTCATTTGCACGCTATGTTGTTTTGCACTATTAATGACTTTCCAGCATACAAGAATTTGTCTGGATATAGTGTCAAAGGAGCTAAAGCGTGTCATATATGTGAAGAAAACACTGATTCAATAAGACTAAAACATGGCGGAAAGACTGTATATCTTGGTCATCGAAGGTTTCTTTCAAAATTCCATCTGTATCATAGGAAGCGCAAAGCATTCAATGGATGGAATGATGAACGAAGTGCACATACCAGGGGATGTTGTTTATGAAAGAGTAAAAGACATTGTCAATGAATTTGGTAAGAAATCACAATGTAGTATGGCCACACGGAGTGACAATTCTTCATTCAAGAAGAAGTCAATATTTTGGTATCTTCCTTATTGGAGATCTTTGACAGTCAGACATTGTATCGATGTAATGCACGTTGAGAAAAATGTCTGTGATAGCATCATTGGTACTCTGTTAAATATACCAGGTAAGACTAAAGATGGGATAAAATCCATACTGGACCTATGTGAAATGGGAATAAGGTCAGAATTAACAGAATTACATGAAATGGGTAATAAAAGAACATACTTACCTCCCGCTTGTTACACGTTGTCTAGAAAGGAGAAGAAATCTTTTTGTGAATGCTTGGTAAATGTTAAGGTGCCACATGGTTACTCATCTAACATCCGTAGATTGGTATCAATTAAAGATCTGAAGTTGATAGGTCTTAAATCTCATGATTTTCACACTCTAATGCAACAAATATTGCCTGTGGCAATTCGAACTATATTGCCGAAGCATGTAAGATTTGCAATCACCATACTTTGTTTCTTTTTCAACAGTCTATGCAGCAAAGTTATTGACCCTAATACTCTCGATAATTTTCAAAGAGAAGTGGTTGTTACCCTATGTCATCTTGAGATGTATTTCCCTCCTTCGTTCTTTGATATCATGATACATCTTGTTTTCCACTTCACTAGGGAAGTGAAAATGTTGGGACCAGTTTTCTTGCATTGGATGTATCCCTTTGAACGATACATGAGCGTTTTTAAAGGTGATGTTCGAAACCGTTATCGGCCTGAAGGGAGTATTATTCAAGGTTATGTGGCGAGAGAGGTTATGGATTTTTGCAATGACTTTCTGAGTGGTAATAACACTCCTGTTAATGATAAGAATATTGAGGAGGGCAAAGGAATTTTGGGATCACGGGTGAAAGTAATCAGCCATGAGTAGTTGGAACAAGGTCACTTGTATATTTTACACAACATGGATGAAGTGAGTGTTTATATCGAGGAACATACCAATTTCATCAAGAGAAAACATCCTCGAGAAAGTTCAATGTGGCTTGCTAGAGAGCATAACAAGACTTTTACTAAGTGGTTTGAAGATAAAGTCTTAAATCAACTATCTCAAACACCAAAAGATATTACGGAAACTATCAAATGCCTCGCCTTTAAACCAAAACCGAATGTTATGTCTTATGAAGGGTTTGAAATTAATGGGTTCACATATTACACAAAGCGCCAAGATGATAAGAGTTTCTTCCAAAACAGTGGGGTCACTCTTCAAGCGTCGACTATGTATTTTGCAAGTGCAAAGGATAAGAGTCAACGTGAAGCTAAAATGTCATATTACGGTGTCATTGAAGACATATGGGAATTTGACTACATAGATTTCAGAATTCCGCTCTTTAAATGCAATTGGGTTGATAACACCAAAGGAGTTATAGTGGATGAATTGGGTTTCACTTTAGTGAACTTTGAAAAGATTGGCGAGAAGGGTGAACCATTCATATTGGCATCACAGGTGAAATAAATATTTTATATCGATGATCCTGCAAATCATAAATGGTCTGTTGTTCTTCATGGTAAAATATAGTTCATTGAAGATCCTATAGATGAAGAAGAGTACTATGATAAATATGATGACTCCAGTCCATTCTCAGTTGGGTTGCCAACTCCACAAAATATTGAAGCTAATGATGACTTATATCTGCATGGAGATCACAATGAAGGATTGTTAATTGATAAAAGATCACAATTTTAGAGGCATGCATGTTTATATTTTTTTATTGAAGCTAAATGTTTTCTTTTTTAATATCAATATCATTTTCTGATTTGATGTTTCATTATCTTCTAGTTAATACAAATGCTAAACGTTGTAGGAGGCTGCTAAGGAACTATAGGACCAATCTCACCCGAGATTACATACACGATGCTCAGAATAGGTTCTTGATTGATTCCAATTCTAGACATTGATCAGTATTTCACTAACTCTACACTAATAATTTTTGTTTGTATTCTCTTTGAAAAATAAATATAGGAAGAAGGAAGCCACACAACAATGGAACTACTTGGACCCCAAAGACTGGGAGGAGTTTGTTACCCAAAGAAAAATAGATGAATTCAAGGTATTAAGCACCACTCCCAATTTAATTAATATACATTTTTATGTATTCACCTATTCAAGATTAACCTTTATTGTTACTAACCAAATCAATGTGCTAACTAACTAGGATATCAGCGATGCTCAACGACAACTACATGTTACGACCACACAGTGGGTCCAAGAGGATATGTAGGCGTTTGCCAAAGACTACAAGCTATGTAGGACGGCCATGACATAGCTATGCAGGATATGCAGGCATTCGCCAAAGGTTATATAGATATATAGGCAGCAAGCCATGAAACAGCAAAAGAAGCCACAATGAAGAGAAGCAGGATACATATACAATACATAAAGTGCAACACGTACAAGTGTTTCAGATTCATATAACAACATGACAGACTAACACATATATAGTGCATAACAACAGCAACGCCAAATTTACATACAACACTAGCTTAGTACATATATAGTGGGACTAAGGTGACGAGTTAATAGGAGGACAAATAGATTTCACCACGAGTTAACATTGAAGAAGGTCTACTAACCTACACTGAGCTAAACAAGTTTATCAGTATTAGCCTAAGGCACAAGTACCGTTCGTCGGGACAATGATGATCGTGGAAGCTTAGTGGCCACCAGCTTAGTGGTCACTACACGTTCAACTGGACGGTGGCCACTAAGCTTCCACGACCGTCATTGTCCCGATGAACGGTACTTGTGCCTTACGCTAGTATCGATAAACTTGTTTAGCTTAGTGTAGGTTAGTAGACCTTCTTCAATGTTAACTCGTGGTGAAATATGTTTGTCCTCCTGTTAACTCGTCACCTTAGTCCCACTATATATGTACTAAGCTAGTGTTGTATGTAAATTCGGTGTTGTTGTTGTTATGCACTATATATGTGTTAGTCTGTCATGTTGTTATATGAATCTGAAGCACTTGTGCGTGTTGCACTTTATGTATTGTATTTGTATCCTGCTTCTCTTCAGTGTGGCTTCTTTTGCTGTTTCATGGCTTGCTGCCTATATATCTATATAACCTTTGGAAAATATAGATGTATTTTGTTATATGAATCTGAATATTTATACATATCTGAATATTTATAGATGTATTTGAATGTTTCTACGTGTGTGAATGTGAGAATTGAAGTCTGAATGTATCAATGTATCTACTTGTGTGAAAAGTATTTTTTTTATTTTGCAGGTTTGTGGCCTGTTTGTTGGCTAATATCAATGGATGTCGTAAACCTACAGTTCAGAAAACTGAACTGTAGGTTCTCATCCTACTGACCAGCCACAGCAGGCCTACAAACTGATAAGAAAAAAAATTAAAACTAAGGCGTCAGTTATTTATAGAAAACCGTCATCAAAGAATTACAACGTCGGTTATTGTATAAAACTGCCGCCTAATGTGACAAACAACCCGACCGTGCAGGAAAGCACCCCCGTGGTGGAAAATGGTATCGGTTATTCGTACAAAACCAACGTCGATAGTACTAAACACGGCCGTGCAGGGAAGCACGGCCGTGGCGTCTGGGAATATGGCGTCGGTTTTGTTCAGTAAACCGATGCTGAAAGTGTCATAGATGCCACCCTTTTTGTGGCGCAAACCCTTTTGGCGTCGGCTAACGAATCCTAACCGATGCCTATAGTTGCCCTACTGGTGCGTTTTCGGAGGCGCAAAGTCTTTTGGCGTCGGTTGTAAAACCGAGCCAAAGAGCTTGACCTTTAGCGGTGACCACATAGGCTTCGCTTGAGAACCGTCACTAAA
Source organism: Alisma plantago-aquatica (assembly GCA_963693085.1). NCBI lineage: Eukaryota > Viridiplantae > Streptophyta > Magnoliopsida > Alismatales > Alismataceae > Alisma > Alisma plantago-aquatica. The sequence goes on from OY856409.1 coordinate 924,994,274, forward strand.
AGGGGTTAAACAACCAACGCCAAAGACGTATTTTGTTTGATGAACTTTGACACCATCAAACATGACCTTAGAAAAGGGTTTCCTTGAAATAAAGGTGGTGCTCGGGTACGTTGTGACACATGGGGATTGACTATGGGTTATGTAGATGGGGTTTGTTCCTCCTACATGAGTTGATATCCTGGACACTTGATAAGTGAGACTGAGAAATGCATGGCCTTACTTGTTCGACTCAATATGTGATATGTGAGCTAACATGCATCTCATATGATTTTCTCTAACATAACGAACATGGATATATATATATATATATATATATATATATATATATATATATATATATATATATATATATAGTCAGGTTAGAATACACTTGAGTGTATATAGAGCAGAATACACTCAAGTAGTTTTACATGATGTAATATATTTTTCAAAAATCTAATCCATTGATCTTCTTAAACATCTTGTGAATAGATAATATGCAAATTTTGAGCATATTTGGACATTTATAAGTCATGTTATAAAGACCGCAAAATTTATGCATTTCAAATTAGTTTCGCGCGTTGATTTTATTGCCCATAGATGAGTGGCTTACACTCATCCAAATGGACTCAAAGTTTGTATGTAGCCTAGTTATAGTATTACGGTGAAGATCAATTGTTTACATTTTGCAAAAACTAGTCTTGATATGAAAACACACTTGAGTGTATTTATGCGATCTGTACACTCGAGTGTATTCTATCCTGATTCTCTCTCTCTCTATATATATATACACACACTAATAAAAATATGTACTGAAATAGCACCATAGCCATCTTATTTCCCATAATCGCCCACTTTTTTGTGAAAGCGCCAAGAAATTGGCATTTTTCTTATTCCCGAGACTAAACGTGCCAATTGGTCTGGCATTTTCTTTTGAAAGTGCCCAAAACTAGGCGTTTTTAGGTAAAACGAGCCATGATCTTGGCATTTTCAGCCAAAAGCGCTAGCTGATTTAGCGTTTTCACATAAGAGTGCCAAAAAATTGGCATTTTATCTGAAAGCGCTAGAAAGTTGGCATTTTCATTTCTCACCCTCTGCTTCAATTACCCCGACAGACATGCTCCTTCCCGGCCAGCTGTTCAGGAAGAACGTTTGCCTCGTGTCAAGCACCTGAATGAGGTCACTGGCATCGGGGTACTTCGTGATGTACTATGACAATGACAACGTGCTTCGGTTCATGTACGACAGCCTGGAGGTGACCAGCATATACTAGCCCAACCCTGACTTCTGGGTGTGGGAGAATGAGCAGACCAGCTACAACAGTATCCGACATGCCATGCTCGATGATGACGAAGGTTCGCTTCCACGGACTACATGACGTTCACGGTTGCGGACTTCAACGTCCCGCGTCAGCTCGTTATAAGGAGGATGACCCTTGACCCTAACGGAAACCTCTGTGTGTATAGCAGGCTCTTGCAGCAGGACTCCACAACATGAATAATGGATCCATCGGATGGTACATCTCATGGCAGGTGAGGATCTACGAGATAAGAAAGACGCATGGACTGTGTGGCAGGAACAACGTCGTCGTCTACAACCTGCACCCTCGGTGCTCATGTTCGGTCGGGTATGAGATGGCCAACCCAACCAGCTGGAAAGACGAATGTAATCCCATGTTCGACCCTTCCATTCTTTGTAAGAAGGAAGAGAAGCCTCTTCAATACACACCTATCCCGCACACGGATTTCTAGGGCTCTGACATCAATTTCATGTCGGGTATCTCCTTGGATGCCTACAAGGGGATCTGTGATGAGGTCTACTCTTGCCAGGGCTTTGTCTACCGGAGGATAGGGGAAGGCAACTGTTACTTGAAAGCTTCTCTCTTCAATGGATACACCGACCCATTTCCCCGGTACCGTCTACATCAAGCTTCCCTAAGATTTCAAGATCAACACTTCCAGTTCCCCAACCGTCTCCATATATCCTAGTTTGACAATCCACCAACTAGACTACATCAGACCCAATGCAGCGACCACCATTTCCTCTTCCACCTACAACCCCCACACCAGTCTCCTCACCCCACCAGCAGGGTACATCGACTCTGCCACCAGCGGAAGGAAAGGCAACAACTTCAAATGGGCATGCGAGGAGAAATGAAAATGCCAACTTTTTGGTGCTTTTAGTTAAAATGTCAATTTTCTGGCGCTTTTATGTGAAAATGCCAAATAGGCTGGCGCTTTTGGCTGAATACGCCAAGATCATGGCGCCTTTTACATAAAAACACCTAATTTTGGGTGCTTTCAACTGAAAATGCCAGATCAATTGGCGCCTTTAGTCCTGGGAACAAGAAAAATGCCAATTTTTTGGCGCTTTTAGGAGAAAGTGGGCTATTATGGGAAATAAGATGGCTATGGTACCTATTTGCAATTAGACAAATAACATTTGTAATGAGATGACCAAATTTGTAGTATAAATGCTCATTTTGTATTACAACGTAAATTGCTATCACTAATATCATTTTTACTATAATCAGACGCGTAATACAAAATGAGTGTTTGTATAACAAATTTGGTCATCTTGTTACAAACATTTCATATCTCATTACAAATAGGTACCTTTCTATTACAAAATAGATCCAGGGGTAACAAAAGTTAGGTACCCACACTGGTAGTGAATATATACCCATATTGTTACAACCCCAATTTTTGGATTCATTTGATGAGAAATGTGATTTCTCATAATAAAGATAAATGAACAAATAATGATGTCTTTTGATTGAATGCAAGAATTTCGTTCACAATAGCCTTGATGATTGTGTTGTGGGCTTTATTGGCTATTGGGCCCAACAACAAGGAATTTCAATTAGTAAATGAATAATGGAGTTTTTGAGAAAAGAAAGGTGTAGAAACCTCTAGAAGGCAAAAGCACTTAATCCAAAAGTGGATTTCGTGCCACATGGGTTCCTTGGGTTCCAAGGAGTCCAAAGTTGCATAGAAAATACAATAAGAAAATAAAAGATCAATTAAGTATCTCCTTGTTAAGAAAGAAATTGAAAATAATGATAAAATGTAGAAAAAATGTGGAAAAAGGTATAATTGAGTTATCTTGGTGGATTTTCGTATCCAAAGGATTCCTAATGTTAAAAGGAACTCCAAATAAGGAAAATAAAAGAGAGATAACGAGAAATACTCAAAAAGAGATATTTTAATAAAGAAAAAGTAAAATAATAAGAAAAGGAATGAAATATAAGGAAAGAGGCTAAGGAAATATTCCCAAGAGGGGATTTCACGCCATTAAGGTTCCTTGAGGTTCAAGGAACTCAAAATAATAATTTAACAGCGAAGGAAAAAGAAAATAGGTGAAAGGTGTATATAATTAAGAGATATCTTGCACTTAAAGAAAAAGAACGTTTTTCTTGAGATAATGAGCCCAATTTCAGTAGAGAGGTAGATTAAGTCATTATGGACTTCCCCTCCAAATTTGGGATTTATTGAATACTTGGTTTGGGAGTTATTACTTTTACAAGTTATCCTTCAATTTGTGATTTATCTTAGAAATTAGGAAAATAGTTTCCTTTTTGATAGAATGGGCGTGATGTGGGCCGTTGGATCTTAATCCAACGGGCGCCACTCATCATCTGAGTCCCAGCAGGACTCAAACTCTAGCCATGAAATGGGGGAACTTTCCCCTTTGCTTTCCGTTTGATTCAATGCTTGTGCGAGCATGAAAACTTGTCCTTTGGGTCCGCGAGAGGGAATCGAAGTCTCTCGACCATAGTTTGGACACCTTTAGTCGCGTATGGAGGAAACACCCAATTGGGCCAGAAGCAAGGGTGGCGGCAAGGACAGAAACCCTAAAAGAATCATCCCTGGTCCTATATATAGACCATCGCTCGACTCCTAACACCCTAGCAACCTCGAGCGGCCACCTATTCGGTCTCAATTTTCTCTCTCTCTCTCTCTCTCTCTCTTGATCGAACTCTCTCGATCGAACTCTCTCAGGAGAAGCTTCCACCGCAGCACCACCGTGATATGAAGAGCAAAAGAAGAAGGAGACGAGCAGTAGCCCTCAGATTTGGGATCATCGTAGACTCAAGCACAATCCAACGGATCGGTTGAAAGGGCAGTGCGCGCAACTGAGTAAGTGGGTGGAATCGACGTGGGGTGTTAGATCTAATCAGTGGACCAATGGCACACCGATCAAACGATCGGCAATTTTCGGTATTTCTCCCTCTCTGATCAATTACAGAAAATAGCTTTTCTTTGCAAAATTAATAGAATTAGCTAGGAATATCTGATAGAAACAGTTTATACATGAAAGTTGGTTAGAAAAATATGAGGAACACATTAAAATTAGTTTGAGAACCTGATTTTTTACCTATTTGCAAAAATGTGCTAAGTTAATGAAAAGTACTTTGAAATTATGTTTAGAAACCATAATTGTAATTAATGGCTAGCTTCATGATGCTTAATTGGCAAAATTAAGTAATACTAACTTGTTGAAACGTTAATGATGAACTTGAACATGTTCTATATGATTTATTGCATGATTTAGGGTTTTACACCAATTATGGATGAATAAGCACTTAGAAACCCTAATTTAGGGTAAAAGAGGATAAGATCATATTTAATTCGAAAAATATGATAATATGTTGTTAAATGATGGTTCTAAGATATTTTGAATATAAAAAGTTCCTAATCATGGATAGATACCCTTAATTTGATAATTAGGGTTTTCTAATAGATAAAGTTGGAATTAATGGAATTTGTAGGTGAATTAGATCATAATGAAGTACGAGTTGTTAATTCGGAAGGAACCTAAGATGATAAAAAGGTTCAAATGTGAATATGTGAAGGTTTTGCACTTAGAACTGTTGTTCTAGGGTATAAATGAGGAGAGTTGTAAAAAGATCAAAAGAACCCTAATAAAACCCCAATTCAGATTAGAAACCCTAGAAAGTGAATCCAAGTCAATTAAATAGATATATTCTTGGTAAAGTGTGGTAAATAGGTTATGTATGCTCTTCAAGAATTCTGTGATTGTTGAAATGCTTCTTGGATTAATTGCTTGCTTGGAATCATTATTAGCTTTCTTGAATCTACAAATCAGGTATGTGGTTAATTATGAATAACCGCCTTAGTTTCCCGAGGATTTTCCGGATGGTTAATCGCATTGAATGCAAATTATCAGTTTGGATGTTCATACTTACAAATTATAAAGTCACTATGATTATCACATTAATAATAGAAGTATGGATTCTTGCACTTACATGCCACCCTGATGGATGATGCTAAAGGTCAGGCCCAGATGGGTAGACCATTGGACACCTTGAGTGGTGACCCCAGGCACCAAGCTCGGGAATGAGAAGGTGGCCTATGATATTACATGACTAGTGGGCACCATGAGTGGTGACCCCCAGGCACCAGGCTCGGGATTGATAAGGTGGCCTTAAGTCATTGCAAAGGAAACCCTAAGGTGGGTATGCCAGGGTTAGGGCAAAAGCGGTGGAGAATGTCATATTGAAAAGTGTAAATTGGCTTGTTAATTAACTTGATTGTGATAATTAGATTGTTATCCTTATGTGCAAACTTTTGGTTGTCCCCATATACCAATATATTTTGATATACTGACTGACGTTTTGTTTGTCGGCATTTTAGGTATTACCCTAAAAGGAACAAACGGTAAAGTGACACATTGTGAAATTAAAACATAAAGTGCAAGGAGGATTAGATAAAGTAGATTCAAACTCTGGGTAGATAGACTTCCAAAGTTTTTCAAAGGTAAGTAAAGATTTAATTTTATACCCAAATTTCAATTTAGTTAGTAGAATTTCATAATTATTATTGATTATCTGTCGAACCTTTGATCCTGTTAATTGGATAATGGCACCGACCTTTCGGACTCCCTTAATTGGGGGTTACCGGGAGGTGGGGTCGTTACAATTGGTATCAGAGCGTAGGTTCCTCACTTAATCTTTAATAATTATTAAATTTTACAAATTATGTAGAACCCAAGAGAGTTATTTGAGGATTATCCGAAAGATAGAGGTGTCTAGAAAAGGATCACGACCGGGGGCTGGTAATATTTTCCTCCGCACTGCTAGTCGGAATACGAGGACTCCCGGATTGTGTGACTTTCTGGCCGATGTCTTAGGATATGACTCGAAATAAGATACCTTTAGGAATCTCTCATCTTCTTCATCCCTTCTCAACTCAAATTCTGTTAATGACCTTAAGGGTTAGGGTTTCCTCTCTTCTCCTCACCCTCTTGAGGTATGGGTAAGGTTGATAAGGATTAAGGAATCCTTCACCAAACTAATAAAAAGTGTGTAAATAAGATGTCATGGACATAATCTTAATAGAGTAAGTGTAAAGGAATAGATACATGCTTAGGTCGTATGACACAAGTTGTCATTGCCCTTAGGAGATACCTGAGGATAGACCTCCTTAGCGGGAGGATGAGTAGAGAGAATTAGTCTTGGAGATAGAGACCTCCATTAAAAGTAGAAACCTAGCACATCCTCTAAGGATGATGCTAACCCTAACCCTAAGTGAAGGTACATGATGAGTTAGATGTCATGGTTGATCGAGTGTTTGGATGGACACACCTTGGGATGCCATATGAGCCATGAGAGGTTAGATGACCTAGTACCTTTAACGACCCAACCCTGGTAAGGGTCGTGCATGTTAGAGTGAAGGATAGATCCTTCATTAATGAGGTTAGTGAAGGACCTATAGAAACCCTATGGACTTACGCAAGTAGGGGATAACATGCACCCCGAGTACATCAGTGGTACGGTAGTAGGTTGAAACCCTAGTCAGAAGGGCACGATGGATGGCTTATGAGATAAGAATAAAGAGATATGGATAATCATGAGCAAACATAAGTTTGACCATAGGCTTCACCTACGTAGAGGTATGCATGTGAGCTTGATCCTTCAAGAAGAAAGGACCTCTTATATATAGGTTGGTTGTAGTATTAGCTCTAGAGAGAGAGTGGACCTCGGGCAAGAAAGTTGGAAGCCTAAAACCCCGAAACTTGGGGAACAGTGGGAGTTGAGGATGATGCGGCCTACTTGGATGATAGTGGGTGCCGTATGCTTTACCCTTGAAGGCTGATGATGTCTTGATTTCCATGAGAGGAACCAAACCCTAGAGAAAGGATGAGTCTGCTGGTACCTCTGTGCCTATGGTATAGGTGTTTACCTCCTGAGATAGGGAGAAGAGTTTATTAGACTTGGAGAGGTTTAGTAGCAGGATGTGAGGCCTTATACCTAGTTGGTTGTCCTGGAAGAGGACTCAACTCGAAAGTGTTGCTCAAGTAGAAGGATCATGGAAGTACATGACATATCTTGGACATGCTTGATTTGTGGTTAAGGGATTGAGCATGCAGTTGGACACCCGAAGGTGAACCTAGGGTTCCTAGGCCTAAGAGGGGAAGCAGTGTATCTGATGCTCATGATGAGATTTGAGTCTCTATAGTTTCGAGCATGATACTCCTCATGTGTAGAGGTAAATGAAACCCCTTAAGTTAAAGGTATGTTTGATGAACCCCTCACAACTAAGTTGGTCTAATGTTGAGGATGAAAACAAGTGTAAACTAGCATGGTTTTGTAAGTGTCTTCTTGTGCCTTAGTAGCTTGCTAGGGCTAAGCATGCTCATGTGGATGCATACCCTAAACATAAGGACGTTTGTGACTGCTTTTATCAAGGTGTAGTTTTCTCCCATCCTGGGAGAGGGACCCTTTTGTAGGGTGTATACCAGTTTTGTTGGTTTTTGTGGTAACCTAAAGAGGTCTCATAGGATCTTGAGAAGCTAAGTGAAAAGTACATGGTATGAGAATGAACTTGTAGACCCATATATAACCATCTCTAAGTGCATGTGGATGTGTTACCATGGAGGTAACCGGTATGGGTCCTGACCAAGGTAGGTAGGTAGCCATGATCCCTATGAAGGGATGAAAGTCAATCATGAATGCAGAGAGAGATGATGAAGGATTGGGTAAGGTTCTAAGTTGAACATGTACTATGTTAGAATCCTAAGTCTATCCAAGGGTCAGGTAGGGATAAGACCAATGGAAGAAGGAGTTGCCTAATTCCCTAGTTGCACTTGACCATAGGGTCGGGAGGTAACAACTATCATTGTCTGAGGGCCATGGGTTAGGAGATTGATCACCTTCATGAACTCATGGGACCCAAAGGGTAGATGAGTAGGACACTCTCTGGATGCATGAGGGAAGAGGGATGACCCCAAAAGTGTCGGCACCCTATAGACTCAGAGGAGATGACCAAGGATTGTGTGTAAACCCCAGTAGGTTCGAGACCAGTTTTCCATGGAAGTAATTTTTGATATCATGATGTTTGAACATGAGTTGCACGTTTCAACTTAGATTTGAATGTGTACTGGTAAGGTGGGATGTGCCATCTCTACTCTTGGAACAGGAAGAACTTTGTGTTTGGACGGCCGCCAAATGCTTATTTCCTCTTGTTATGGGAGTGAGAGATAGGACAGTACGCATGCCATACACCAAGGATAAAGATGATGTGAGTTGGAACGTTGCTACAAGGTATGAGGATAGAGATGATAACATACCCTTGTGTAGCGAATGATACATGCATGGCTTACAAACACTAAGAGGAATAATGTAGTCAACTTATGAGGATGTTTTTATCATGAGTCATACAGGGTTGAATTCAAAAACTAAGAGGATGAGCTCAGAGTTTCTAAATGAAGATAGGTTTAGAGTTCAAGTTTGAAATGATAAGAAAAATACATGGAGGTGTATGTTCTTAGCAATACCTAACATCTAAGGATAAGAAGTGGTCATGAATGCTCTAGTTGAGATATGACTGCCTAGTTTAGCTGGAAGCTAGAAGAAGTTGAGGTTGTTAGGCTAACCTTAAGTTTGAAAAAAGAGATAATGTAAGGACTCTGACCTCTGTTTAGGGTTTACCCTATTTGCTTTGCTTAAACCTGATGCTTAGTTGCTTGCTAATCACCTTTAGTGGTGATTAGGGTTTGTTTGAGCTTGTTGAGAGTTGGAGGAGCTACTTGCAATTTACCCAAGTTTAGGGTTTGTGGGCAAGTTGTCACCTTGTGAGGTGTTCCTCCCTCTCCTTGCTTCCTCTAGTGTTGAGGGGAAGGTTTGGGCCCGTTGCTTGAGTTCCTTTGGGCTTGGTTGAGCTTGTTGGGCCTTGTGGTGCCTTGCCTTTGTTTAGTTGGACCTTGTGTCGGGCAAGACGGGGTTGTGTCGCCCAGGGGTTGTGTCGCCCATGATGGTGGTGGTGTGTCGTCCAGGTGTGTCGCCCATGGATCTTTGACCATCTTTGACCTCGTTTGTGTCACCACTAGTGGACACTTGGTGCTTGGTGCGTGCATGTAGCAATGGTCTTGGACATGTGTTTAAGGCATGTTAGAGTGGTGGCTTGTGCACATGGACAAGTGTTCCTAGGTGGGCGACACCTTGCTTTGCTCTACCTTGTTTTCTCCCCCATCCCCTTCTATATATGTGTTTCCCTTTCCTTTCTAAGGATCCCTTTAGTTCCTTAGTCTTCCTCTCCTTGGTGCACGACATCCTCTTCTTTTGCAAGCTTGGTGGATGATACCCTTACAGGAGCTAGCTTGGTGGCTGATCCTTCTTGGAGTCTCCTTCTTCCTTGGTGGTGCTTGGAGCTTGGAGCTAGGAGCTTGGAGCTTGCTTAAGGCAGGTTACATAACTCCTAACTCTAACTACATTACCATCTTCTATGTTTTTTTCTTGTTGTCTATGATCGACTATGTTGTTAGTTTGGTTTCCTTGCTTAGTTGCACCTGGTTGGCCGAACCTATGATCTAGGGTTTCTTGGTGAGCAATACTCCTTTCTCTCCTTGGTTTAGAGGAGTGAGCTTGAGTTCTAGTAGCATGGGCAACACCCCTCTCTCGTTTAAGTTGAGAGGTGAGCATGTGTTCAAGAAGCTTGAGCAACACCCTCCTCTCACCATGGACTTGAAGGGTGAGCTTGGTGTTAGTTGTGGACCTCGTTTAGGGTTGTTCCTTGTGTTGCCTGATGGATGTTAAGAGATGTGCAAAACCCCTCGCTCGTTCAAGTTGAGAGGTGAGCCATCTTCTTAATCCTTTAGGGTTTGGTGCCCTTGTGCTTAAGGTTGATGATAATCTTGTGGAGTTACATCTTGCCGTTATGATCTTGGGGGAGGTGCTGCCCGACAACCCTCTTGACCTAAAACCTTGGACGACACATGTTGATATGGTGACGGGCGTTATCCCTTGGTCCCTGCTTGGTGTGTATGTCGGGCATCACACTCTGATGCACAACCTTCCCGATACACTTAGCCTTGAGTTGGTTTGATGTCGTTATGCTTTGATGGGGCGGAGCGTTTCCAGCTAGTCTGTAGTGGGCGTTATCCCCTTCTTAGCCTTAGCTCTGTGGGTGTGTCGGCCGATAGCACAACACCTGACGCGCCATTGCACGATACATCGTTGCTGAGCTGCACGCCCTAAGTGCTCGTTACCAGTGGTGTCCGACACTGCATTGCGCCTGACGCCCCTTGTTACCTAACGCTGTGTTGCACGGCACAGAAGTGCACAACACAGGTTGCACGTTACACCTGAAGTGCACAGATGGGTTGGTTTCTTTGTTGCCCGATATCACTTATAGTAAGGGTCTTGTTCCTTCCGCAAATACATCTACGCTAAACCTTGTGCATGTATCACGTTTAGTCATAATGGTGGCCTTTGACATACTTAATGGTAATTGTTATGGTATAACTCATTTATGTAATATACATGACTTTACCTATGTATGTGATCATCTTGATATTATGAATAATGTTGATCAAATGTTAAGCATGTAGAATGCCTTGCTTAATGATGTAACATATGCTCATAATCACAAGTTGAGGCATGATTAATAAAGCATATAATCATTAATGTCACCTTATATTAATAGCATGGTCTTTCTGTTAAGCCTATTGTTATTGTGTATACTAACCATGTAGGTGATGCTTAGCCAAGTAAAAAGGGCTATGAGGTATATTTATATGTTGAGTAACTCTGATGTGAAGGTTACTCTTGATATTGAGATAATCTGTATGATGTATTTGACTAAAGTGTTGGGGATTGCTACCCCATGTTGATGATGTAAGCCTTGAGAGGAAGTGGCACTATGTGATAAGGGATTGAGATCCCATGGCAATGTGATGATCCTTGAGATGGATCTAGATGATTGGCAAGAGGCCAAGTGATAACATGTAATGTTGGATCCTTGTGATGGATTAGGATGATGTGATTACAATAAAAGCATAACATTGAGTTTTATGTTGTTTATTCTTGTTATAGTTTGCATGTTATACAACTTGGTTGAATCTTGCAATCCATATAAAAGATACTAATTAATCACAGTGGAATATATCATGTAGTTGCTTTGGCCATAGATCCATCATCGTCAGGAGCTGGTGATGGTGAAACGGGTTCTCCTACGGGTTAACTCGGAGCACATATTATTGAATATGTGAGGTTTCTCCTAGCCTAAAATAGAGAGGGAATCGAGTGCAACTACGGTTGCAGACTCGGAATATGTGATGAGCATGGTGAACATGCCCATGGCTCAGGATGTGTGATATGGGAGCATGAATGCGTTCATGGCTCAGAGCACGGTGAACAGGCCCGTGGCTCAGATATACTAGCGTCGTGACTTGTACCAAGGCGGGCTAGAGGAAGGGTAGCCTATGGAGCTGACCCTGTGGCTGAGGCCACTTATGCACGAGACTGCGGTCCTGCTTTGGTTCTCGTGCACTGACCACGAGGGGGAGGTCGTGGAGTCCGACTCTTCCATTGACCTTGTATGGCACCGACTTTGGATTTCGCAACCAAAGGTTGGATTTGAGCGGTACAACTCACTTCCTCATGGCATAAGAATACGTAATCCAGCCGTATAGTATTTACTGCTTAAGACAAAACATGGAATATTGGTTGAGGCCTTGTTTGTGTAGTTAATCTTGTTATACCTTGCAGCTACGTATATGTTCCTCATGTTATGTGGTAATCCCTTATAATTCTTATCATGTTAATCATGTTCCATAAAGAGTAGTTGGATATATGTCTTCCGTACATCTGGTAAGCTTGACGGTATGAATAGCCTTACTTTATAACTGCTCTCATTATACTTCTTATCAGTTATCTGCTTTATCCTTCTGAGGTTTTTTAGTTTCGGCGGGGAGTTATGTTTCTCGCTGGGATTGTGTGTCTCACCCCGCTGGTTTACACCCTTTTTAGGTGTTCGAGCTAGATGTGGTGGTGGTCGCGGAGTTGTGGCCGAGCAGCAAGACGAGCAGTAGAAGGCAAGTGATGGATATGATGATGTTTTGGATGTTTTGTAGTAGAGTCTTAGAGTCATCCCTGTACTCTCAGGTCCTTGGAGGTGTTTTGACGTTGTTTCACGATGTATAGCTGTTGATGTTTTGTATATCCTGTTGCTGGATGGATGTGGGCCTTTATGTACATAAAAATAGGTGATGAACCCATGTGTTGGTTAAGACAGTTGTTCCTCTAAGCTGTGGACATGTATCAAGACTTGTATATGTTTATATAACCTGTTTGCTCGCAGAATGAGGACTTAAATGTAATAGTTTCTGAGTTTATCAACTTTCCTCAATCGGTTTTAATTAACCCATATTTTTGATAATCTGTGGTTATGGTGATTTCCACACGTTTTCACGTAACACCTCGCTGTCTGTGTGATAGTGGGATGTGTTGCCACAGATAAGTTTGGATAACACTCAGGTGTGCCAATGGTGATTGATCAAGTTAATCATTGTTTGGTTAGCCAGCTTAGTCTGTGATATAATGGAAGGATGGTTGTAGAACCTCAGATACACTTCCTTAGAAAAGAAGGTGATGAGATCCCGACTAAAGAGGTTTAGGGTTGCTGAGGAATCAATTTTGAGGAATCATGACATACAAGAAATCATGATTTTAAAATCACCATACACTGTGATACTACAAAGATAGTAAGAGATAGTAGCACTTTGGATGCTTAAGATGAAGATGCATGTGGCTTGTGGCTATGCATGATAGTAGGTGAAGGACGAACATCAGTAACCCAATGCTTTGACATAGAGGATGAAGAGTCCCCTAAAGGGAGTGGGAGTTCACCATTATGGAAGTTGTGGTAAGTCTCCCCTTGACCAAGGAAGGTCAAGATGTAGTATGGGTTATGGTAGATTTCCTTACCTAGATATAATGAGAAAGAAAGAATGTTGTCAAGGGATAAATTCAGTTGAACTACTTAAGAGAGAAACATGGTTCAACCACATCATGATGCAAGTTCAAAAGTCCTTGGGTATGACCAAGGTTCACTTCCATGAGGTGGAAGTGGATTCATGAAGAACTCGATGATAGTACAGTTGATCACCCCATACTAATGGTTAGTATGATCCAGACTAGAGGGTCTGATGAGAGCATGTGTGCCCATTCAGGGTGATACATAGAGACAGTTCTTAAGATGTGATGATAACCACCATAGCCTTTATCGGGATGCAAGAAGTTCTATAAGGAGGTTGTGTCGATCACCACTTCATTATGATGATGTTGGTGAAGGAGGCCTCACGAAGGTCAGGAAAGAACCCCAGTGTGTGTAGATGAAGTCGCTTGATCGTGTAATGGCTGAGAGAGAGCCCAAGGGTGACATGAGTCACGAGCTGATGCAAAGCAGACTGACGTACAGTTCACTGTGGGAGAATATGATGTGAAAATCCAACCCCTCTAAGCTACAACTGAGAAAGATGAGTCCCCGATATATGGGTCCATTTGAGATGGATTGGTGGAGATGGTTTTGTTTAGCCATGCCCCTCAGGATAACATGATGTGAAATGTGTTCCACGAGTCCGATCTAGAGCACTATGTGAGGTACCCAAGCCATGTGTTGAACCCTGAACCTATTCAGCTTTTGAAAAGCTGAAATGTCCTGAGTCACCTATGAGGGTACGATATACCAAGGTAAGAAAGAACTCAGATGGAAGAATATGAGATGATGAAGGTTCTTAGGAATCACCATTGAAAGGGTAAAGCCACATGGGAGCCCTGATGGACATAAGAAAGGTTTATCCTGAATTGTTTGTTTAATTGATGGAATTTTGAGGACAAAATTCTTATAAGAGGGGAAGGATGTTACAACCCCAATTTTTGGGTTCATTTGATGAGAAATGTGATTTCTCATAATAAAGATAAATGAAAAAATAATGATGTATTTTGATTGAATGCATGAATTTCGTTCACAATAGCCTTGATGATTGTGTTGTGGGCTTTATTGGCTATTGGGCCCAATAATAAGGAATTTCAATTAGTAAATGAATAATGGAGTTTTTGAGAAAAGAAAGATGTGGAAACCTCTAGAAGGAAAAATAACTTAATCCAAAAGTGGATTTCATACCACATGGGTTCCTTGGGTTCCAAGGAGTCCAAAGTTGCATAGAAACTACAACAAGAAAATAAAAGATCAATTAAGTATCTCCTTGTTAAGAAAGAAATTGAAAATAATGATAAAATGTGGAAACATGAGGAAAAAGGTATAATTGAGTTATCTTGGTGAATTTTCGTATCCAAAGGATTCCTAATGTTAAAAGGAACTCCAAATAAGGAAAATAAAAGAGAGATAAAGAGAAATACTCAAAAAGAGATATTTTAATAAAGAAAAAGTAAAATAATAAGAAAAGGGATGAAAGATAAGGAAAGAGGCTAAGGAAATATTCCCAAGAGGGGATTTCATGCCATTAAGGTTCCTTGAGGTTCAAGGAACTCAAAATAATAATTTAACAGCAAAGAAAAGAGAAAATAGGTGAAAAGTATATATAATTAAGAGATATCTTGCACTTAAAGAAAAGGAACGTTCTATTTGAGATAATGAGCCCAATTTTGGTAGAGAGGTAGATTAAGTCATTATGGACTTCCCCTCCAAATTTGGGATTTATTGGATACTTGTTTTGGGAGTTATTTCTTTTACAAGTTATCCTTCAATTTGTGATTTATCTTGGAAATTAGGAAAATAGTTTCCTTTTTGATAGAATGGGCGTGATGTGGGTCGTTGGATCTTAATCCAACGAGCGCCACTCATCGTCTGAGTCCCAGCAGGACTCAAACTCTAGCCATGAAACAACGGAACTTTCCCCTTTGTTTTTCGTTTGATTCAATACTTGTGCGAGCATGAAAACTTGTCCTTTGGGTCTGCGAGAGGGAATCAAAGTTTCTCGACCATAGTTTCGACACCTTTCGTCGCGTATGGAGGAAACGGAAAATTGGGCTAGAACCAAGGGCGTAGGCAAGGATAGAAACCCTAAAAGAACCATCCCTAGTCCTATATATAGACCATCGCTCGACTCCTAACACCCTAGCAATCTCGAGCGGCCACCTACTAGGTCTCAGTTTTCTCTCTCTCTCTCGATTGAACTCTCTCAGGCGAAGCTTCCACCGCAGTGCCGCTGTGATATGAAGAGCAAAAGAAGAAGAATGAGACGAGTAGTAGCCCTCAGATTTGGGACCATCGTAGACTCAAGCACGATCCAACAGATCAGCTAAAAGGGCAGGGCGCGCAACTGAGTAAGTGGGTGGAATCGACGCAGGGCGTTAGATCTAATCGGTGGACCAATGGAAGACCAATCAAACGATCAGCAATTTTCGGTATTTCTCCCTCTCTGGTCAATTACAGAAAATAGTTTTTCTTTGCAAAATTAATAGAATTAGCTAGGAATATCTGATGGAAAAAGTTTATACATGAAAGTTGCTTAGAAAAATACTAGGAACACATTAAAATTAGTTTGAGAACCTGATTTCTTACCTATTTGCAAAAGTGTGCTAAGTTAATGAAAAGT